>BMAO01011924.1:0-447014 GCA_019973975.1 Trichonephila clavata
TTTGTGGCGAAGGAATATAATTAAAAAATTCAACATGCACAAATAGAAATTACGTTATTTTAAAGGATAATTCTTATTGAGGCTATACCATTATAAAATATGCTTATTATTTAAAACTTATAACCAAAAATGCTCATAAAAACTAAATATTTGTGATAACTATATACTGAAACACGCTACGTATGTTATTTTTCATGTAGCATTAATCTCCTTCTGGGAAAATAGTTTTACACGCAAAGTTCGCTTTCCAGCATGAATTTGGAAAAATAAGAATTTGGCAATCATAGAAGATGTGACCAGGGATATATCAAATTAACGACTTAAATCACTCTTGGCGACAAATTAGGCAAAAAACATGATATCGCCAAGAAATCGCCGAGAAGGCTTAAGGATCGATTCACCAAGAAATTACGATGAGGTTATAAAAGAGAACCCGAAGCCCAGTGGCTATGTGGTAGTGTGTCGCACTTCCCGCCACAGGTCCAGGGTTCAAATCTTGGACTGGGCAGGGTCTACTCAGCCGTTCATCCCTTCAGTGGGTCGATAAAAGAGTATCAAGCTTGCTTGGGAACTAAATGTTGGGAATTTCGTGACAGATTGACCACCTGACAGGAACATCTGCTCATGCATTTCAGTGCCCAAGGTCATGAAAACACAGTGGGCCTGCTGTCTCTCTCGCACCACTGAGTTTTTATATAAAGGACCTTTGAAAAAAAAGGCCGAGGCAGATCAGAAGATACCTCAGTCGAGATCAGAATCTGCTTGTGCGTTGTCTGTGATAAGAGAGACTTTATCTGTCTACTATAGTGCAACTGTTCTCGAGAGTCGTTTCTGGAACGTTCTAAAGCTTGTTTAGAACGAGTGAGTTCTGCACTACTGTAAACAATCGGTTACATTTCTTTATATATATATGTCGATTTGCCTTCGTGTATTCATGTGTTCGTCATTGTCCATTAATCAACTTGTTATTCAATTAATTGGAGTTATTTTCTGCTCCCCCCCCTAAATTTGTAAACATATTTAAAGGAAACTTATTAACTCACAGGCATGCAATTTTATAAAAAAATAAAAATTATTCATTAACATTAAGTTCGTGTTAATTTTTTAAAGCGCGAATTAATTAACAATTAGACGCATAATAATACATTCTTATATTTGGGGGAGGGCAATGGTATATATCTACTACATAAAATAAAAGAAATATTTTTTTCTTCCACATATTGTCATTATTTGGAAATTTGGAATTCCGGATCGTCACTTAACTGTTGTTCAAAATGACGAGGTCTGTAGCCAATAGCTCTCGTATTCGATGTAGAACTTAAATGAACATTAAATCAATCATGTTTATAATTTGTTATTATTTCACTGATGCAATGTAACATTTTGTTAGCTAAATTGTTTTATTGTTTTGAAATATGGTAAATAGAAATATAAAGCTTTTTTAAAAAATTAATGCTTTCAAAATTTTACTTGTAGGACTTCTCTTAACTTTTTATTGCTAAACATCAAGACAGTTTTTTTTATTGCATGTTTTGTAACTATTAATGGTTTTTAATTGTCCTTAGATTTCAAATTATGCCTGTGACTAGATTTCAATGATATAAAATACATAATTTTTTCAAAGAGTGTTGTTGTTGTTGTTTCTTATCCCACTTGACCGACAGAAACATCTAGATCAAGTCCATGAACCCTTGCGTTTTTAAGCAATCAAGAACTGTAGTTGGATTTGAGAACAGCTGGCTCTTATGGCATCCAATAAAAGCAAAGATGTGGGCAGGAGCGGCTTGGTTCACATTGCATTTTGGACAAGAAGGGTAAACTTTAACACCATCCACATGCCGTTGAGCTCGAGTATATCCACTTCGTAGTCTAGCAAGAGTAGTTTCATCTGGCCTACTGCTTGTCCCAAGTAAAGCAGCACCAGGGCGATTTCCTTCATACCATTCATGCACGGGGACTGTCTCCAAGAGAAACTGATATCTTCTTTGACCCGAGTAGCAATTTCTGAAAAAGTAAGGCAGCCACCATGTGTAGAATCTTTATGGCTGCCCTCGCGGGCCAAACCATCTGCAATCCCATTCCCATAAACATTCACGTGCGATGGTACCCACTGAAAAAAGATCTTAACATTAGCATTCAATCTATTTAATAACTGTATAATACTCGTTGTCGTTCTGTCACCATGCCTCCACCCAAAGTCCTGCATTGCTGCCTCATCGTGGCGGGAGAGTGTTCCTGGGCGGAATGGGTGAAGTACGTCGGGAGTGTATGCTCCTGGTAGGGTCACCCAAGGCGTGAAGGCCATTCCAATATGCTCAGCTAAATGCATGCAGGTGAGGCAAAGTCAATTTCAACCTTTGGTGCCTCACGGTCTTGGACCTCATGAAGCTGCATCTTGCACCCTTCATCATGACTCGTTTGTTTTCAAAGAGTGAACTAAAGATATGCATAACAAACAAGTTGCAACATATGAAGGATAATTTTGCTTATATACACTTCCTTCTATTCTAAAATCTTCAAAATGCATTTTTACTTTGTTGTTTGAGTACAAGTTTTTCTTTCTCTAAAACATTTGTTCTTTTATATGAATTTATTGTATTGTTAAACTTCCCTTAGCTTCATCAATCCTATGATAAGCTAAGGGAAACTAATGAGTTTTTTTAGCAAAAATAAAACACCCATATAGTTTTTTAATATCTCAGAATTTCAATAATGTTTTCATCTGAATTTCGATTGTAGCATTTCCTTAGATATTCAAGTTCTTCTGAGTGTTATAGTTTATATGTATATATTTGTCCTACCCACTGTCGTCCTGAATGGATCCTGTATCTAAATTCCTTGGGAGCCCCATATCAGGATATATCAGTGATGACTGAGGCGATAGCTACGGCCCCGGTCCTGCTTGTTCATATTGTTTTGTTGTCATGATGGTTGATAAAATTTTAGTTAATTTTTTAAAAGGAATAAAGTAGAATATATTTTTCTTTCCTCTTTATACCATTTGAAAATTCTATTTCACTTATCTCTAAATTTTTAGGTCGATTAAGTTTTAAAAAGATATTTTACACACACTTCAACTGCTTCGTAAAAATTTCAAGAACTTTTTGTATTCGTATGTGTGTGTATTTTTTTAAAAATTTAAATAGCCATAGCAATTATATATTTTATAACAGCATAGATAAACTGATCTCAAAACATTACAAATCATGTTTTTCCACATTCAAATAGAAAATAATTTTGAATTTTGAGCTCTTTAATTGAAAAAAATAATGATACCGCTAACAATAATATAAAAGAAGTAACATATCTGTTCAATGTACAGAAATACGTAATTTATTGTACACAAATTACATCTTTCTACAATTATATTTTGAAATTACATGAATGAGAAGACAACTTTGTAATTTCTCCGTTAAACCTTTCGGCAATTGCCACCGCCATACGTTTTACTCTGAAAATAAAAAAGCAATGAATCAATAATATAATGAATATATAAATGATAGAAATAACTTATCAAAAATCAGATTTAAAATACACAGGGAAATACTTTTTATCCATCTGATATATACATATATATATAAAACAAATAGTAACAACAGACAAATAGTAACAACTTTGAAGCAAATTTTCTTGATATAGAAATTAAATTAAAAGATAATAAAATAGTTACTAATATTTATGATAAATGAGAAGACTTTAATTTTAATATTATAAAAGTACCACATTGGGAGAGTAATGTACATGTTTCTATATTCAGAAATATTGTTATGAATTACACACAACGCAATAAATTTCTAGTTTCAAATAAATCAGAAAAAATAAAAAACTATAAACATTTTACTAAAAACTGTTCAATTCAAAAATACCCAATTGATTTCATTAATAGTTATTTCAATAAACAAATTCTACATAGTAAGGATTAAATTTCCATAGTTTATTAACAGGTTATTATTATAAATTTATTATTCTTCCTAGATAGATATAGGTACCTCCAAATTCCAATTTTAGATAAAATTATTTGTTCTATTAGAATTTTTTTTAAAATTATTTTATCTTAGTGTCTCTAAAATAATGGTAGTGTGGTTTCAATTCTTAATTTATTAACCATGATTCAAGTACAAACCGTGATTCGATTTTTATGGGCAAAGAATGTGTCCACATCTGCAATGAGCAGACAACATGTAGTGAAACGGTGTCACTGTTTTTAATCAGGCAGACAGGATGTCGAAAACCGCAATGTGGTAGGCAATGGCCAGTCAAGTTCTTCAACGACAGAAATCAACACAGCACGAATTGAAGAAATGATTCAAAATGATCGATGGGTAACTCAGCGTGAAATCTCGTCAGAGCTGGGACTGAGCTATGGAAGCGCGCAATATATCATCTCTGATGTGCTGCGATATTCCAAAAGACAGTTCTGTGAAAATATCCATCCAGACCTGGTTCAATGGAGTAGGACCTGATTTCTCCCAAGAAGTGTGAACTTCATGTCTATTTAATATCTAAAGTTCTTCATAGATTGAATTCAGAGATTAAAGTAGAGAATAGAAGTAAGTTGAATTAATGCTGTTTGAGTTTAATTTCTGTTAATGTAACCGAGAGAAGCAGATTTAAATCATTCTTGGATTAAACCATTAGATCGCGAAATTCACAATCCTCGAATATCTTTTTCATTTCTTTTAGTGCTGTTTTGTTTGCTTCCTCGAGCGGAGGAATTTACTTACACTATTTCTCTTTGATAGTTAATAGTATAATTTGTTTCAAGGAAGATAATTATTTAAATCTTATTCTTCCTCGTAGAGCACGATTATCAAGTCCTCGGACCTTCTAGAAAAACTTCAAAAAAATTGAAATTTGTACAATTCCGGTGTTTTTTCTCAAGTCGAAAACCAAATTTGATCATATTTCCAGTCATTAAAAGGTAGCTGCGGTGCCTAGTGGTCATGGTCACGAACTTGTGGTCACGGGTTCGCGTCCTGGAGTCACTGAACACCGGTCGTGAGAGAGCTGATGCATGTGAACTCTGTCAAGGCTAACAGTCCACTCATTGGCTTGAAGTGGTAGTTTGGGGAGGAAGTGCCAGATCAGGTGTCGTCCGCTTTACTTGACCGAAGGTTCAAAATGACCAGGTCCGTCACCAATAGCCCTAATGTTGTCATATGGTGTTACAATAATATGACTCTCTCACCCCTCCAAAAATATTGATAAAAACAAGAAAGAGGCAAAATAAAACATAAGTATTTTCCCTTCATTATAGTTAAAGAAAAAGATCACAATAAAAATATTAATGCGAACCTCGTGCCTGCACCGCTCTGCTTTCTTATCACAAAACCAGGTTCGCGTAATTTGTGACTTTCAATTTGACACGATTCTGCGCATTTAGTGGTTAAACAATTTCTTTGTGGACTCAAAATACTTTTCAAATAAGAAAAGATTTGTTCACATAGATATATAGAACCAAAAGCAGAGTTTATGCAATTTTCTCTCTTAAGACAACCAGCAATGGAATTCAATAATTTACAAAATACGGATAAATTTATCTTTAGAATTATCTTTCAGATTTTTTCGTAACTCCGTAATTGTCCAGAATTTTTGGAGATGTCTGGAGAAAGGACTTTATTAATGATTTGTAAATGAGTAGTTTAGTTTTTGTGTTGATGAAAATTAGATTTTTTAAATATTTTTGAAGTCCATAACAACATATGTTACCAGCAGTGACTCTACAGCAAACCTCTGGAGTTATATCATTGAATGTGTTCAATTCAGAGCCTATATATCTGAAACCATTGACAGCTTCAAATCTGTATTCTTCTATTTCAAAATAAGGTGCATAAAAACTGGTACTTGACAGGAATTTTTTTTTCTGGCTTATGGTTAGATGCATTTTATTTGCTTCCGCTTCCAAATAAAGGAATATCTGTTTAAGAGCATAAGGTGACCGAGAGACTATGAGAAAAGAACGCTGTTGTCGATATTTTTTTTCCGCTGTCAAGGTTTTTTTTCTAAGTCAAGATACTACCATTTTTCATTTCATTTAGTTCTTGTGTGTGAGGCTGTTTGCAATCCTGCTCTTTTTTTGGCAACAACTTTCTTCGCCAAATATATAGCGATTTTTGGACCAAGTACTTTACACTGAAGCTGTTCCGAATCGATATTGCTATTTTATTACTTATAATCGCGAAATGACTAACGTTATAAGGAGATATAATGTTTATTATTATTTTCACTTACTCCTTCTTTCTGCTCCTTTGCTTCACATTTCAATCCTTCTGCACAGGGACACATGTAATGGTAAAATCCGTCTCCTAAATGGCTTTCTTCGTTGGGGAAACACAAATGAACTGAAAAGTAAAATAAGATACAAATCAAGAAAGGAAAATTTTATTATTAGTTAATTTCTTCAAACGACATCAAATTCGCTTATGAAAAATAATGTTTCTTTATATGAACTTAATAAAACGGTATTTAAGAGAGAAATGTCTCCCTAACAACTAAAAGCTATAGCTTTTGGAAACTATTTGTAATCCATTTTCAAAAACTGAATGGTTACATGTTTTTATGATGGCTCCCTTCTAGATAGAATTCATGGTGCTGGAGCCGGTTTTTTTTTTTGGTGATTTTTTCATGCGATTTCGGGCGATCATGACATTTCGACGCAATCGCAGCCATACTTAAGCCAATCGAAATGTATCATTGATAGAATATTGATGATGATTTTGCACATATTATTTTTCTACGTGATTTTGCACATGAAATTTTCATTCGCATGGCAAATTACCAGGCGATAAAACTGCAAATCCAAGATTTTCATTTAGTTTCATAACACATTATAAACATATTCCGGTTTAAATAAATTGAGAAAATCAAAATATATTCATGCTTACATTCTTTTTGTAATTTCCTGCATTTGGCGGTAGGAACTTGGACATTTCGAACGCAGCACTCTCCTTCGTCGCCAATCTTCGTTCTTCTCACAGCGATTTACCTCAGCAACCTGGGAATAACAACAAAGATGGCCGTGAGAATCGATTTCCAAAAGCATAGAATGACCCTTTAAAAGATCTACAAAGTACGAGCCGTGAGTATTACAAGGAATAGATCGATTAAGATGAGATGCCTCGATCTGTCTCTTCTCGATATAAACTAGTTCATTTCATCAAAGGTAGAGAAAAGCTTTCTGAAATAATGGGCAGTTACAAAACTAACCCAAATTATTAAAGTAGTTTTTACTTATCTGATTCTATTGTAAAAGAGGAATTTTTTAAAGTGCGCTTAACAGAGCCTAACAGAGACAACCTACCAATTATTATTATTGTTTTAATCCGAAAATGTGATGGGGGTAGAAAAGTCGAAATACAGCGTTACACGCGCAGAGACAGAGCTTTTCTAGTGTAGTAGTCAACTTATAACTTATGTAAAACACAAATATAAATTATGCATAACGTTTTTTTCCCCTTAAGGCTTCTGTCCTACTTGAAACATTTTTCTTGTTCAATAAGCTTATTTCCAGCGCCTTTCAAACTTCTTCGCTGAGTATTTCTTTGTAATATTAAACGTTTTAAAGTATCCGACTATGCGACAATTTTTTTAAAAAAAATAGAGATATGGGGATTTTTTTGTGGTTTCTAGATTTGTTTAGTACATTTTAAGAAAAATATGCTAAAATTAAGAAGAGAAAAATAAATTATTATTATTAAAATGGGTAAAAATTTACAAAAAAATAACATAAACGGGGCCCTTTTTGTACCAAAAGTTTATGAACAAAATTTTCAATTTTTCAATTCTGATGTATTGCTATATTATTCATTTTGAAATGAACTTTAGGATAAGAGATATTTTAATTTTTACAAAAGCTAGAGCACTTTATCTTCGTTATTATATGAAATTGCTTAAAAAAAAACAGTAATTATATTAACATAAGAGACTGTAAATTTTATTATAAAACAATTATTGATACATCTGAAGGTTAAAACACTTTTACTATTATACAGGGCATACACAAAATATTTGAGCTTGTTATTTTCAAAACTTTTTTAGCAATCGCTGGCCCCTTTGAGTGTTAAAAAAACAAACACATTTCGAGTAAAACGCGTTTTTAAGTATGACATCTTGCTTAAAGTAGTGGCATCTGCTTTTACTAAAACCCTTTTAGTTTTTGTTCTAGTGAACGGAAAATAATAAATTTGGTATTTTTATAAAGCAAATAAGATTGTCTATAAAATAAAACCATGAAAAAATTTGTCAATTTTTGGCAAAATTCACAATTTTAGACTAATCGTATACCTTAATTAATACACTTTTAGTTTATCTTTCACTGTTCGACAACGTCGACTTTAAAAGGTAAATTCTAACTTTAAAATTTAATTTTAAATCACTAAAGGAAAATTATCCGAAAGTATAAATTTGTCATGAAGAGGGGACAATACATTGGTGAGTGGTAGAGACTAGTATTTATTGCTCGCTAAATATTTGAACGCAGTCTAGCACAAAATAACCTCACAGTATTTAAATAATCAGCAACACTTGTTTCAGTCGAATCACAATGCCTTTGAAAATCACGTTGAATGAAGCTGAGGCACCTTAAATCTGTCGATAATCAAAATCCTTACGCTGGTATGATGTGGAGTTTGGAGCGTGGAGTGCCTACTCAAATGTCCTCTTCCTTTCATGAAGATTCAAAATTACCACGTTCGTTGTCAATAGCCCTCATGCAGCTTCAAATATGACATTAATAAATCAATCGCCCCATTCAAGAGTGATATGGGGCTTTTTGTTGAAAGACCCTGAGCATATATTTTACATTTTCATTCATTCTAGTATTCAAGGGAAGATGCTTTCTGACATTGTTCTTCGCTTTTTTCTATTCTTTTTCGAACGCAAGTTTACATTTTATGTAAACATTAGGGTTTTTTTCGTCTGATGTCAAGGAGCAAAAACATGCTAGAAACGCATCCTTGACAGGAAAAAAAAAGTTCCCCGATTTCCGTGTTAAAATCAGTTCACCGTTGCTTCAATATGCTTATTAGTTAGCATATTGCTTTCTTAAGATTTTGAAATATTTCAAAAATGCTTCTCTTTTCCCTTTAACAGTTAAAGTCAAATACTTATTCGGAATTCAGATAAATCAGACAAAATATGGAGCACACTTTACGCGGGAGAAAAAAGATTAACTCCAGCTGAAGAATATTGTATAATAAAGTATACTATGTCTATAGTATTAGTATATTAGATCATCCCAGTAGCGTAACAGAGAATATTAGGGTCCTCCTGCAAACTCAGGTTTTGCCTTTAATATTTTATGAATTGGTTAAATACGTACTTGGCTTCAGTCTGGCTTTAGGCCCCTAGAATCTTGCCCCCCCCCAACCGATGCGGGAATTATGAGGGTGTACGTTGCGCCACTGGATCATCCTATCAGTAATAAAGCATAAACTGGTTCTTTTTTTACCCATTGACGAATAAATTAGCTAAGATTTTGAAGAATTTGTGCGCCAAAGTTTATGGAGAGATAAATTGAAATTAAAATAACAGTTCATTAGTTAAATTCAGTTATTTTTACAAAAAAACATTACATTTTAAAGAAACAAATTAATCTGGCCACAATTGCATTATTCAAGTGGCTTGTCTGTTTTTAAATCAGTAGACATATTGCGCTCATTAACAATTCTTTTTTTATGGAATGGTCTCGTGATTTTGTTAATGCTAAGTTCTCTGCCGTAGAAGTGGGTTCCAAATTTTATTCAATTTTCTCAATAAAGTATGAAAACAAAAATAAGACAACTTATAAAAATGAGGCTTAAAAATTTTTTTTTACACTCATATATATTTTTTTTAGTCTTAGGGCAGCTTTTGAAGAGCGTGGTTTGATTTTTAGCTGCTATTTTTCATAGCTATAGCTTATTAATTGTAGTTTGCCGTATAAATTTAGTAAAAGGAACAGCACAATGGGAAATAGGTGAAATGGCAATGCCGTTTATTGTCATTGAGCTACAGCTTAGAAAATGAGCCTCCTTCTGAAAAACAGCTGATATTCTGCAAAACATGGTGAAACAAAATATCATAGTAACTGCTAACAGACAAACTAAGACTTGATCATCCAATCTTTCATCGACACTTACGTATCAGAGGAAATGTAAGCAGTTTAAGGGAATGTGGGTTCCTCACATTAACAACAGCTGCAACAACAAAGAAATTCAAAAATCAACATTATTATTATTGTTGTTATTGTATTCTTTGTTCGTTTGGAAAAATTTCTGAATTTAGATTTCGTTTCATTACATCAGGCTAAGAGAACCTTAAGCATGTATGCTATACCACATCTATAAACATTATCGATAAATTCAGTCAAATGCATAACACCTACAAAATTTAACACTTTACTGTAAAAACACAGTTAAACATGGTTTTTTTTAAAGGATACTTCCCTAGAGGGCATGAATCTTGAAAATAAGGTAACTGATTAAATGAGCGTGCAGTTTTAAGGTCAAAAATCATTTATATCAGAAAAAAATTGTATGTGTTTCATAGTAGATTTTTTTTTTCTTTCACATTTGCAACTTGTATAAAGAATACACGAACAGGTCGATTTATATTCTCTGAAGTGAGTTTCATGAGGTGTTGAAATAAAATTATATTCATTAGGATGTGAATATTATTTAATGACGTCACACACGGATGCATTTTATCAGTGAAGGTATTAACTATAGAGCTTATAAAATAGAGAATTTTAAAAATCTTAGAAGAAAGTCATCAAGTTGGGGGTTGTTTCAAAGTACATTTAAAAGAGTCAATTACAGTGAAAAGATGGTTGAAAATTCTTCACACAAGTATGATAAATAACTGATGAAAGAAAAAAATATTGATTTACATTAAAAAATGGAAACAATAAAAAATAAACATTATTTTTGGTCGTTTTCCAATATAAAATACAAATTGTGTTTATTTTAGTTTTCACAATTGTTATAAAAGTATTATATTTTTTTTAAAAATCTGAAATTCTCATGAATTCGTAGTATTTGCAACAAATATGAACGTAATTCCTCATTGTATAAAAATACTATGCACAGGAATTTTTGTTGCTGTTGAGATAAAATAAATATACAAATACTGTATTTTATTTATACAACATATGTCTCAGTTTTAAATATCTTAAATTGTACTTATTAATAATTAATAACAGATAAAAAGAAATAAAAAATGATTTTATAACTTAGTTTTCTAGAAATTTAACAAATGTGACCAATAAAATGGATAATATAGCAGTAAATCCATTATAATCTCGCCTTAAAATATTTCTGTTTTCCTTTTTGTGTGTGTGTGTGTGTGTGTGTGACGTTTCAATTGGAACATGGGGAATTTTCAGCTATTATGTTTTTATTCGTTTATAATCACATCAAAGAGCTGACAACCTAGGACCTCTCAGATGAGCAAATTGATGCCGAAAGTATTTGATTTGCTTTTGCGTTGTGTATAGTTATTTTAATTATTGTTAATTTAGTTTTGGTTTTGAATAGGGTAACCAGTGAGAGAAAGTTTGGGCTATGACTATAAAAGGAAATAAAATAAGATTGGAATTTTAAAGTTAAGTTATCTTTGCTTAGAAAACATTAACTATTGAACTTAATATGCGAATATGTAAATTAGGAAAACAAAGAAATAAAATTTAGGTTAAGATTTAATTTAATCATCCTTACACACACACAAACACACACATTTACATAAAAAAGAGAATCCTTAATAATATTCTTGACTTATAGACACTGAATGTTCTTTTCTGCTATTTGACGGCACCTAGCAATATTAGTTCTTTGCTTGTTGTTATTGTACCAAATTGTGTGTGTGTGTGATTTTCTTAAGGAATAAAGGCTTTAGAAGAAATCTATTTATTTCTCCGATTATATTCATCAACGTGTTCTCGTTTAACACAAATGGGGGGAAAATCAATTGCCTAGATAAATAAAATTGCGTAATTGAATTGCCTTATAGGCACATATATTTCAAAAAAACAACAATTAGTTTTAATTATTGTGAATATTCGATTAGAATTTTTAATTAATAAGAAGAAGAAAAATGCGCCAGGACTTGCAGACAAAGTAACGAATTTTGCACAACTGATCACCTAATAAACGCAATCTATATAAATAAATAAAAATGAAGTGTTTGTCTGTAATTTCAAATTAGCAGTTTGTTACTAAATGCATTTAAAGGTATTTACGGTACTTATATCAAAAAATCAATTTTTAAATTTTTTGTCTGTCTATCTGTTTGTTCCGGCTAATCTCGGAAACGGCTGGTGCGATTTTTAAAATTCTTTCACTAATGGAAAGCTACATTAACGAGGAGTAACACAGGCTATATTTTATTCCCGTATTCTTACGGGAACGGAACTATGCGGGTAAAACCGTGGGACTTTGCTTACTCCCCACCCAATTGGCGCAAAATAATGCATTTGGTTAATAATGGAAATTTTAATAATAGAAATTTTTCACATTTATAACACAGTGAATTGAAACACAGTGTAATTTAGGCATCTTTCAAAAAGCAATTTTTTAAATTGGTTTTTTATTAACGTATAACGTTTATTACGTTAAGTTTGTTAAATGTCAAACTCAAAATTTGAGAAATATCGCCAAGTTGGCTAAGAAGTTCTCTATTCGACAATCCAGATATTTTAATGCAAATTTTCTACCACATTTTAAAGAGGGAAAAGAAATAGTTTTAGCGAATTGCGCGCGTGATATTGAAAATTTTATGGTAATGTGACCAGTTTTATAAAAAGTTTTGATTTTCGAATGTTTATCACTTTGATTTTTTTTTAAATCTAATTATACAATATTCATATTTTTGCACAAATTTTTCACTTATACTGAACTTAGATATTTTACGTGGAAGTATTACTTTGAAGATATACTAGATATTACTATGGAGGAAGCCATACAATGTCACTCGCCGAATAAAATTAGGGAGCTTTACGCATACTTATTTCATCTCCGGTCTTTCTAATCCTCAAACCTTTTGAAAAAGTACTAAGACTACATGGCGGAAGATATTTTGCAGCAAATACAAGCAAATATGCCTTTCAATCAACACTCTACAAGCGAAACGCAATAAATGTTTTCAAAATGGTTGGGAAGAAGCTACATGATTTTGAAATGATTAATGATTATTCCTAGACGTGTTGACGGAAATGGCTTCGATAATGAGATTGCTTGAGAATTAAACTACGATTTTATAGTATTGCAACATCAAGTAACAGAATTTATCTCTTAATTAACTCCAGAACAAGGTCACGTTTTCCAACAAGTGTTACGCAAAATAGAATCTGGCAGTGGTGCACTCTTTTTTTTCTCGAAGCCCTGGAGGAACAGGAAAAACGTTTTTGCTAAACTTATTATTAATGACCATCAGAAAAACCCAGAGAAGCAGTTGCTATGGTTCTTCTGGTATAGCGCGATTTACTAACCAACGTCGTACTGCACATTCCGTTTTAAATTATCACTTAATCTTGCATTTGAGATTCACTCATCTGAAATTTCAGAAAAAAAATAGCTCTCAAGGCAGGATGCTTCCACAATGCAAGCTTTTAGTGTGGGATGAAAGTACGGTGTCTCACAAGAAGCTATAGAAGCGTTAAATCGGACTCTTCTGATTTACGAGATAGTACAGATATTATAGGAGGAATGGTACTTTATTATATATTGGCTGGTGAATTTTCAAAAACTCCCCCTGTAATCCTGTCGCAGATGAAATCAGTCTCTATTAAATCATCAAGCTTATGGGCAAAATTTGAAAAATTAAGCCTGAAAACGAATATGATAGTGTATCTTCATAATGACGTAGATTTGGTACATTATGCAGAGACGCAATTGAATATCGGTTATGGATGTTTGGACGCAAATGCTGGAGGTTATGTTTACTTCCAAAGAATTTTGCAATGTAGAAGAAAATGATGTAAATCTTATTGCTCAAATTTACCCGGGCTTGCAACAAAATTTATATTGGGATCAGTGGTTGCGCGCAAGATCAATATTGGCGCCTAACAATGACATTGTCCATAAAATCAACATTGAAATTTAAACGACGTGCGGGGAGGGGGACATGAAGAAATACTTATCAATGAATGCAATCATGGATAAAGAACAAAGTACTTCATATCCCACGGAGTTCTTAAATTCACTTGAACTTTCGGGTGTACCCTCATATAAACTTCAATTAAAACTAAATGTACCAGTTATGCAAAATCTCGATGCTCCTCGACTATGTAAAGGAACGATGCTTAGGATCACAAAACTGGTGCAGAATATACTTGGTGCCAATATTTTAACATATGTCATGAAAAGGGATAGTGTTATCATACCTCGAATTCCAAGTATCTCACTGACCTACCGTTTCAACTCAAACGATTTCAATATCCCCAGTTTTAATGTTGCTATTAACAAAGCTAACATTTCAGGTAGCAGGGGTGCATTTGGAAAAGCAATGTTTTTCCCATGGCCAACTATATGTTGCCTGATCGGTGTGTCCAATGCTCAAATCTTCACATATTTGCAACTGACGGAAGGACATATAATATGGTACACAGTATGTTTGGAGCTCTTTTAAAGAGAAATTATATATTAAACGTAGATACTTTCGATTTTTAAAAATATTAATAGCTTAAGTTATTAATTTTTGTTGTTAATTATTATAATAAATTACATTTTCAGTTTTTTTAAACTAAGCTCAATTTTAGAATTTTAAATTTTATTGGTTCCAGTCAAGCAATAAAAAAAATTTACCATATTATATTACTTACTTTTTAATGATAATGATTACAACTTTGACAGTTATTTAAAAACATCAACGCGAGTGGAGCCGCGGTAAAAGCTAGTCTGTAAATAAAACATTTGCACCTTCTGAATCTATATCTTTGTTATTGAATATTTTCAAAGAAAAATTTAAAAGATAAAAAAAAATTCTAAAATATCAACAATCATGATTTTTTTTATGTGTAGTAATTGTCTCTATTTTAATTGATAGTTAATTGAACTACCTTTCATTGAACGAATGCTATTTTAATAATAATATAGTGTGATGCATCAAAAGGAAAAGCGTTGAATAAATTCTTAAAAATATTTGTTAGATTTGTTTACATTTTAATAAAGTATTTGATTCTTTCCAATTCTCCATACCTAGTCCCTAGCTAACGCATTGCCATCGATTCATTAGATAAGAATGCAATTATTATTTACGAATAATCATTAAAACAGATAAGTGAATATTGAAAAAAAATTAAAGAAAGAAAGAATGCCAAAGAAAATTAGTGTAATCGACACAGAATGTTTACTTCAAGAAGAAGAAAGAACTAGAATGAAAAAGGGGTTTGGGAACCTTTTATCGAAATTATTTTGAAAGGAAAGGAAAAAAATTCAGCGTGAACGTCCATTTGGAAAAGTGTAGATAAATCTCAGTAATAACCAATGGATAGTTCAGAAGGAAATTCCAGATAAGTTCAGTATATGGGGGGGGTGGTAAACTCTTATCTGTCTTGTTTTTACAGGTGAGCTATTACTGTAAAGTAGAGGGGAGGGATGCTGCTGAACAAAATAAGACTGTTTATCATTATTTCGTCGCACCATCAAGTATTTTGCAATTCTAATGAATTTTATGAGGCATTTTGAATGAAACATAGCCATTTTAAAATCTCAATCCAAATTTTTTTTTTTGACACCCTACTCTTATTATTTTAAGTTATTTGCTCTTTAAAAACATGGAAATATTTTCGTACTTTAAACGTTTTTTTTTAGTTCTGGAGGTTTTAAATGTTTGATAATTATTTTTTTCCAACATAAGTAAAAGAAAACACTACTGAAAATGTTTGGGAAAAGAATCTATTCTCTAGTTAATGCCAAGATATTTGCTCCCGTTAGTATTTTAAGACAATGTAAAATAATTCATTTGGAGATTATAATAGGTGATATGAAATGTTTTTAGATGTGCATAATATATATATATATATATGTTGTGTGGGTGCATGTATTACAATCAATGTAGTGAGAGAGATAAATTGCTTAGGTTTGCAATGAACTCATAATTATGACGATCAAACCATATTTTGTGAGGTAAATAAAATAAAATATAAAATAACCTATTATTTGTGTGATATATTAGTAATATAAATGTATTTAAAATAGATAGAGGCTTGTACAAAAAAGTTGAGACATGTGTTAATTTAAATAGAGTGCTTTGATTTGTTGACAAAGATAAATCTTTAAAAAAAAGGCTTAGATCTAACAATGGAAAGATTTTTCCAGTTTTTTTTAAAAGCGAAACTGAAAGTACATCCAGTACTAATTTTTATTCTCTATTTCATAAATAATATTTTCAATATTAATATTTACTGATTTTCCGTGATAGATTTAAAAAACGGTTTAATCTTATTGAATTTATGTAGTATTTTATACACTCATGTCCATAAATTAAGGATAATGAAGTTCAGGCAAAGAAAGAGACAGAAGCAAAACAAATTTGACTTATTTGTAAAGTCTATTTATTAAACAAAAGGTAAAGAGCAAAAAAGATGCTATATGTTGACATAATTAATAAAAATTGCGATTTTACTCCTAGAGCAAATTTTAAAAAAAGAACCTATTTACAAAAAACAGTATAAAATGGAAAAACAGTATGATGTAACAGTAAAACAGTAAAACAGATAAACAGTAAAACAGTATGATGGTTAATACGGAGTATGTCTCCCGGACGATGCAATACAGGCCTTAAAACGCCTACGCATGCTGAGTATCAAATTATCAATCTGATCTTGGGGAATGTTACACCACTCATCAAGCAATGCCCTCCGAAGTTCCGGTAGACAGTGGGAGGGGGTTGACGGGCTGCAATTCGTCGGCCAAGCATATCCACAAATGCTCATTGGATTCAAGTCCGGTGAGTATGCTGGCCAATCCATACGGGTGATATCCTCCGATTGAAGACATTCGTCTGCAATGTTTGCACGGTGAGGACGGGCATTGTCATCCATAAACAGAAATTCAGCACCCATGACGCCCCGAAACAAACGTACGTGTTGTTCCAGAATGACATCCCGATAGATGTGGCCTGTCATCCTTACACTCTGAACATGCAGGTCAGTTCTAGAACCAAGAATAATTCCTCCCCAAACGAGCCATCCTGCACCACCGTAACGGTGTCGTTCAGTGGTGTTATCTTGGTGGTAACGGGTACCTGGCGCTCTCTATATGAAAGTCCGGCGAGAATCAGACTGCAAACTAAACCTGGACTCGTCTGAAAACATCACACAAGACCACTGTTGCGGTGTCCCCAATGCATGCTCTCTACTCCAGGTTAATCGCAGGCGACAGTTGCAGTAAGGGAACACATCTGACAGGCCTACGAGCATATAGACCAATGTGCCCTAAGCGTCTGTACACGGTCTGCCTTGAAACTGTCGTACCGGTAGCTGAAGAGATAGGTCTGATGCTGTGCTCCGTCTGTTTCTTTTGGCAGTAACTGCTAAATACCGGTCCTCATTCGGCATTGTAACTTGGGGCGACCTGTTCTGTAACATCTACTCACATTACCATCATCTTGGAATCGTTGCCAAAGCCTGGAGATGACACTCTGGGCGATTCCAAGTTTCTCGGATACTTCCAGCTGGTACGTCCACATTCCAGGCGTCCGATAATTCTACCACGTAAAAAATCATCCAAATGCTTCCTTTGTGCCATAACTATGCGGTTATTGCACTGAAAGGCTTTAAAGCGCTTGTGAACAATTTTACTTCTTTGCCGTCATTCCTTATATACCCCTCTCTTACACTCTCCTCATTGTGACGTACTATCTGCGCCATCTGGTGGTTTCCTGTAATTTGCATATTCTTCTTCAAGATGTGTGTGATAATTCTACAGGTGAAAATTTTATTTTAGAGTTCAATTTCTGTGTGATTCTGAATTATCCTTAATTTATGGGCATGAGTGTAAATATTTTTACAACACATAGTACAAAATACTACAGAAGTAAGTGATACTTCATTAATACTGTCAGGGTCACGCGGTGAATTTATTATATTACTCATTGGTGACGTAATGATGTAATGGTTTAAACTAGCTACTTGTGTATCTTGTCTTTGGCAAGGAGCCAAAAGAATGTAGTAGATAGATTTCTCTGGAATAAAATGGTGAATTGATGTTGCTCTGATGAGTTTAGTTTTTCTTTAGTATGAATTGGGTTCACGGCTGACAAATACAAAAACTGATTTTTTCCTAGTATTTGTTTACAGACGCTTCATTTCCTCTTGATAAAAAAATTTTAATTAAATAAGCTGAACAACTTTTCGAAAATTTCCTTGAACTATCGCAGCAGGTTCTTAATATACAACTAAAACAATTTTTTCATGGACCGCTTTTTTCAACAATACTGGTTTTTCACTGACTTACAACTCATGTTTTACAATAGGAATTATTCACAGTACAAATTAAATGGCTGGAATCTATTACCGAGAATTTTATTAGAGCCTTCTCCATACGCTCTTTCTCACACAAAGGTTACATATACACTGAACTCTACACACACAAGCGCCCTCTCGCGACAAATATTCACTTGTTATAGTGGGCGTCACAAGAATTATTTGTTAAACACTGAACAAATACTAACCAACGCTCGAATAATTTAATGTGCTAGAAAGGTGTTGGGAGATATGAGGCAGGGTATCCTCAAATGTAAATTGATCGAGATTTTTGTATGAAGTCCAGTTTTCTAAGAAGTTTATAGAGACAATGATACCGGATCTGTAGAAAGATGGCTGAGCCAAATCGTCTAAAAGTAACTACGACCAATGATATTCCGTATTTACTTATTATAGCACGATGTAATAGAAGTTCAACAACTCGTCGTAAGACAACGTGTCAGTTGTCTTGTGAGCTTCATGCGACCTATGGATGGGACAGCTCTTCTTGTAAGAAAGCCTGTGCACAGATGAACCGTTTAAGATGCTGGGAACATCAACATTTGAGCAAGACTTAGTGGAAGGGGTTTGAACAAGAGTCAGTCGTGTTTTGTTAAGTGAGGTGACCTAATTCACCTTTACCACCGATTCTCGACCTACATTCATCTGTGAACGGAACCAAAGGCTTCCAAAATGTTCCCTAAATTCCGAGAAAGAAATCTGTATAAGCAGAGATTTGATGGTCTGGACAGACATATAACGCAGGTCTTTCACACAGACCAGCGGATCTTGCGAGATATGAAGAAGAAATGTATTTGCGGTTGGAGAGAGCGAATATTAACCGCACCCTTAACCAGCAGAACTCTAGTTTATATCCCTATAGAGAAAATTCGGAATACTCTTAGAAGTACAACTGCTACTCTACAGGACTTGAATGAACGTTGCTGGAGAAGCGGGATCAACTGTCACAAAATCTCATAAACTCTCTCCTTTCCAGCATGCATTTAAGAAATGAAAGCTACTAAATTGTGGGATGGGATCACATTGTCTATTAACCCATTTTTTTTTATCTTCAATTTTTTAAGACCTTCCTCGTGATGACCTATATGCATACTTGACTTTATTAAAATCTGCGCAGTATTTCTGGGAATAATCAACATAATGAAATATTTAATTACTTAATATTTAAATATTATTTAAATGAGATTTTTTTAAATTAAAATTCACTTAATATAAAGCACCAATGTATGGTACTTTATGTAAATCAGTTTATAAACTAAACTAAACTCAGTAGCGCAACAGTCCATGGTGGGCCAAGGCCTTCTGTGTCCACCTCAGTTTTCGTGACCATGGGCACTGAGATGCATGAGCAGATGTTCCAGTGAGGTGGTTAGTCTGACGTGGAATCAATTTTTCCAAATAATATTTTTCTTTATGCATTATTTTAGTGAGTATAAAAAAAGTTCGCGCTATAAGCTATTCGAGGGTTTATGGCAACGAACCTCATAATTGTGAGCCATGGTCAAGTTACGAGGATGACACCTAAGCTGGCACCCCTTCTCCTAACTTCCACACCTCACCAATAGGAGAGATGTATGAGCAGCGCCAGATTGAACGTGCTTCTTAAGAACACGGCGGATCTTCAGCGGTACTAGGCTCGAACTCATGACAAGCCGGCCGCGAATCCATACCTTGACCACAGACTCGTTCATTATTCTAAACTTTTCTGCTTTGTGTGCGATGAGCCGTTAGACTTACACGAACCATTTATATCCGTAACTTTGGTGTGATATACATAGCATTATATCAAATTATGCACATACTAATTTTATTCATTAAAGTATGTTCAGTTCTTGAGTTAATCACCTAAAATTGAACAGACTGAAATACTGTTAAATTAAAACCTTACTCAAACTCATACGATAGTTTTAAAAACACCATTTCAAAAATACAGGTTTATTTTTATATTTTATAGTTTGACAGTATCACTGAAATTATGTATTCTTGGAAAAAATCAGAATAAATTTTTAAGGTATATACATATATATAAGCAGTTAGAATAAAACTTTCAAATTCATGCAGTATACTTCCTTCATGTTATAATCATAAACGCTGGATCCATTTTAAATTTCAGAACTTTTCACTTTTTGATCAATAACAACTATTCTTGTGTGTGTTGTTTTTACACTGACAATGGAAATCAGAAGTCTCCCTTTAGTTACTTCACCATATCCTTTTCTTCTTAAGAACTAAGTCTCTCGAAAACTTATTGGCAGAGTACCGTCAAAGCGACAGTGTCTTTCTACCGCTCTTTTATTAGTTTTCCCTAGCGGCAAGAACGACCACCGGGCAGGTAAAAAGCCGCGAAAGTAGAGAAGTATGGGATCGCCCATGACGATTTCATTCGGTGGCCGGCCTCTTTGAAGCTAAACAAATACTACCGCAGATTGCGGGTACACTTTTCCCTTAATGGGCGGAGATCTCGGCTGTCGGTACACTTTTTGTGAGGGGGTATCCGCCCGCAAACTGTTTTTGCAATTCTTCTTCAGCGCACATCCGTTACAGTTACGGCTTTTATTTATTTCTTTTTGTAACGCAATTTCCGACATCAGTCGAAAATTGGTTATCAAGCAATATTTCAATGGCAGATATTTCAAAAGAAAACAGAGGGTAATATTGTAGGAAAGACTATTATTTTCCGTGGTACTGACATAAACATGGAACCCCTTTACGAAAGATTTCTGAGAATCCGCTTAGACGTGACGGGGAGCAGTAATAACAAGAACTGGGTTATATAGTATTCGAAAGCTAAATGACTGGCTAACAATAAACATAAATAATATATAATCAGAGTAGTTGTTATAATATTCAGCAGCCTCGTGGACTAAGCAAACCGCCAATTACATTACTTTTAAAAAATACTTCCATTCTTTAGAAATTTTTAAAAAATATTTGAATCAAAAATAAACAATTTTTAATCTTAACAAATATTAAATGAGCAAGTCAACAGAACAATATAGTTAAACCTAAGTATGAAGAATTTCGAGAAGTTCACCAAAAAATACTAGTTATTTTTATAACATATAAATAAGGAACAATATATATTCTGAGACTAATTTTATTATGTCTATGTGTTTTCCCAAACAAAAATTAGTAGTAGAAACCAGCAGGGACGACTTAAGGCATGGGCCAACTGGGCCCAGGACTTCGGACACAATAAGGGCATCGTTTCGTTTCGACTCAGTCTTTATAAGAGAATAACTCAAATAATTTCAACGGTCAAGTGTTATTTCTGATTGTATTCTCTTAAAAATTGGGTAAGTGAGTGAGTGAATATTAACGTCCCACTGTTCAGCTACACGAGGGCTTTTGGGGACGGTCCACGTAATTTTGAACCATGGTCAAGTGATGCGGACGACACCTGAGCTGGCACCCCCCTCTCCTAACTACCACACCAATGGGAGGATGTTTGAGCTCTCGACAGATTTTACGTGCATCGCTCCCCTACACAGCGGGTCTTCAGTGGTAGTGGGATCGAACTCATGACATGCTAGCCACGATCCGATCCCTAGATCACTCGGCTACCTTAAAAACTGGGAATTCCGAACGATATGTCAACTAGCTATATGTGATGACCGACGTCCATGTACAGGAATAGGCCTATACCACTATACGTACACCATCATTACTCATTCAGTCAAAAGGCGGCAGTCGGTCGAGCCAGTTAGTGCGATTGTAAGTCATGCATATTTATATGTTTAAAGTTATTGTTTGTACGAGTTTTTGATAACTTATATGCTATGTACTGTCCATTGGTGTAGCTAGCCTTGAGTGGACCCTGTTTCAAAATTCCTAGGGGTCCTTTTTTGGAAAATAAATGAAAAGGATCGCATTGATAAAACTTATTTTAAAGGGCCAAAATATTACACGTTGTGGGGCCTCTATTGTTTGGGGGCCCCGTATCATAGGTACTTGGTACTGTCTATTTTTAAGGGTAATAGGTGGAGCCTACATTTATGTATGGGCCCAGTACCTAGTTTTACATAACCCAGTGCCTCAGGAAGTCTTAAAACGTCCCTGGAAACCAGGAATGTCATCAAAAGAAGAGAAATAGCTTATAATTAAAAATATTTGTACATTTTACCAAAAATAAGATATAAAGATTTGGTATTAACATAATTTTTCATTCAAATATTTTATTCTTTGGAATCTCGCAGATTTTCAATTTGCAACAATGTTTCTGTTTAAAAAATTTTAGACATTAAAGGCCTCTAAAAAAGTGTTTTAAATTTCTATCTCATACCAGATAATTTTCTTTTTAAAGTTAAAGAGAAGGCCTCAATCTGTTTTCAAAAACCAGCATTTGTTTTTTGAAAGTGGAGGGGGGGGGGGATGATCTAAGGGAAAAAACACAGATATACTTTCTCCTGTACTGCCTTGTTATTTTCGTCCCTATTGTTTAGCATTAAGTTAGAATTACAGCAATTTAGTGCACTCTATTAATGGTATATATATATATATATATATATATATATATATATATATTGTGAAATTATCTAATTAATTTTTGTAAAAGTAGTTTAATCTAAGATTACTTTTTATTCTACTTACTCTGAAACTGAAAACAGCTTAAAAACTTAAAACAGAATACCTTGATAAAATGTTACATAATTTATATCACATATTATAAATAGCCGGCTGGCTGGCGTGGTTGGTTTGTCGCTGGCCTTCTGCACCCAAGATTGCGGGTTCGACCTCGGCCTAAGTCGGTGGATTTTCATGATGCAGAAAATCGACAGCGGCCATGTCGTATGATTATGCGGCATGTAAAAGATCCCTAGATTATCTGCTTGGCTTGGATGCTCTCCGTAAAATTAAATCCCAGTACAGGTTCGTATCGTCAAGAGCTCAGGTGCTTCCTTCTGTGGAGGAAACTGGGCATCAAAATTGCTTGCTGTAATTGGTATCGCCTATAGGGTGCAGCGCTAAAAAAAGTGATACCAGCTCCTGGGAAATGCACTAGGTCTGCAAAGGTTTAAAATACCAACGTGCAGCCCGATTAGAAAAAAATATTATAAATAGCAATAATTCCGATAAGATAAATGATTTTAATTTCAATATTATTCATTTTCCACATTCTGGAATTATAATATTCATTTATCCATGTATAGGAATATAGCTCTTTTTGTTAATAAAAACAGTGATAAAATTAACAGATTAAAAAGTTTATTAGATACTGTTTGAAGAGCACATGCCACATGATAACTACAATTACGTGTTTTCAGCCAATCAGTTCATAAATTCATGTGACGTCATAGTCACATCATAAATGCTATCAGGAGTTTCCAGCCAATCGGTTTATACACTTCATTGTTGCCAGTTTTTTACATAAACTTTCTTTTAAAAAATATATATTTGTCAACATTAATAATGCACATAAGTAAGCAAAATGCTCTTTATTTAAAAGTACACGAACAGTGTGAGTTTTTTAAAAAAAATTTTGAAAAACTTTTTGAAGAATCATAATGCTTAAAGCATATTTATCAAATCAGAAATTTTATTTAAGTTTTACAAGCAGAACACTAGTATATGTCTAATGGCGGCTTTGAATTCAATATAGAACATGTGATTGCATTTATCATGTGACCGTCTCTCATGACTGTACTCCATTTACATTTTCTTAAATCATGCACTTGTAATAATTCTAATGTTAGTTAGATTTAATTTACATTTTAATATTTTTAGTGATTTATTTTTGTCGTAGATATCATTTTCAGAGAATATGATGCAATAAGAGTATCGGATTTTTAATTGTGATTTTTGTATATTTATTATATTTTTTTAAAAAAAGGATTATAAATTTTACGTATTACTTTCATAATTTCTACGTATAATATGATACTGAATTCATGAACTTTTCCGGAAACACAGTACTGTAATTTGCATTGTGTTGCTTCTTTGTAGTAATATAAGCAGATTTTTTTTTTTTTTTTGCTTAATTTCTGACTGTATATTTTTCTTTTAAATATTATTTCAAGTCAGTAATAAGGGAGAAGGTTGAAGCTTTAAAACTTTGCTTTAACCGGCAATCTTAGACATCACAGCTTGGGTTTACAAATGTAACATTGTGGCTATTTCTACTTTCTATTTTCTTGCTTATCGTTTTGCATTAAGTTAGGATTAAAGCAATTTAATACACACACACACACACATATATATATGTGTGTGTGTAATAATTCCCAGAAATATAATCCTTTTAAATATCTTTTAATTATCTGGTCCATCCCTTCAGGACCCACATTTTAATAATAAATTAGCCAGCCGCCTAACGAGAATATTTTAAACTACATCTAGCTACCCACTCAGATCATGTGATTTGAGCCGCCTATAAAAACTGAGATTCCTGGAGCCGCTTCTCTTCTGTATTTGTCCGTATCAACATGTAGCCGGCTGCAGTTTGTTTTGTGTGTGTGTGTATTGTGTCGTCCTTGTCCTTCTTTATGTGTTCAAGATGTATAATAAACAGATTTAAATAATCACAGGACTGCCTCATCAATCCCAGCCAAAGAAACCATCAACAATAGCGATATTATTAAGAAATTCATTTCAACGGCCACGTCTATTTCATATATATATATATACTTACAAACTACAATTAATTCTCAAAAGCTGTTTTGGACAAAAATACCCATTTAAGTTTAGAAATATTACCTTTGTTGTAACGCTGAAGTATAAGAAGTAACTGTGTTATTTTTTAAAAATTTAAATTGCAAAGTAAAACTATGTGTTATTTATTTTTCATACTTTTTTAATGTCTTAAAAAATATTCTGATACCTTTCTGCATTGCTACTCTGAAATATCGTTATTTGTTCATTCCATTCGGGCTGTAGTATTCTAAACTTTTTGTAAAAAGGGTTATGCATCTTTTATGTGAATATATAACTCATTCTGATGCTCATTCCATTATAATTAATTGGGGTGCTATATTCAGTACTAATAATAGAAAGCTGGTTATAACCGTTGAAACGCAGTTTAATTGACAGTTTTATTGAAAGCTCTCTTTAGTGTGTTATGTTTAATGTGGACAATGATTTTCTGGTGCTTTTTAACACGCTTTTATTAGCTTCACTTGTATGTAACGGAATCTTTGAAATCGATTTTTACCCACTTTAAAATCTCAGATTAATTCGAAATTTTGCACATTTGTCAAGAACCGATGACAATACAATAATAAAATAATTTTCTTCCATTTTCCTGATCAGGATCATCTGGATTAACGTTTCCCCATTTCCAGATTTAACGATTAAAAGATTAAGTTACAATCCTAAAGCGAAAACGCTCATGGTTAATACAAATACAACAAACAAAAAAGTGTTCTTTATATGAAAAAGGCATAAAGTCTGTTTTTTTTAATTCTTTTGTCGGGTCTGTGGAATGAAACACCATTCATTGCTTCATTTTACCAAAACAGCGGATAATTAAGTTAGGAGTCACCGGATTAAATAATTTCTCACGAACTCTTAGATGGAAAACGAAGAGTTCATGAAAAACTTGTATGTCTAATGCTGATGCACGTTTCAGAGAGAATATTGAGCTCTTTTTAGTGAAAAATATCTTTTACTTTACACCTTCTTCTGCATTAAATATTTCAAACGTAACACTTCCAGATTTCCTTAAGTTGGCTGATCCTACATTTTTCATACCAGGCCGTATCGAAGCACTGACAGGATGTCAATGGGTATACCAGATGCTAAAAAAACGACGCATTTAAAATTAACTCAGCAATAAATAA
Source organism: Trichonephila clavata (assembly GCA_019973975.1). NCBI lineage: Eukaryota > Metazoa > Arthropoda > Arachnida > Araneae > Nephilidae > Trichonephila > Trichonephila clavata. Next base: position 26,233 of record BMAO01011924.1, read on the forward strand.
ACGATAATTTAAAATAAAACTAAAAAAAACACGCTTTTGTAAATCGAACTAAAAAGTAAAAAAATAATTCTTATTATAAGAATAAAATGATTAACCAGAAAATTGATGTCATTGTGGTAAAAGCGGGGGGGGGGGGGGGTCTTTGTGCTGCATTTTTACACTAACTCTACATTTCGAAATAGAACTAGTAAGAAATTATGACATTTAATATCGAGCACCCCACACTTTTACCACAATGACATTAATTTTTTCGTAAATCATTTTATTCTTGTATTAAGAATTATTATGTATTTTCTTAAACATTTTAATCGAATTAGTTATGATCATGCTTTTTTCTAACTTTTAAGTTTGTATATATATTTATATTTAAGGTGACTACTTTTTTTTAAAAAAATGGAGATATGGGGGATTTTTTGTAATTTTTAGATTTGTTTAGTTCATTTTAAGAAAAATATGCTAAAATTAAGATGATAAAAAGAAATTATTATTACTAAAATGTGTGTGTGTGGGGGGGGGGGGAGAATTTACAAAAAAATTACATAAACCATTCTGTACCAAAAGTTTATGAACAAATTTTCAATTCTAATGTGTTGCTATGTTATTCATTTTTTAATGACCTTCAAGATAAGAGATATTTTAAATTTACAAAATCTAGATAACTTTTTCTTAGTTATTATACGAAATTGCTTAAAAAAACAGTGACTATATTAACATAAGAGACTGTAAATTTTGTAATAAAACAACGATTGATAAATTTGAAGGTTAAAACACTTCTATTATTATACAAAATATACACACAAAATTTCAGTTAATTATTTTTAAAACTTTTTTAGCAATCGCTATCCTTGTTTGAGCATTTTCAACAAAAAACAACAACACATTTTGAGTAAAACGTTTTTATCTTGATTAAAGTAATGGCATCTGCTTTTACTAAAACACTTGTAGTTTTTGTTCTAGTGAACGGAAAATAATAAACTTGATCTTTTTATAAAGCTAATAAGATGGTCTATAAAATAAAATCATAAAAAAAATTATCAATTTCTGGCAAAATTCACAATTTTAGGGTAGTCGGTTACCTTAAATAATTGGCCTACAGTTTCAACTGAATCAAATATACTTTTCGCATATTTGCCTCCTCCACGAATAAGAGCTGTATTAGTCTTTTGATTTTAATATACGAAGGCTTTCAAATATTACTAAAAACATTTAAGGTTTGTTTTAGTCATGATAATATACTCTTATGAATAAATGGGATGGAAGGTAATATTAATATTCCATTTCATGTGTACTACTTGTATTTCTTACGTCACGAGTCACTGCTGTCCTTACAGCTTATATGCAAAGCAGAAAGTATGTAAACTCTACTTCCGGTCACGCCTGCTTACATTACAAGAATAATGTAGCAATGTTGAAATTAAATCCTGACAAAATAAATTTCTCGTGTGACTCTTATTGAACAGAAATAAAATTTATTTAAGAATTAGTTTTTTTCTCTCATTTTAATCAACGATATGAGAAATGTCGGTAAAGGACAGTCCAATTAATTTGGATTTGAATATTTTAGAATTACGGTGAAAATTTTCACTCTATCTGTATCTCTGTAGTTATTCTTTTCATACCATATAAAACATTTGCGCAACAATATTTTGGGTGGAAGTTACTCGCTGATATATTAGGCAACCCATCTTGTATCGAAAATACAGTCATAGTGAATTGTTATATGCAATCAAAATAAAAACAATAGAAGTGGCATTTTAGTAGATGAGATACATTTCTATAATTTTATAAGACTTAAGAAATTTTCTATGTAATAAAGTAGTTATATTTTAATGTAATTTTTGAGAAACATTTTTTTTACCTTATTTTTCGCACTTTGTAACATTTTTCAAAATCATTTTAATTTAGAAAAATTATAAAAGTGGTGTGACTTGGATGATGGTGCTCCAGTTCAGGTGACAATTTTGTCACTTAACCTTGGTTTAAAGTTACAAGGACAATTGTCAGTAGCTCTAGTGTAGTTTTGAAATTCAACGTTAATAAACATTCAACCAATCGTTTGAAAATGTAAAATAAATTTGAACTTTTACTCAGTTCTATTTAATTTGTCTTGTTTGGACTCTTAACTTGATCTGCCCATAATTTTTTGTACTGTATCTGTTGTGTTAATTTACATTTTAATTCGGAATTCATTCATTTTTTTAACGAATTTACTACGCAACTTCTTTTTCGAAATAAATTTTACGGGAAAAGTATAAAGCAATTTTTTGACATTTCTCAGAAATAATACTTTTTGACCAAAATCATTTTATAATATAATTTAGACATAAAATAAAATTCAAGAGTCTCTTTAATTAGCAAAATAATATATGTCTCTTATTTGTTCGAATTTATATTCTCCCAGTTACGGATAATAACTTTCCCCCCCACTGTTTAGGATATATAATTTTCTTCCAATTTGTGATCCGCTTTATATAAATAACAATTCCTTTATGGACGAGGTCATTATTTCTCATAGTTCAATGCATACGCAATGTGCCAATCCTTTGTAATCTGTATTTCAATAATTTGATGATGCGAGTTCAAGATAGTTTTCATTTTCGTCAAGTTTCACCAAGGTCGTTGAAGTGACCTTGGCGAACATTTAAATAGACTGGGCGTTGAAGTCGGAAATTGGCTTTTATTATTGAATAAATTGATTTTAAGTTTATTTAAATATTTATTTTAAATCAATCGCATGCCAAAAGTGTAAAAATTAACTTTTTTTTATTGAAAAATTACTTGCTTATAATTCTAATATATGATCAATGTGTGTGTGTGTGTGTAAAAAGCTATAATACATTTAAAATTAATTTAATAGCGTTAAAGAAGAAATTTTGATTCTTGTAAAGTTCTTTACATTTGATTAACAAATACTTCATAGAAACTTTATATTTTAATCCTAGTGCAAAACTTTTATTCGAAGGCACACACATTAAACTACCGTGCAACTCCAGATATTTTAGCTGACATCTACATGAAATTTAAATCTATTCAACCATAGCTTAACATTCCAAGGAGTTCAAAATTGCCATGTGTTTACATCTATACGGAATATGTAATATTTTTTAAATAAAAACAAGAAATTTAAGAATTAAGTTGCTTTATTAGTTTATTTATTTATTTGTTTTAATGCTATGTGCAAACTACAATTTTTGCCAAGTATTTTTCTATATATTTTCATAACATTATTATTTTTTTTTTTTTACATTTGATAATAAGATAATAATGTATGTAAAAATGGATAATTATTTTCAAAATTCAGAACACAGAAGAACTAGTATTTACAAAACTATCAAAATCTTTATTTACAATGTCTTAAATCAACAAGCCTGTTTATTACAGAAGCAGAGGACAAATGTCTGGACAATAGTAGTTTTTGATTATATACATAGCTATATGTACATAACATCCTCAGGAGGAGAGGAAAATGCATAAATATTTACTTCGCGGAATGACAATATACAAGATGAAAACTTAATAAATTAAAATTGTTTGAAAAACAAATATAAATCTTAAAGAATCAGTCTTATAAACAAAGATTTTTTTTCAACATAATATGACACTGAAATTCATTATGAGAATGAAGGGGGGGGGGGAATGAAATGAGCTAATAATGTACGAAAAAGTCTAAATAAAAGTTATTTCAAATAGAATTAAACGGCCCAAATAAATAAATTTAAGGTGTTCTCGATCTATAACTTTTATAAGTAATTTAAATTAATTGGTCTCGGGTTCTTAAATATATTACACATGTTTCTTATTTATTACTTCTAACATATCATTAATGTAATACAAATAACACTTTTTTTTTTGTAAAAAATGAAAGTAAGAACAGACAAAACAAAGGGGAAAATATAGATGCTGCAAAGGAAAATATCTTTACATGTAGAACACTAAAAAAGCGATTTAATTTCTAAATTGAGCCAATTCCGCATAAATACAAGAGATATTTTAGATTTCAGAAATACGTGAAATATAGCATTTAATTTCGATTCAAGTTACAAAAACTTAAAATATCCCTTATTTCTATATGTACGCGTGTTTAGTTAGTAGTTAAATAATTCATTCTATGATCAGCAGAAAATAAACAAATGGACATAATAAAAAAAAGCATTTCACTGAAACGTACTCCGTGTGTACAAAAGTAAATTATACATACAATAAACAGCACATTCTTAAGCTCATAGGACAATAAAAATGAAGAATTAGTTAAAAAGGTCTTTGATTGTTCCTCATGATAATAAAACAATCGTGTCACAATACAACACTAAATGCTAAAATAAAAGCAATAATTTAAAAATATTTACATTTTTTCGTAAATTCTCGTTTTAAACTTCATAATGAAGGCAAACTTCGATTTCATTAAACACAGGCAAATTTGTAATATCACTAACATAACAATATTAAAATAGTTACTGGTTTATATAAAATAGAGATCTTACAAAATTTGAAAGTTAAATCAAAGAATCTTAGAAATATTAGGGGAAAATTAAATTATCATTCATAGAAATCAAAATGTAGAAACTCATTACTCCAAAACAAAACTTAAGCATAAAAATTAAAAGATTTCTTTGTATTTTAAAATTCTATTTGCAATTTTAAAATGAATAAGGAAATAAGAGCTTGAAGATGAAGGTTTTCATTCCCCCCTTTTCTCATCCAAGGAGGTCAAGCTCACCTAGTAAGGATTTATTCCCCATTAAACCAGCCACCGACAGGAGTAGGTTTAATTTTGAATTAATGAAACAAGCTTAAAGACTTTTCTAAAATTCAGTAATCTTTCCATTTACATAGATTCACATTAAAGCATTCCGTCGGCGGGTTCTAATAGAATTCCCCCAAGAAGTGTTTTTTCAAATAATAATCATAGAAAACAATGATGGCTTTAAGAAGTGTGATTTTTAAGCCTATATTTTTATCCATACTTTGGAGTAGAACGGATGATTATTTCAATTATATTTTTCCTATGTCCGATTTCCATTAACAAACTGTTTTTATGGAATCGAATATGTATGTAAATGAAGAGATTACAGTAACATAAAATTATTACCATTCAAACAAATTTGAATTCTCTTCTCCATCGAAGCAAAAAATTTATCATTTCTTTATCTTTTAAGTTATAAATTATAGCATAGTTGTTTCAGCTTTCGTTATCAATTGTTGTATAAGCAATGTTTAAAAACCTAATTTCTCCTAAAAATTTATTTTTCCCGAGTAACAATTGACAGAAAGATGCAAAATACTCATTTGGGAATTCGAAAATAAGAATTATGAAGAAAATATTTGTAAGTAAAATCATATCTTTTTTTCCCTCTTTTGCATAATAGGATTTTGCAATAGCACCATAGCAATAGCTCTTTGCTGTAGATAAATCTTAAGTGTTGATTTGCGATACTGGCTACAATACAAAAAAAGAACATTTATTTCTTTTAATTACCTTGTGATTCAAGAAAGTACACTAGAAATTGAATTGTAACGATTGATAGCAATTTCATCAAATTGCATCAAGGCAGCGACGTACACATGAAAATTTACTTCAGCGGCATCCACAACCTTCGACAACCATATCTTGATAGTTTTTTAGCACTACATTGTCGTATTTGTCTTTATACAGCATGGAAATAGGTGATAGTTCTGTTGGCACACAACAAGAGCGGGGTACGGCTGTAGGATTAGCCGAATTTACTAAAGTCTGTACAATGGCATGATTAGTAGAGTTTAAATGATCTGGTAAAGGAAAAGGACAGTCCCCGTGACAAAAGTATGCATTATAACCAGGTGGCGCTATAATCCAATCATTCCACCCCACATCACTAAAATCCACATAAAGTGCATGGCGCCGACAATTGTCTTTACGACCTTTTTTTCTGTGTTTTTTGGATGAATTGGTTTGGCGCTTAGTCCTAGAAAGTTCTCCAGATTTCGCATTGCGATTTCTAGAGTAAGTGACCAACACAGGTTCAAATTTCGACCATCTTTGGGAATCTTCCTCCAATGCCCTCTTCAGCCTCACGTGCTGAGGATGCGACACATTCAAAGTGCTCGCCAGCTCAATTTGGAGTCCATAGTTTTGTGTAGGCTCAAATCGCCACCTTTGGATGGCTGGGAGTACATCCAAACTCTCCCATGTGCCATTTGTTGATCCTCGGAAAATCCGAGTATCGATTAGTCTTTGGATTGAATTTGTATTGACAGAAGCAGGTCGAATTATATCGAATACCTGCAACCTATGAACAGGTGAACGTCCTCCCGGCTTTGAGAGTTCCTCGCGGTATACGACTAGTTCAGCGGCCCATATTTCTTCGTGCTCTGGTATTCCGCTCAAGTCAAATTTATATAAAGCCTTGAATTGATCACAGCGGTTTCCAAAGTCGACTTCTGAAAAGAGATGAAAGGAAAACATCATTAAGAAATGTCTTAAAAATTCAAATTAACTTTAAAATATTACAAACTTTTATATGTAGCAAGTGTTTTTTTAAAAAAAATAAGACAAAAATATGCAAGTAAATTGTTACAAAGAGCTATTCTATTCAACATTAAGAAGTACCACTTACTTTCAATATATTATTACCGCGCGCATTGCGATAATCTATTAACTAACTATGCATCGTTACTTTGCGTTAATGGTAAATGAGCATTTATTTATTTTAAATAATAAGTGGCATGTGAAGTATTTCAATTTCTTGGTATGCATTTTTTTTAATTAACATCTTAACTGTTAGATTATAAAAGGTCATAACGGCGCATTTAAATCGTAATACTTGGTAGGTGATGTATTTGGTTAAAAGTAAAAACATTACAGTATATAAATCTTGTACTTTGATGATAACTTCAACGAGATACTATTGAGAAGAATATGTGTGGAAGAATACGGACCAGAATGTTAGAAATCAGATTGAAAGGTGCATGCTGTATGTGTGTTCTTTTCTTCCTAATCGCAGTATTTGCAAATCTCATCTAGTTTATTAAACGATTGATGATAGAATTTTCCGACTACATTTGTGGATATTTACATTCCCAATGTATTTTTTCATAAAACAATAATTGTAATATCAATTTTAAAACATGACTCTCTATTAGCTTTATCGCAGAAATCTAAGCTGCCCGACTGGACAATTAAGAATGCTTACATTACCTCGAAATTTTAAGTAACACTCACCCCACAGAAATAAGAATTCTTTGCAAGTTCTCTTAGAAGCACATAATCTTGTTACTTCAGAATGCCTTAGGTTGATTCAAGAGTAAGATTTCGATGTATCATTAATCAGCGGGTTTTGACAATCTGCTTTTTAAGATAAGAGTGTATTTATAACAAAGATGAGTATCATATTCTAACACATGCATTGTGAATTTTAATGACTGCAGAAGCTTAAGTGATTTATTCTTGCAATGCCATTAAGGAAAAAAGGAAGGAAAAAAATCAAGGCCATATATTATGTAAAAATATTAAAAGTCGGAATTGTATGAAGTGAGCTACACAAAACTCTGTTATATGTTCACAGTAACCAAAACAATTTAGGTCAGAGGTGTAGGAATTTACATTGTTAAAGCCCTCCGGAACAATTAGTATGGAGAATTAAGATTTATTCTTTGATTCATATCGTAACATTTTATTGATTTCTGCATTAACTTATTATTCTCTGAATCAGACTTTAGCACTTATAAGTACACACGTCTTCGACATCTACTGTTTACTTAAACTGTTTTTTAACACTCAAATGATCATGTTAATATAATTAGAGCTTGCATTAATTTTTTCGCATTTCAAAATTGTACTACTGTCTTCTTAAGTTGTTCAGAAGAATTGAGCTTCGAAATTTGTAGATGCTTTAAAATAAGATTTTCGAAGGAGGGGGGGGGGGACAAAATGTGCCGTTTTTGATGTAATAATTTAGATTTGTTGTGTGCAGTCTTGATAAATTTTAGATAACTTCGAGTGTGAGTGCGTGTGGTTTTATGAAATTAAAAATAACCCATGTTGTGAATTTTATAGATTCACCATCTTGATTATGGTAGAAAAAATTCTTTGCTAATGAACTAAAGTTGGGGGGGGGGGCGATTTTATGGTAGTTCTTCGATTTTGTTTTTTCCCAGAAAATAATATGGAAAGTTATTTAGAAACTATCAACTCTTACGGATGTGTCGATATTTTAAACGGAAGAATTAGGATTTTAAGAGACGAGCTTGGCTCAAAAATCAACCAAGGGTTTCCTTTCCTTCTAAACTGCTTTCTGAACACCATATGGTCTGTCAAAATCCGTAAATGTAAGCGACTTGATCAAATCTCTAAGCCCTTGCTGAAGAGGTGAATTAAGCTGGTGGCGGACCTGGCGGCCACCAGGGGGCCCAAGCTTGATGGATTCCATTTATAAATTCAACGTACAACAAAAAGATCTTGAACAGATACTGCAACCCCAATGATTTCCTCGTTTTTGAGTCATGTATCAGCCCTAGCCATCTTTTCCCCGCATATCTGTATTGTTGCAATTTGTACAAATTTTTCCCATGCATTTTTTTTTTACCCAAATTTTTTTTTGAACAAATGAATACTCTTCAATTCAAACAAGTTCGTTTTCAGTTCACAGCCGTGCTTAATTACTCTAGGGTAGATTTTACACTGATGGGGGAAAAAAATCCCAACACCAAGAAAAAAATATTGTCCACTAATAAGACTTCAGCATTACAAATCGGCTACCTATACAAATGTATAGGTAACATATTTAATTGATTAAAGTTTTCAGATCACAGGTTAATATAAGCGCGAATAGAGCCATTTCAAATGTGAAATGATGATACATTAAAAACCGATGTAACCGCCCCAATTTTAAATGCAAGCATGCAAAAGTGCATTCCATGTGTCGTACTGGTACCGGATATTAGTTTGTAGGATCGAATTGCATGCCTGTTGCTCTTGATCGGTCAATATAATGTTGTTTAATTTTGGTAGTGGATGCAGTTGGCTTTGCCATCCAATGATATCCCATTTGTGCTCGATTGGAGAAAGATCTGGTGATCTAGCAGACCAACGTAACACGTTGACACCCTATAGAGTCTGTTGAATTACAACAGAGATGAGGGAGCATGATATCCTGTTGGAAAACACCCTTTGAATGTTTATAAATCGCAGTGCAACAGTTTGAATCACCAGAATGTTTGCAGTCAGGATGTGTGAATTAACCTCGAGAGTGCTCATCGATCAAAGAAAATTGCTCACACCAGACCATAACTGTAGGAGCAGGCCACGTGACAAAGATTGTTTACAGGCGTTGACATGGCCTTCTTCTAATCAATACACAATTGCAGTGCGTAACGTAAACTGATCGCGGGACTGGGCCAATATTTTAGTGCCCCATAACCTGACTTACATCAAGTATGGCTTGGAACCTCAAACCTGACTTTGCTGGGGACCCCTAATATTAAGCTCTTCAGTAAGGTTTTTTAATTATTTTTTTTAAAACAGTGAAGATTTTTCTTTAGCCGTTGAGTTTTATTATTACCAAAACATTTTATTTTGAGAATTTAAAGAAAGCGACTCTTTTCACTTGCTTTTCAATTCTTAAGCCCATGGGCCCCAAATCTTTTACCGCCAGGGGCCTCCAAGAACCGAAATCCACCTCTGCCTTGCTCAGTTAGTTCAGTCTCCCTTGGTAGTAAATAACTAAACAAATCACGTGATCGAACTCTTTAGTTTTCAGATTGGGGGGGGGGGGGTAAAGTCATTACGAAGAGAAATAGCCTTTAATGTGAAAATTTATGAAGTACTGTACAGAAATCATTTTGATTCAGTTTAAATACAACAACTGGATGAAATTTAATACGGTGATAAATTTCATAATTATTTTGTTCGCTTTGCCTAGTTAAAGCATTCTTTATTATGAACTTCATTGTAACACTGCTCCCCTAATTCTACTTAATGTTATTTTGAAATCCGATTTCTTTCTCTCAAATCATTTTCTGATAATCCATCCTCTTGTATTTAATATTAAGATATTAATATTAAATACAAGACCCGTCTGATACATTCCAATATATAGGATGGGATATTTTGATATTTTCATTTAAATTTACAGCCACTAGATGGCAGCACAGCGATAACTCCTATTGAGGAGTAAAATAAGTAATATCTATGGTTTTTTAAAAATGTATTTATATTTATCAAAAGTAATCTCTTATTCAAATGTAATTATTCCATGTTATATTTCTTTCTCAATAACTATTCTTTCCTCCCCGTAAGAAAGGAGAAAGAGATTTTTCTGATAAATTATATCTGGTTTATTTTTTAACAGCATTGAAATTCAAAAAAAATTTTCTTGAAAAATGGTAGTAGAGACAAATAGCAATATAAGAAGAATCTTCGTATGAATATCAAATTAATATAAAAAAAAACTTAAGCGTCATGCTCAATAATTTTATTGAACCATGACACTTAAATTTAAAATATGTTGGAAAGTAAAAATTTTAAAACTTTATACACACACACATACAATACTGTGGATTGGTGAGGAGGAGGGGTGCTTCACAGAATGTGTAAATTCTAAAATAAATCAGCAAAAAAATTAAACATAAAAATAATAAATCAGTGACAAATATAACTAAAGGAATTTTAGACGGCTGGGGGGGGGCGGGCGGGGGAGAGAGAGATTAAGATTAAATAACTATGACAACATGTAGAGTTATTTAATTATTTTTTTTTAAGAAAATGAGTTTGCCATGAGTATAGAGGTTAATGAGATATTTTGTATGCATTATCTACTTAATTAATACGATATTTTATGCATCTGAGTGCATTACTCTGAGGTAGGTAACTGATAAACATACTGTGGTTTTTAAATTCAAAGGTATGTTTGAATGTGATATAAAAATGTTAATAAGACAAGTTAAATAAAACCTATCTTCCGCTCGTAAGGTTGAAGTAAGACATGTCTTAAAGGTCGTTGGAGCTGAAAGAATGCAACAAGGACCATTTAATTTCGGTTTCACTTTTTCTGCTGTTCAAAAATGAAAGAAAACATGATAACATAGTTCAATCAATGCAAGAACATTCAGCTTTAGTTATTTATATCATAAATTATAAATTGCATTCAAAAAGTAAACAATTTGAAAATCTTACAATGAGGTATATTTTGATTAAAAAAAAAATTTAAAAAAAACAGGATTTACAACTATTATTGAAAATCAGAATGTAACTCTATTATTTTGATGCATATTACATCTATTAAAGAAGGTAAAAAAAACTGGAAGAAATAAATAAAATAATAGACAGAAGTTTTTTTATTCTGAAATTCTTAGTTATATTTTACAGATAATTAATTACGTTCTGGATTTTCATTATTTTTATCCCAGAATGTAGAAACGGAAAAAATATGTATATGCGTAATAGAAGCCTTAATAAAACATTAATTGTTTTTAAACGGAGGCTTTTAAGTATTACGGATTTATAACTGTATAGTGACATAAATATTCACGAAAATTCAGGTAATGCGGTAGAAAGTAAAAACCAGGAGTTAAATAAAAAAATACGCAGCTGAATTTAAAAAAAATTATTCCATATTGATAATAAAATGCAAGATGTTCTGACAAGAAAAGTTTTTGTTATTTTTGGAACAGTTTGACAAAAATGGAGGTGGAGCTGGGGGGAAGAGGATCTCTGACTTCTTTAAGAAAACTAAAAAATATTATTCGAGAGATTACATTATTAATTGACCGAATGTTGTTTTCAAACTAATATCATATTTCTCTTCATAGCTTACATATTTCTAAGATATATTATTTCTTCCGAATGAACAATAAATTGTTTACTTAAGTGAATGCTTTTCTTTTGTAATCAAAAACATTTCACATATTTAAATGCCTTTTGAAAAAAGGTTTCTTGAACTGAAAAGTGAATAATGAAAATATCTTCCTAACCAAAGTAGGCTTTTTTATAAAGCTCCATATTACAGTAACTTTTTGAAACCATTGAGAATATATCGTTTGTAAAAGTATCAAATATACGCAAAACTTCGTGTATCATCAAAATTCGACCTCATTCGACGCTCAAGAAAACCAGACTGAGAAACATTATTATTTAAAAATAAACAATATTTCATGTGAATTTTTCTAATACCTACTTCACATAATAAGAAGAAAGACTTCCATTTTCTACAAATAGATTTACATATGTTAAAACAGTTACAACCTTTTACCAGATATTGCTACGTCATTACATGGAAGAAATAACATGTGGTTTTACTAGGAAAATAAATAATTGGAAATAACTGCATTCAAAACCAGCAGTAGAGGTAAATCAAATCACAGTTATTACTCAAGACCCTTCATTTTAGAATAACAAATTAAGCACAACAGCATATTTATTCCTGATTTTTTCTGAATGAAAATAAATTACACAGCACTGTTTCAAAAAGAAATTTAAAATTTTTTTTTTCCATCTACATTATTAAAAAATCATTGGTTCTTCTTTTAGTAAAATTAAAATCCAGTTAAATTTACATATCGCGCAATATAGTTATGAATTTTCAACAAAATGGGTTTATAAAGAAAAAGTAAATCACGTTAGTTTAAAAAGATTCATTATTTCCCTTGTGTTACTTATTGATCTTTTATCTTATGTGTAAATATGTTTAGTAATTTTTGCTTTGTATTAATGTTTTTGAATTTATTTACGGAAACTTTGATTACTCAGTCTCTCTCTCTCTTATTTCTTTTTTTTTTTAAGCCTTGGTAAGTAATTTAGTTTTCTGCTTTTGCAATATATTTATTTGAATTTTACGTTAGATCAAGTCAATATGATCACAAAATTTTTGATTTATTTAATAATAATCGTATTATAAACAAATTCACACAGCTAATTTAAATTCGTTAAGGATTTTTTTTTTTCAAAAAAAAGTCCAATTCTAGTTAAAACTTTGAATTAAAAATTTAATATACTATGAAGTTTGAATACTGCTTTTTATAATTACCTTTCAAAATTTTAAATGCATATGTTTTTTTTCTAACGCAGTTGGGTAATATTTTGTTTCTACTGGAGAAAAATACGGGTTGATTCAACCAAACATTTCATCAGAAGGATTTGTGAGCAGAAATTTGTACAATTTCAAAAGATTTTTGCTGACCCCGATCTGTGAGGACGTAAACGGCATGTAAGCAAATATTGTTATCTAGATTATTATTATTTTGTTAAGTACATGAGATTCCGCGATATTTACTTTGGACACATAAATTTATCATTTAACAAAATGTTTTACTTTTGAAGAAAAATTAAATAGTTGACTCAAAAATCAAATCACAAGCCTTAAAAAAAATAGTGCAAGTTACTAAAAACTATGCTGAATACTAAAAACCTATTTTACATTACAGCTGCTGTTTATCCCCTCCAACAATTTAAAATCAGACAGAGAGAGTAAGATCGTTATTATCTGAATATAACCGACACTAAAATGTTTTTTTTTTCATATATGAACTTCTGTTTTGCATACTTGCAAAGTATTTGTGTAACACAAATTACACTTTATTTTATCCGAGGAAAAATCTGCAATTGAAATTTAATGCTTACTTTGAAATAAATCTGAACTATATATATTTTTAAAAAAATCATTTTAGAAAGCATGAAATAATTTACATATTTTTTATATATCCAATAAGATAATTTTTCTAATCATTAAATTGTATTACATTCGCAAAACATATTATAAAAAATGAACAAGATATTAATATTTCAAAACATAAAGAAATGCAAAATTTGACATAGAAGCTTTGAGATTGATTATAGAATGCATGGTATGAAGAGCTAGAATTAATTCAGTTTTCGAAAATATGTAGTACGAATTTTATAAAGTTGCTGGCAAGTTGTACACAGAAATTCTCCAAAAGAACATGATCAGAATATTTAATGTTCTTCAAGGTGAAACTGACACATTAGAAGAAAAAAAGAAAAGGGAGAAAAAAAATCGATTTTTAATCATTTTTCCTACCATAACTGAAATCACTTCATCCCTCCGCTATTGCTTGCCACTGTTTCACTTACCCATTCCTTATGAGAAGATATAATAATCATTCGGATCGTATACCAGTCATAACGAAGTTTAATATTTTTGAGAAAGAAACGAAAGAGATAAAACACTCTTGGTGTGACACATTTTTCCTTGCTATCTCTTTTTATTTTGTTCCCGTTCACTTAACTGCGCTTGAACAAGGTGGGAAGCGAAGCGACAGCGAGAACTGTTTCGCGAAAGAAGCTGATAAAAAGATTTTCCCACCGATAGTAAATACGAAAGGACTACATAACCCCGGTTAATTTATATTGAGCTGTCTAGCAATCTTTATGTCAATCTGAAAGAGAAAATTATTTGTTTTGACTTTTTCTTTCTTTTTTAATAATGTTGGTGTTTTGTCTTGGATTCAAGAAGACATCGTTATGTATAATTGAATTCGCTTTTCAATCAAGTTCTCAATAATATTAACAATGTATGTATAGATTTAGAAGCGCACAAGAGAAAAATTTTGAACATGTTTATTCCTCTACTCAAAAAATAAAATTCATACCACTTAATTTCAATTGATAAAGATAAGTTGACTTGGAATATAACAAGTCATTAATTATTTCATTCATCATTCAAATGGTGAGATTAAGTGTTAAGTGTATTTTTAAATTTAAAAATAAATATTAAAAGTATATATTTAATTAAATATTAAAATGAATTACATGTTATTACGATTATTCGATGAATAAGGAAGAATTAAACGGGTGGTTTCCAATAGGGGTTACAATTTTTACAAGATAAATTATTTTATCATTACACATACATTTTTTTTTTTTTTTTTTTTTATAATCAGTGAATGCATTGTGTGACTGCCAGCCCACGTTTATGCTTTACGCTATTCATATTTATTTTCTGTCTGCATACAATTTTGCTTCAGACATCCAACTAGGTTCGAAGACGAATTTTTCAAAATTTGATTTTCAGGAAAACTTTTATTGCTTTAAAGAACATAAATAGACTTAAAGAGTCATCCCCCCCCCCTTTGCTTTTGAAAAAAAAATAGTAGTTTTATGAAAGCTATAAATAAAAATTCATTGGACATAATGCAATTTTAATTTTATTGATAGACTTCTTAATCCATCTGAAGTGTTACAAACCGCAAGGTAAAAAATATTTTAAAAAATAAATATTTTTTTAATCATTAAAATTTGATGTTAATGATTTTTCGTCAAAATTACTATATGTTCTAAGCTAAAAATTGCTGTAAAATGTGACGATCTTAAAACCTGGAGTTTGCTGCATTCTAAAGGACTCATAACATATATGCTATAAAATTCATTGAATTTGATTGGATTGTTTTGGAGATGTACTCCCTTTTTCACGCACAAAATTAAAATGAATGAGTAAAAATTTTATTCTCCACACACAAAAAACTCGTTAAAAAATTATTCGTATAATTAGATAAAATAAAATTCTCCAAAAACAACTTAAGAAACTTTAAAACATAATACATTATTCCTTCTTCCTCAACATTTGTGCATTTCTTTTTTTCTAATAGTCCCAACATCAAACACCTAAAAAAAACACCTTTTCAATCTTGTCAGATACCACAATTTATCGCCAATTTTTGTTAACATTTACGCCACTTCTGAGGCTGATTGTGTAATTTGTGGTTTAGTGTTGGTTACAACTAAACAAATTCGTGCGAGAAATTAGCATGTATACTTATATGTCATTATGTATGCGACATACAGTTATTTATACTCTGACGAATGGTGGCAGTGAGTGAGTGAATATTAACGTCCCACTGTTCAGCTACACGAGGGCTTTTGGGGACGGTCCACGTAATTTTGAACCATGGTCAAGTGATGAGGACGACACCTGAGCTGGGACTCCCCTCTCCTAACTACCACACCACACCAACGAGAAGACGTTTGAGCTCTCGACAGATTTTACGTGCATCGCTCCCCTACACGGCGGGTCTTCAGTAGTACTGGGATCGAACTCATGACATGCTAGCCACGATCCGATGCCTAGACCACTTGGCTACCGCGGCCACACGAATGGTGGCAGAGACAAGTTGCTTAGTTTAAATGCAATAGTTTTCTTAACATATGTACTGCTCACTAATAAGCATTCGTTCAAATGTGACAAAAATGAGCATGCATAGAAAAAGAAACGAATATAGTTTTAAAATAAATGTAACTACTTCTTCATGGTGCGTCATTTTTTATGCAGGTAAAAATTTTGGTCACACAACTTTCTTCATTAAAAAAAATTACGAAATTCTTGAAACTCTTGCTTTATGTTCACTTATTGGAGCGGCAAACGTCCTTAAAATATATAATTTATCCTAAAATAATTACACGGAAGAGGTATTATAACTTTTATTATTAATCACAAACATGATTTTTAAAAATTATTATCATGTAAAGACATTTACAAATGTTGGTGTTCAGTCCTTGTTTTTATCCTTATTTGCTAGCTATTCATTTGCGTGTAGGAAGCAATTTCCTCATCATTTGAAGCATGTTCAAATAATGATGTCTTATGAGAGAAAGGGAGACCGGCCACTCCACTCACTACACAATTACACTTCTCTAACGGGAGAACTTGAGACCATGTTATATGACAATCTTTATCAGGAATGTTTTAAATCAAGAGCCAACTAAACTGGGTCCAGGCTCTCATCTTGTTCTCGACTTGGCCTCAATAAGATTATGATCCAAATAATTTTAATCGTCAAATGTTACTCAAGGATATTCTCCGAAAAACTGAGAAATCGTATGGCTTAATCACGTTTGAACAATTATGCTTGATGGGAATTGAAAAAGAAATATTATTACAATTGTTTTTGAGCATTTGAAAATCATTCATATAATGAATGATTCTGCGAATTTAAAATGTAGAAAAACAAATCCCAAACAAAACATTTTATTATGGATTGCTTTTATTGAACTTTTCATGTACATCCACCCAATTCGATAATGGGATCCTAGATGGGGTTTATATTTTTGCATAAGGGTGCAGGGCCTCAAGAAATCTTATGATTTCACTAATCTTTATTTAAATTTTTTTTAAAAAATTCCAGTTTTGCAATCCCTAAGACCACATTATTTTAACTGAAAAATGAAAGAATGTGCGAGTGAAAAAATGTGACATTATAACATTAAATTGTTATTAGGGTTAAAAATATTTCTCCTTCTTACGTTTCAGTACTCACAACAGTAAAATGAGATTGTTTTTCCCTCACTTGTTTGCAGTATTAAATCTTTATTGCGATTTTTTTAACCTTAATTATGTCAAAATTTAAGCTAAACTCATTTTCATGGAAAAAAATTTTAACATTTGAATTTCGGCTCGAATCCTTGAACACTATCGTCCGATTGTATATATATATTTAATAATAGCGAATATTTTGTAAATTTTATAGAAATTTACGTAAGCTGTTCCAATGAAACCTATTATGCTCGAAATATATAAGTCTGAAAATATAAAGAGGAATGAAAAAAATTCCATAATTATTAACGGATAAAATGTAAAGATTTCATAAATATGAAATTCTAATGGATCCCCAACAAAAGAAAGAAAATCTGTAATTCAAAATTAACCAACTCTTGCAATGCTTCAGACCTTGAACATTTGAAAATGATTGTCTCCTAGAGTAACCCTATTTTATAATGTGAAACACACTCTTAATAAATATCTGATAGTCCTCTGGACAGTTTAAAAGGAAAAACGATTGCAATGGAGACAACAAAATGAAAATAAAATTTGAAAGAGGGAAGGGAAGAATCTGACAGGCTATTGGGAACAAGAGGTAGGGGACCCACTTTTTATCTCGTCTCCTTCATTCAATTAAATGGAACAGGGTCAAGCGCCCAAGGGGTTGATAGAGAACGGACCGAGGTGCAAACATTGCAGGACGCAGCGAGAGGTCACGGATGGTGGTAAATGCCCACTCCGAGTCAATCAACATATCTTCCTTCCTGATACCTCTTCTCTTCCTACAACGATCCGCTTCTACTTCCTACTACATCCACTGAGAGTGCGCCCACGCAAAAAACTAATTATAGTCATGGCCAACAGATTAAAAATGTGAATTAAAAATAACCATTCAGCTGTATGTGTGTGTGTAACATGAAAATCATAGTGTTTTTCACATTCCTCAAAGAAAACAACAAGCATCCCTCACGAATACTGATAAATAAATATTGTAAATTTTACATTTGAATAAAAGATTTAAAAAAACCCTCAAATTTAACAGCATTTCCACACCGTGTACGGAATTTTGCATTCCTCTAAAGAAATAATGATAGTCCTCTTTATTAAATAAATGAAACTTTTAAAAATATGAATGGAACTAGAGAATTTTTGAAATTTCTTTGGCTTACGCATTTTTTAAAACATTTTCTATTAGTTAAAAAAAAAGTTTATTTTTAAACGTATCGAATGCAAATTTGAGTTTTATGAATTACAAGTATTAAAATGCTTAGGAAAAGAATGAAGTACTTTCCGCTGATAATTTCTTCCTGTGAAATGCATGTTGTTAAGGGAATCCCTTAATAACATTGTTGTTGACAAACACTTAATCTAATGAAATGTAAATAAATAAAAAAAGATAGTCTTATGTCACAAAATCTATGAAATTTATACCCCACATTAGCCTTTAAATCGAATTTCATATCTTTTTAAAATTATTTTCATAAAAATGTACTGATTTTCATATATACGTAACATTGTGTAGAAGACTGAAGTCAATCATTTTCATTTAGAATTATGTACAGACAAATTATTACTTTCTACAAAAGTAGAAATTACTTTGACATGCAGTTTTATTTTCACAACCAATCAAAATTTTAACCAGTATTGCGAGTCTTTTAATTACTGAATTTATATAATAAAAATTTTTTTATTGAAGGGCAAGTAATTAATTTTTTGCAGAAATATCGATTCAGGATCAATGGTGACAAGTTCCATTTACTTGTAATCTCATGCATTTCTGATGAGTGAGCCTAAATAATTAAAATCAATTCAAACAATTTGCCAAGAAAAAATTTCAGCAATGGAATTGAATTCGGTAAAAAGAAAATTAACGGCCACAATATCTTTATATCGCAAAATATATATGGGATAAAATCACCTAAAAATTTTTCATTTTGCATAATTTTTTTCTTCACTAAGCAATGTTTATGCTTTAACTGTAGTTGCAGTTCTAAAGTAAATTAATAACAAAATGTTTTCAATTGCTCGCTAAACAAAAATGTACTTCTTTTCTTTCTTGAATATACTTAGCTGAAAAGAATGCATCACTTAAAGGGCAGAAGGCTGTCAAGTTTAGATTAAGGTAACCGTAAGATTAAATTTTAATATAATACTGGAATGGATTTAACACTATATTATTACAAAAAAAATTATGCTAGATACAATTTCCAAAACTATTAGCTGAATAATAATTAGAAAAAAAATATCAAGTTTAATGGAAAATGGATCAACTATACTCATAGAATTTTCAGAAGAATACTTATTTTTTTAAAACTTATTTCAATGTTTTATTCAATTGAAATGTAATTTTAAATTGGTTTTTAATCTTAAAGTCCATTTGCAATGGGTTTTTTTTTAAAGTTTCAAGCATAAAAATCAAATATACTGCTGCTTTATACGGTGATTAAAAAATTACTCCAGAAACTTCTCAAGAATTAAATCGCGTTTCCTGTAAACAACCTTTTAAAAACGCATTTCCTCTTTGATTGTCCAGTGAATTGAAACATTTCGTGATTGAGTGAAAGAATGAATGAGTGAATATTAACGTCCCACTGTTCAGCTACACGAGGGCTTTTGGGGACGGTCCGCGTAATTTTGAACCATGGTCAAGTGACGCGGACGACACCTGAGCGGGCACCCCCCTCTCCTAACTACCACACCAACGGGAGGACGTTTGAGCTCGACAGATTTAACGCGCATCGCTCCCCTACAGTGGTACCGGGATCGAACTCATGACATGCTAGCCACGATCCGATGCCCAAACCACTCGGCTACCGCGGCACATTTCGTTATTGAACAACACGTCTTAAAGTTTCGGTAAAATTATTACAGGATGTATTTCATATTTCACACTTCTGTCTTATAACGATAAAGCTCCAAAAGTTTCAAATTTCTCTTAAAAATTTAAAATGTAATGTCTTATGAAATTTTACAAACATCTTTGCTCTTAAATTGAAAATTTCTTGACGTTTACAAGCAACATGAATTAGAAATTTTCATGTTTGGGAATCATTATTAAGAAAAATTTTGCATGTCGTGTACTTATGAACGTACGATTCAAACGCATGAATATTGATGCATTGGTTTATCGACAAATTGTAAAGTTATAGTAATAATAATGAAAAGTCTACTTAAAAATTTTCATTTGCGTATTTAAAATACAGATAGTTTTATAGAGATTTTTTTTTAAAGTAGAGGTAGGTTACAATAGATATTATTACAAATTAGTATAGGCGTAGTTAGTTTGATTTAATTTCTTATAAATATTAAATATTCCAACTTATTTTATAAATTACATTTACTTAATTATAATATAAACTAATTGAGTTAAACTATGAAGCTTGAAAGAAATGAACTCAACATGAGAGTATGGCTATAAAATTTTCTCAAGTGTAATGGGTAGAAATGGATTTTCTTGACTTCTTTAAATAAAGGTGTTAATTTAAAAGCAATGACTTAATTTTTACTCCCCCTTTACACGTTTTACGAAGGAATATTTTTAGCATTTCGACTCAGGTGATTACTTGCCTTTACCTAAACAGGTGCAAGGAAAATATTACCCGAACTTGTAGGAGGTAAGTCCTAGTGACCTCTTTTAAAGCGAACAGCTGTTCAAAATCTGTTCGGAAAGACTGAGTCAGCGACCTTCTTCTGGTACTTTTGTTAGTTCGAAAAATGAGAACTTAGAGCAGAAATGAATGCATTTCTCTCATTTATATGAATGAATATTAAATTTCATTCATTTAACATCTGAAATTAAACTTCAATGAACCTTTCATCCGGTGTCCGTTTGTTTTTTGGACGAAAATAGTTTTCGATTACAGAAAATTGTCGATAACTAAAAAGGGGCACGGCCTTATTTATATTTCTAAAAAAAAGTAAATTTAAATTACAAGCAATGAGTTTAGAAAATATTCAAGATTAAGTGAATATTAATGCATGAATCTTGAAAAAAAAATCAGATTGAAATACTACATTTCTTGGTAAAATTCTTTTAATTATATGAATTAAAAATTTGAAGAATTTTAGCAGTAAAGTAATTATTGAATCCTCTTAGCTTTCATAAGGAATTAAATTTTATTACGAAATGATTAAGTGAATGAAATTTAAAACTAAAACAGCATAAATGAATTAAAAGCTATTGAATTTAGAAGTTAAAACTTATTTTCCAAACATTTTGAAAATACGATTATATTTCCTGGTGAGATTACTACAGTAGTAGAATTAAAAAAAAAAACATTCATAAAAGTTGTAGGTTTTGTATTTTTATCTCGTTTCCTACTTCTATTAATGAAGTTATTTATAATCAGACAATTTAAAATTTTGATTGATTTTATATTAATCTTTAACTCATTTTGTTAAAAACAATGTGTTGCAAATTTTTCGATGAATTCTACCAGATTGTTGCAACGCGTTCGGCACAAACAAAGTCAAATTTAATTTTCACATATAGACATATAATACGGTAATTTTATAACAATACGGTTCTTCTTTGCTTTGTTGATGTTACAGCAGTATATTTTTAAGGCATTTCGAAACACTACAGCTACCTTAAATTCTTTTATGATCTGGACGTATTTTATAAATTTTATGACTAGTATTACACATATGAAAGGTTGTAATTATAGTTATTTCTTGAAAAGTTTGGAAAAGATTATATAAAATAAATCAGAAAAACTTTTTTCCTTACGTAAATTTTATTTTTATCATTTTATAACGAAAAAAAACATGATATGACTAGCAGAACACTAAAATGACAATGATAGAGTTTTGGTTAAAAATTGCAGTAGAAACTTCAAATTACTAATTACGACGGATCTCAAAATACGAGGTCACGATTAAGTGACGAGGATGGCAACTGGATTGAGCGGCAGACGCAAGGGTGGGGTTTGGTGGTTCACAAAACTTCCTTCCCCATCCGACCTCCTCGCTTTCATCTACATGTTTTTTAGAATTTCCCCCTCCCCGATGCGTATGTCACTGACTCGATTGGTATCTCATTTCCATTTCCATTTTATAAGTAATTCTTATTATTTCAAACTATTGATCTTTGGTGGAACCAAGACTCGAACTTCACAGACTCGATGCCCTAAAAATCAAATCCTGTCCACTGAACTACTATGGCCCCATTTACATGGAAAGTTTTTTTAGCTTTGACAAGAAATTTTCAAAGTCACGTGTATTCGTTTTATATCCATGGACAGATAGATATATATCCCCAAAGTATTGTGACTATTATTACTTTTTTTAGTACAATGCGCTAAAGTAAGGTAGATTTTTATTTCGCGAAAAATAATTTTTATTTTTATTTCATTTTTATTGTATAAAAAAACTTCAAAGAGATTCCTTTTGTTCTTCAGTCATCCACAATCAAAAGATTTATTTGTCTTATGATATACACTGACATTCAAAATACATATCTATTATATATTTAAATATTAATATCATACTTATAAATAGTATTGTCAAGCGTGCTACAAATTTTTCCAGGCATAATATACACAGTGCGGCAAATAAGTTTTAAGACTCGTCCCAAAGCGTAGGCTGTAAAGGCGCCATGAGTGCAAATGCGCATGCGTCATAATGTCCATGGTCTGCTGGCACACTGACAACAAATTGTGCGCAGTTGGTTCAGTAGATAAGATAAGACATCTATTACAGAAGGGGATTTTTTTACCGTTGATTTTTTAAGATAGAACAAAGAGCTATAATCAAATTTAAACCCAAACTTGGTAAAATGGCTTCGGAATCATACCAACTCATGAAACAAGTTTACGGTGACTGTTGTTTAAGTATATCAAACGCTTTTTGGATGGAAGAGATACGATAGCAAATGATCGGCGTAAGGAAAACCAATTTCATCTAGAACACCTGAATTTGTTGAGAAAGTACAAAATTTCGTGGCAAACAATCGCTATGCGTCATTAAGATTGATGGCAGAATCTTTTAACATCAACAAAGAAACAATTTGAACCATTCTGCATGAAGATTTGGGTAAAACAAAAGTGTGTGCTAAATTTGTTCCACACACTTTATCCAGAGAACAAAAAGCCATGAGAAGTGCACATTGCAGAGACATCATTTCAGCCACTGAAAACATTGTTACAGGTGAAGGAACCTGGTGTTTCCAAAATGATCCTGTAACAAAGTGACAAAGGAATGGAAATCAGAAAATTCCCCGCAAACCGAAAAAACAAGGAAAATTCCATTCAAAATGAAAACAATGCTTATTACATTCTTCGATGCCAGGAGTATTGTCCACAAGGAATTTATTCCAACTGGACAAAAAATAGCAGGTCACTAACACTTAGCTATTTTAAAGCATCTGACGACCAGAATTTGTCACATTCGTCCAGAATATCGGACTGAAAGCAGTTGGTGTTTGTCACATGACAATGCACCCAGTCACACCTCCCTTGTTGTTAGTCTATTTTTGGCAAAAAGTAATATTTCTGTGTTGAACCATCCACCGTATTCACCTGATTTAGCACCCTGCGGCTACTCCTTATTCCCAAAACTTAAAATTAAATTAAAAGAGTGCTATTTTCAGGATATTTCGACATTACAAGTAGCTTCGACGCATGCTTGGCTGGTCATTCCACAAAATGATTTACAACAGGGGTTCGATTCTTTAATAAATTACTGTAAAAAATGCATTGAAGTCAGAGGGTCCTAAACAGGAGTTAATTTCTTGTTTTCATTTCTTTTTACGGACAGTCTGAAGACTTATTTGCCGCACTCTGATATTTAAATGGTGTTGAAACATTGCTCAAGAAGAAATTGCTAATGAAATTCACCCGGCCAAGTTTTGAAAATTTAACTTTGGCTCATGACATAGTTAAACACCTTTACATTTAATAAAAGACACAAAGTCAAAAAGAAAAGGGAAGAACAATGTATCGATTTATGAAGTTCCTTACTTCTAACTGTATGTTTTGTTTTCTAATCTAACATTATGCATTTTTGCAAATTATCACTTATATATATTTTCCACAGATTCATACCGAGAAAAAACAACATTCAGTACCATCCATAAAAAAGGAAACTTTATGAGATATTTCAGAATGGTAATAAATAATCATGCCTATAATAAATAATTAATATATTTTTTAACTTAATATAGAGGAGGGCTATATTTTTATAGAGAAAGTTTTCACAGTTAAATAATGCGTAATTCTTAACAAACAAACATTTAGTTTTTAATATAAAGGAGGGCTATATTTTAATAGAGAAAGTTTTCACAGTTAAATAATGCGTAATTCTTAACAAACAAACATTTAGTTTTTCAGCAAAATACTAGCTGCATGTCCCGGCGTTGCACGGGCTTCTTCAAGAGTATAGATATTTTTGCCACTTAAAATTTAACCCTTCCCGTTACGGTGTAAGCCTTCTTCCTGATGTGTTTGTGACTTCCATATTAATATATCATTAAATTACCCTATTTCGAAACTTCTTCCACCGCTTTGCCCCATTGGACGGGTCTCTTTGACATCCGATTAGCCTGGTGCTGCACGGGCTCTTACCGTGTACATCACTTTATCCCCATGGAAAATTCCCTTTTCCCTCTCGAAGCCAGTACATCTCAGATAGTGATTTCTGTATTTATGTCATTAAAATTCCCTTTTTACCGAAATTTCTTCCTCTTTCTTTTCCTTGTCAAAATTATTTATTTACCCTCGTTTAGCTCGGTGTTGTACGGGCTTTTATTATAACAAAACTTTTCCCCTTTTTTTCCCCTCAGGGATAAAATCAAATTTCTAATTTTGAACAAAACTAATCTAATTTTTTCCAATAGAAAGCAGCCATTTTAAGATTTTTTCAAAATAATTATTTTAGTAACGAATTATAGAAGACAAAACTATTTTAATTTTTTAAAAAATATTAATTTACGTCCATATATTGCTACATGGTCTAGCGTTGCACAGACGTCTTCAACTGTATAGATTTTTGCCTTAAAAATTTCCCCTTACCTTCTCGGTGCAAGCACTCTTCCTGGTGTGTTTGTGACTTCCATTTTAATGTATCATTAAAATACCCTATTCCAATTTTTCCTCCAATCAATTGCTCCATCGGACGGGTCTTTTTTTCGCCAGATTAGCCCGGCGTTGCACGGGCTATTACCGAGTACATCACTTTATTCCCATGGAAACTTCCCCTTTCCCTCCAGACGCCAGAACATCTAGGAGAGTGATTTCTATATTTTTGTCATTAAAATATTCCCTTTTTATCCGAAATTTATTCTATTACTTATAAGGAATATTCCTTTTCCCTCGTTTAACCCGGTGTTGTACGGGCTTTTTGGAGAATAAACTCTTTTTCCCTCTTTTTTACCTCAAGGATAAGATCAAATTTCTATTTTCGATTGACCATTTACAAAATTAATCTTATTTTATCCAATAGAAAGCCACCATTTTAAGATTTTTAAAGTGATTTTGTAATGAATTATAAAAAACAATTCTGTGTGTTTTAGTTTTTTTTTTTTAAATATTAATTTACATCCATATATAGCTGCATGGTCTGGCGTTGCACGGGATTTTTCTTGTGTATAACTCTGTTCTTGTTATTCTGTTTCTCACATACACAATTAATATGTTTGCCTACCAAATCTCGGAAAGTTGTCTTTCCGCACATGCAACATAAGGCCTCAAACTCTGGAATTCTGTGGTAGGCTTACCACCAGAAATTATTATTGGAAGGGGCCGATTTTGAGAGTTATTTTAGTTATACTTTTACTGTTTCCCGAAACGAAAAACTACCTTTTTTAAAAAACAGTTTTATGTTTAAAAAATGTCAAAAGATAGAAATTTACAAAATTTCGTGAATTTTTAAAGATTTTATACAATCTTCCGTATCAATTTAAATCGGATGCATTGAAAAAGGTATAATATTTACCAATACGTTTATAAAACAATTTTATCTGTTTTCGAAATTGAAATTTTAAAAAAAACCGTAGATATTTGCGTTTTAGAAACTGTGATTTTAATAAAAAACATCTCAAATAAATCACATATCAAAAGCAGTTATTTTTCAATCAAAGTGAAGAAATCAGTCAATAAAATTCCAGTAAGGCTGAAGACTAAATTTGGACGACAACATATGTAATTGTAAAACTATGATTTCAAGGATATATTTCACGTTAATCACATGTTAAAAGCTTTTTTTTTATATCTGTGAATGAATTAAAACAAAAAAGCTACTTCATAAAATTTCAGCTTGCCTTAAATCAATTTCAGCGCCATATTATGTCATCGTGTCATATGTTATGGTTGCATGGCCCGACCCTGAACGGGCTTTTGCGAGTGTATAATTTTTTGCCAATAGAAATTTCCTCTTCCCATCTCGATGTCATTACGTCCTCGGTTGTGTGTGATTTCTATATTTTGTCATTAAAATTCCCTTTTCAGACGGGTCTGTTTTCCCTCATTTAGCCCGGCGTTGCACGGGATTTTTCCATTAGTATAACTTTTTATCCCAATAGAAATTTCCTTTCTCCTTCTCGATGCCAGCACTTCTGGGTAAGGGTGCATGCGTGATGTGAAGGATTTCTATACTTATTTCATTAAAATTATCTTCTTTCCGAAATGTCTTCAATTTCTTTTCCTTTACAGACAGATTTCTTTTTCCTCAGCTTAGCCCAGCGTTTACACAGGCTTTTTCGTGTATAAAACTCTTTTTCAGTCTTTTTTCTCTCAGTGATAAGATCTTTCTTTATATTTCTATTTTCGATTTTTAATTTACAAAACTAATCTAGTTTTATCCACCAGAAAACACATAATGTAGGATATTATTAAATAAATAATACAAATCAATACCAAATTAGTTTTTTTAATTATATAAATTTATATCCGTTTTTATTAAATTATGAATGAAAAATGACTGCTTATTTCTGGATGTTTGATTATTTGATTAAAAATATGTAACTATAAAAAAGAAGTATGAGAGAGAGAGTAAACCTAGACACATACATTTGCTTGAACTCACTGCATAAAAAACATTCAAAATGAAAATAATACTATCAAATAAAAACATTTTAGCCTTTTCTTATATTTTTAATGTCTTTCACACTGAATTTTTTTAAATAAAGAAAACTATCTGTTGTAGTGTATCAGAAAGTAGTCTTTCTGAACATGCTGCATAAGCCTCACACACACACATATGCACAAACTGGTCAATTCTGTTGTAGGTTACTGGCATTTGGTGACTTTAGCAATTTGTTTCGTTGCATTTTTATGGCTCCTTGAAATGGAAAAGTGCCTTTTTTTAAAAAATATTTTATGTAGAAAAAAGCATAAAAATAGAAACCATTTTCAAAATTACAAAATTTTCTAAATTTTTAGAATGACTTTTACAATATTTCATCTCAGTCTAACTTTGCATCGTCTAGAAATGTATATACAATTTACCAATCTACTTTAAAAATAGTCATAACTTCCTTTTTTCTAAAATTTAAATCCAAGAAATGCAGAGAAACTTGTAAAAAATGTGAGGCATCTTAGAATTTGGGATTTTAATAACATATTTCAAGTTAATCACACGTTAAATGCCTTTATTTTTTTTTTAACAGAGTAATTTAATACAGTCAACAGAACAACGTCATGAAATTCCAAGTTTGGCTGAAAACCGATTTTCGACGCCTGCTTTTGTCACTGTTGTAACAATAACATTGCTGCAACAATGGAGACGAATCAATGTTTGCACGAAAAAAAAACGCTTTTTTCGGAGGTTTTTAATTAATATCTTTTCAACTAATTACAATATCGGAATATAAATGGTCAAAACAGCTTCCTTGGATCATTTCCGATCTTTCAGTATCTTCCGCGAGTTTCTGCGTGGTGGGGTTCGTGAGGAGATAGACGCACATAGATAGATACATACATACACACATACATACATACATACATACATACATACATACATACATACATACATACATACATACATACATACATACATACATACATACATACATACATACATAGGTACATACGTTTGTTTACCTTCGGATTTTAATAGTGTAGATTAAAATAGTAGGACAAATAAAAAAAATTTTTTTTTAAAACCTGAAGCAACTTACCATGAGCTTTAAAGCACCGTACGGCGTTTGATTTCCCAACGCGTTGCAGTTTGTTCTGTTTTTTGTATAAGTCCCATACATAATCCGACACAGTGGTGCTGTTATCCGTGTTCTTTGGCCTGCTCTGTAAGCCAAACATCTCGAGGAGACGTTTTTCGACAGCTTCGGCCAGTTCTTTATTCTGGGCGGTCTTATAATTTTTCCTTAGCTCCGCTGCCGCCAGCTTCACGTGGACTCCCGCGACAACGAAGGCAAGAAGCAGCAGCGCCCAAATGCGCTGTCGCATGGTCAGGAACCTGGAGGGAAAAGATGGAATATTGAAATAAAATACTCTCTCTCTCCTTACAGATTATTTTACATGGAATTTCTACAATATTTTTATAAAGTACTATTAAAAAAATGCATGTGCCTTAGGGTTTTGACTTTTGAAATCATCAAACTATTCGATACGAATGAATAAGTGCATTTGAAAAACGAAAGGGGAAAAAAGCTATGAAAGCAACAACTGACAGGTTACTTTCTTCTGTTTTCATTTTGGAATTTTAGATCAATTTTAGCCATCTTTACCAGCCATGTAGAGAAGCTGGAGCACATTAAATTTGTCGAAACTCAAAGTTCTCACGTTGGCGTGGTGAGAAAGTTTAGAGAGTGGGATGCTAGCTCAGGTGACACTCTCTTTACTAGATCGTGGTTTAAAATTAAGAGATCCACTGACAATAGTTCTCGTATTGTCGTGAAGTGTAACATTAATAAACAATCAAGTAATCAATTTAGTAATTTGTTCTAAATATATTCGAGTAAAAAAATAAATTACTTTAGAAAGAGAAGGGTAGTATTGAAAGAAACCAAAGCTAAAAGCTATGAACTCCCTCTTCTATATGAATAGAATCAAAATTGAAATCAATTAATAAGACAAATGTTTGCAAAGGAAATATTCTATGTAGTTTTTGCGAAACTGTTAAATCAGTTTCACTGACACGATTAATACATTTGATTTCGGAAAAATTGAATAAAAATAGAAATTTAAATAAAATATTGACAGACTAAAAGTTCCTCCAACCAAACATTGCTTCAACAAAATGCTTAAAAACCTCTTTAATAATTTAGGATTCAGTGTAACATAAATTAGATTTCGTTAGATCATTTTACTGTATTTTCTTTCTTTTTAAAATCCCACGGCCCACTTGAATAAGAATGAAAAAATAACTTTTTAAAAGCATATTTTTATCAATTTATTTTTAATATAAGCAAAAATAACTTGAAGTAGGAACAAATGATCGATTGGAGATAGTTAAAAAAGTGCTTTGTGTTACTACTTTAGTTTGTTGAAACATACTTCTTACTTGTTATACATTCCTCTATATAATAATAATTATTATAACCATGTGGTAATTAGAGAAGTGCAGTTATCAATTACACATTTTTTATGTGCTAATTTTTTTAGAATAGGATTTTTTTCATGTATACATCTATTGTGCCCCCTCCCTGAAAGAAGTTAAGTATTTAAATTACATTAAAATCATCACACAAATGTTAATAGAGCGGTAATTCATACATTTTAATTGCGATGAAAAGACTGGGAGAGCAGTGGAACTGGTATTTTATCCTAGTTTCCACAAGATGCCAATTAACTTCGAGCTTTCCCTTATTTGTCTTTCAGTTGAGAAGAGTAAACAATCCTGATTATTCCAAATGTGTGTTTGGGGATATCTAGACTTGAATCCAAGGGCTCAAATGCCATGATCAGGAATTTCATACTAAAACTATTGAGCTACCATATAGCCCAACCAGACTTAGAGAACTAATGACGTTGGTCTGCTTTTCTACCACGCATAGGAAATTCGAAATGCAGCTTAAGGCAATCTAGGATTCATAATAAAAGAAGATAATCTTACATGAAGATTAGAATAAAACGACAGCCTATTCAATAATGTTTAAGAGAAATCATTTCCTTTTGAGAGATGACATAAGAATTAAGGAAATTCCTTGCAACAAAGTAGCTACTGAAGGAAAGAAATGCTAGAATTTTATGGTTATTCAGTTAACATAAGTTAAAAAAAAAAATTGCAGCTATTAAGACGAAGCAAAAGTCGTAAAAATATTCAATCTAAGTTTCATCGATAAAATAAATTTTACATCTAGAAGAGAGTAATCTTTTTTTTAAAAAAATTACGCCATGAGACTTACAAATAAGAAAAACGGAGACTACAATATTATCAATCAAAAATTATTACCTTAAATCCATCTTTGTGCACAGGAAATTCTATAATTTACTAGTAAATATTTTGAATGAGGTATAAATTACTGTAAAATAATGCATCTAAAGTTGTTTTGAACAGTTTAAATTTAAATTTTTGTATAGTGATAAATATTATGGAAGAATTTAGAACAATCGAACCATAAAGTCTGATATTATGTTGAATATTTTTTTCCAACTTTCTCCAGAAAAACTTTGTCTGATGAGTTTAGGAAATATTTTCACTGACAATAAGACATTATTTACCTGTATGCGTTATCTTAGAAAAGAGAAAGGGGAAAAACACAAAATTTCGAATGCCAAAATAACCAAATTATTCTATTTGTATTAATGTGTTAAAATAAACTACATATGAAAAAAAAAACAATTGGTTTAATTGAAGCCATAATTTCTGAATTTCAGTTTATCATGAACAATGTCCCATTAAGCAAATCCATGTAAATAAATTGAATTTTTTTTGTCATGTAATAATGTAACCAAAAAAAGAAAATTACAGAAATCTTTTTTTGTGTAAAAAGTAGCAGTTATAAATCCATAAAATAACTTTTTAATTCAAAATAATGTTAATTTTAAAAAAAATCAACTTTTTAAAAATATTGACATAGTAAGATTATTACGGTATAAGAATGGTAAAAAAAAAAAAGAAAGTTATATGAGAAATTTTAACATTCTCACATAATTAAAAAGAATACAAACATTTTATTCTTATGTCGTAAGCGTATTCAAAACATGCTTCAATGTATCTGTTCATATTTTTAAGCTAAATATTGCAGAAATCTACATTTTAATTCAATTTTTTGGAACTTCTACAACTTATTATCTAAAATAAGGGCGATTTCGTTCAATGAAGAAATTTTATAAATATTTTAAATTCTAGTTTTGATTTTTTTTTTAGAACTAAGTGAAATAAACTATCCCGAAAAATAAAAATTTTTGATTGAAGATAATCTATGCCCTGATGTTATTCAGGATAGTCAAAAGATGTCCTGAGGATAATCCTAATCATATGTTGGGGATACCGTGAAAATAAATTTCATACAGGAGAAGTAAAATAACAGTGCAAACAGGAGAAGTAAAAATACATAAGAAATAAATAAATAAATTCCATTTTTTGTTCAAAAGATAATTCACAAACTGCATAAACCAATGTTTCCAACGGGGGAGGGGGGAATAAAGATTTTTTTAAGAGAACAAGTAGGTAAAATATTTAAATAAAATTCAACAAATGAAGATGTATTTGTATGAAAATAGTACCCATATTTAATAAAGCAAAGATTTTATGTACATTGTAAAAAAGGGTAACAATTATGAAATAAATTACTTATATATATATATATATATATGTAATAATCCCCATTAACTTATTCTTAAATAACTTTTAACCATCCCTTCAGGACCCACGTTCAATTGATAAACTTGCTAGCCGCCTAACGAGAGTATTTTAAACTACATCTAGCTACCCACTCAGATCATGTGATTTGAGTGGCCTATAAAAACTGAGATTCCTGGAGACCGTCCCTCTTTCGCTTCTGTATTTGTCTGCTTCAACATGTAGCCGGCTGCAACTTGGTTTGTGTTGTGTGTGTAATAAACAATAACAACTAACCCCAAGACTGCCTCCTCAATAATATTGATAATGTAACATCAACCATCATAAATAGTAATCATATAAAGAAATACCTTTCAACGGCCTCGTCTATTTCCTTTATATATATATATATATATATCGCTAAAACTCATTAAATTATATTTATAATTTAAAAAAAAAATGTTATCTGTTATTGTCAGCACACAAAGTTTTCCTACTATACTGCTCGAATTAATTGAGATAAATGGGGAAGAAAAGATTTTTTCTAAAACCTTAACTTTTAATCATTACGTGTCTTAAGTAGACAGAAAATTCTCTATATTAGGACGAAGTATGTCCACTTTTAGCAGAAATGACCTCTTGAACGCATTTTTGGCATTAACTCTGAAAGTGTATCGCACATGTTCTTGAATTTATCGTCGAGGAACTACACTTCTATAGCAATTTTTATCATCTGTTCTGTTGTCGTGCAATTCATCTTAGCTAAACGATTCATAAAAATGCGCGTTTTAGAATTATCAAAACTCTTATGTAAAGGAGATTAATGTTTGAGAAGATACAAGACTGTGTGCCTCGATCTCTATCGAACTAATAAAAGTATTACAGAGGCCGTTTACTTTTCCTCCCTGAATATGCATTTATTTGACAGGCGGATTAAACTAACAAGAATATGCGAAGAATGTGCAGCATTTAAGTGAGCGGAACAATAATTAACCTACACCAACAATGAAAAGATAAATAAACAAAACAAAAAACAAAAAATGTATTGCGACTAAAGCTATTTGAGAAAGACGGATTATTTTTTTTTCTCTCCCTTTTCTTTTTCAAAGCATTCTCTTCTACCTTCTTCTTTAAAGTTGAACACGTGCAGAAACAAAAACCTGAGTACTAAAACATCCATCCTATCAACCAGCTGGAATGGAGCACTAGTGAATTAAGTCTACCTCCTCGTATCAGAGACCCATTCGAACGTATTTCTTGTAGAAAATCTGTGATATCAATAGAATCATTTTTCTATGCGTATTTAATACTTTTTTATGGGTTGCTGTTAATTGGCGTTACAAAAATAGGGTAAATTAGAAGAGAGAGAAAAAAAAGAATTGGAAATATTTCAATTTTTTAATTTATTGTTAATATAATAAATACTATATAACAATTATATCATTTAAAGAAAATGTTAGTTTTAAGAATAGAAAATAGTGTTTCTTAAATTTCTAGTTTTAATAATAATTGTTGCCTGTACATCTTTCTGAATTGACTTTTATAAATCAGACTACCAACAAATTCGTCAAGCCAAATGTAGAAAGTGAACAACGAAACCAAAACTATCATTAAATGTAACCTTGGATTATATATATTTTGTTTCTAAAGTCACTGTTTTGTAAATTATTTGTTTTTATACATTTAAGATATAGAAATGAAAATACCTTGACCACCGAAAGAGAAACTGTAAAAAATTTTATATTGTGTGTGAAGCGGGGCACTCAATTATTTGTATATATTTATTAATCAATTTTTTAATGCCTAACAACAAAATCTAGAAGAAACTCCTTCCTTTTCGTAACTTTCTAAAACTGCACCCTCACTTTATATTAATTTTAAGATGTTTCTTTACGACATTACATTATTGAATAAAGCTTGCACATTTCATAAGTTGAAAAAGTTTTTTAAAAAATATCAAATTTATTAATATTCAGCCATATTAAGTTTTGCGCAAACAATAGGTGCAATATTTCATTTAGAATGAAACTAAATACTTCATTTATTAAATGTTGCAAAATTAGAGACAAACATTTTTTTGAAGTAATATTTTTATCCATTGTTAATTGTTAAAAAACGATAATTAATCTGAAAATTTCCTAAAAAGTTAGAAATTTGTTGCAATCAGATCTCATATTTTTTCTATTGAACGCGATATTCTTTTAAATTATAAAAGGTGTTCGATTGACATAAATATTTTTCCTAATTTTTCTGTTAATAATAACAATGATTTGGATTGATTTTGTCTCTGTAACAAAAATTCACTTTAAGATAATTCATTACTTACGCCTCGCCTAATTATTTAAATTTACTTCTGCATTCCCACCTTCCCTCCGGTTTTTTAGATTTTATTAAAAATTTATTTTGATACCTTATTTTGCAGATATGAATATCAGTAATATTGTATTATTATTATTTATTTTTAAGAAATTATCACAAATTTTGTCGTCATATTCAGCTTATTGAGTTTTGTTTCAACGCATATTACGATACGTTTCATACGATTTTTGAGAAAAATACTTAAGTTAAAAACTTAAAAATAACTATTCATTTTTTAAAGTTTTTCTGAAATGTGCGAAAATATATCTTCTTAAGATTCAATTAAAGATATGTGTTTGTGGTGGTGAGGTCTTATAGTTTCAAGATAATTTTCTTTTTATCGTTCAAACTTAATTTATTTGAATTGAGCTAACACTACGCTTGAACTGTAAATAAATGACAAAATAAGCAATCTGAGAAGATACCGTATTCTCAGAGTTTTCTGAAAGCCACCTTGGAATTGTTTGGAAATTCAATGAAAAAAGTTTCTCACTAATATCTTTTCACAAAAATGCAGTTTCATAGTACAAACATGAGTCATATTTTTACAACAATAATAATTATTAGCTATAATTTTATTATTTAGTTAAATTTTCTGTTTATACTGAAGTTTGTAAGGTAAAATTGACATTATGGTTAGATATATTTTATGCAATAATGTATATTGTTCATTCTTATATAGGTTTTGAAGTTGTTCCAACCCAACTATTGGATTTAAAGTTATTCTATATAGATTACTTATGAGTCATATTTTTTTTGTTTTCCAAGCAGAAAAAAAATGATTTTTATAAATTCGTATTTATTATTATTTGAAATTTAACCTCCATTACCTTTCTAAGACATAGAACGAAATCTGTTTGGAAATATATAAAGCATTTTCACTTTATAAAATCCATTTCTGTTTTTTATATTTCCACATTAATTTAAAAATTGAATGTACTTATATTGATAAAAAGAAAGATAATTCATGGATTTCTGAAAATTTTATAAAATTCAGTGGTTTCTTTAAAAATTGTACACTGGATTTTGAATAATATCGTTTATTTACTTCTTTCATAATATCAAACAAAAGTTAAAAATTTTGAATAATTTTAGTCTGAGCAGCAGTTACAGTTATTTACCAAACAGTTATTTATCTTCTTTAGATCCATTAAAGAGGAACGTGCAAATAATAATAATCAAAATCATTTTTAAAAATTAAGCGGAAATTAAAAGATTTATGGACATTAAAGTCACAAAGCAAGTAGATTTAACAAAAGCAAATAATCGTAAAAATACGATTATGATTTTTCATATATATTTTAGTAGAAAGAAAATACAATTATTTTGAATAACTTTTCGGTGAAGTTTTAGCAAATTAGCTAAAATTCCATGTTATATATGTGTTTGCATACACCTCTATAATACGGGGACTCCATTTTTGTTTTATTTGGACTTAAATTTAGTGTTTTGCTGTAATATATGTCAGAATTAATCCTCCAGTGGAAGTTATGAGTATCTCAGTCAACAACGCTCAGCGAATAATAAAAAAAAGGACTTGTTGATTTTAGTCTTGCTTTTAAAAAAGCAAATTTTAAATAAAAGTATACCATTTCCAAAATCCATTAATTAAAAAAATAACTATGGTCATCATCGGAAAAGTTTTGCGTTTATTTCCTATATAGCCATCGAAAGTAAACGAAAAAATTAAACTGTATAATCAATTTTTATTATAAACGTTTATATATAAACGTTTTAATATTTTTAAAATTTATATATTAGTTTTATTTTTAAGCATTTTCTCCATTCCATAGTAAAAAAAATTAAGAGTATATATATTAAGAGCATAAATACATTTATATATGTGCAGATATTTGTAGCATAATATAATCTTAGTTACTTCGTTAATGATTTATTAATTTAGAATTTACAACTGATTATGAAACATTAATTCCGTTTTTTATTACCTTAAGTTTAAAATAATTAATAGAAGTATTAAAATGTGCCAGACGAGCTGGGATCGTGAAGTACGATTAAGAGAAACTAACTAAGTAGTTTCATGGGTGTGTACCGAGCAAGGAATAATAGTTTTGCTGGACACTTAATGATGTTTACATTCAAATTTTCAATTGATAAACTATTAATGGGGCGATTCATTATTGCTCATTACTAACACGATGAAGCGATATTAAAAAAAAGGGAAGGAAAAATGTATCAAAATTCAATGTCCGAGATCCATTTTTAAGACTACATATTGCATTAATTTCTTTATTTTGTTTCACCTCCGAGAAGTATTTATTTACAAAATATCAAACATTGATAAATATTCATTGCAAGTATTTAAGCCTATTTCTATGAGTAAATTTTTGCGACTGTTAAATATTCCGATAATTTGCAAGATTGAACAACATGGAACAAATTTATATGTTTTGATACATTTGTTAATTTCTAAAAATATTTGTCTTTTCATTAAAATTGTATTTAAAAAAATCTGTGTTAAGGAAAAAAATAATTGATAGTTATATTTCTTCTACCTGTATATTTGAACAAAAATACTAATAGAAAACTATTATACGATGTGAAGGTATCTTTAAAAAAAATCTTGGTAGTAACGTATACAATCAAAATTTATGGATTAATTATTAATTTTAATAATTTAGCAGGAATTTTCTTTTTTTGTAATGCCAAAAAAATGTCTCTCCCCTTCAATTGCGCAAACGAAATTTTTTGTCCAAATGACAAATGAATTTGAAACCGTAATAAACTTTTAAAATCTTTCTGAAATATGAGGGAAATATCCTTTTAAAAACTGAATTTCTTAAAAATTGATGTGATTTATACAAAAAATGATTGGATTATTAGCGTCAGGTACTATTATTCTGATACTCCAGACGATATACTTAATAACTCACATTAATCCAAATGATAAATGATGGATGAATTCGTATTCTTCCTTTGTCACTCAGCTGAGAATCTGTTGCTAAGATGTCATGGATTCTCCACGAGACAAATAGAATTTACATGAAAAGAAATCAATCATTAGTACTCAATAATGTCCATTGCTTGGCATATTATTTATTGAGCGCGAAGTTTATATTAAAAAGTAACTAATTTTACATTCATAGAGATTCCTTTAAAAAAATTTAGTCCTGGAATCGACCATAAAACTTGACCAATGCGTGTTAAACATAAAATACACATTACTTACAACAAGAACAACAACTCCCGTAACGTCATTATTATTTTTTTACTATTCATTGAAAACCGTAATTGTTGTGCATGCAGAAGACGAAACCTGTGTGTCCGTCAAATCTCATCTATTTATAAAAGTTATCAGTTAAAAGTCAGCGAAGTATTATCAGCTAAAAGTTACTTTTGCTTCTCTATAACAATAGTAGTCGTTATGCTCCTTTGACTTGAGAGTTTATTTAACTTGAAGTGTACTAAAAATATTTTATCAAATTTTACATGACTACAAAAAAACTGCTGCAGTTGTAATGAATGTGATGGACATTTATAATATATATGAGAATTCTTAATGTAAGCAAAAAACTTCCGTAATTCTAATTAAAACTGTTAGCTACACTGGAATTCATATTCAACGCATCCACTGAAGACATGCTTTTGTAATTAGAAATATATGTTACTACACAGATATTTAACATCTTAATTATTGTCTTACAAACTACATCTTTATATTTTCATTCATACGAAGGAAACAATGCGCGAATGTCCCTTCTAAAATATTGCATACAAAAGCAGATGTCCTTGAGCAATTAATAAATAGTATTAAATACTCGAGAGGGAATTAACTGAAGTTAAATTTCAAACTAACAAATGGCATTTCATTTTGATGAGTATATTATGATTTTCATTTTTAAAAACTTAAAATATTTCAGTTATGAATAATTTTATGATTAATCTAAGCAATCAGGCAATAAAAATACTTCTCCATATTGCTATGTGTAACTATAATTAAATTAATTATGTTTATGCTAATTACGCTTTCCAAGGGAAAAATATAGTAAGTACAAAGAGGAAAAACTATTTTAAAAGTTTATATATGATGCGAAACAGAAATATCGTTTGAATATTCCTAAATATTACGAAAATTTTTAAATACATTTGACAAATGCATCATTTTGCAAGAGTATTCTTTTTATTCTTCGTACGGAATCAATTAAAAAAAGATAATAAAAATAAGAAGAGCTCGGTAAAGTTGTTCAAAGAGAAACGTTTTAAAAGTGAAATATCTCTTCAATAGAATGATCATGCAGAATGAAGAATGAAATTTGAAAATTTTTAAAGGACAAGAACTTTGATTAGCAATCTCTCGTCCGATCGTTTAACTCTTTTGAAGTGAACTCGTTAGGGTTATGATAAGAAGTGAGCTGTGTAGGGTCGATTTGACTCAAAATGGATAACCAAAATATAGTATGGAGTGGATTAATTAAAACTCATGATGAATGTATTTGATTAACATATTCGACAAACAATATTTTAAACTTCCGAGAAAATTCGGATGGTGTTCGAGCGAGGAATAATGGCCAATATCTTTATCTACATTAATTGACAAAATTACTTACTTTCATTTAATTTTTCAATTTCAGAACTACAATTTAAGTAACGTAAAAAATGTTACAGAGGCAAAAAATGAAGAAAATATTGCATTAACACAACAAAAGCTTCAATTTCTTTTCCCTTGACCACAAAGAAGTGATGGGTTTCATGATGGAATGAAATGCTGATCGCCACCTGACTCACGCCACTACAACTGCGAAACATTTAGCCTAAACGTTACATACGAAATTTCAGTTAGCGAGGCCTGGGGCAATACACGTGTGTTCTCTTCAATAGAAGCACGAATTCGTAATCTCTCCCCGGCACTGAGGAATGTTTTTGCCTCGGGTCGGTCACTTTTTCTTGGCAATAGCCTTTTGCACGCTCGAATATTCTTGTGCCTTCTCTCGAGAAGCGGGGGGACAGCGTTTCCCAATTCTAATAAATGAGAATCGTCTTTATTAACAGTTTTCGATGTTTTTCAGCTGTATTTTTAAACACAATGGACTCAGGGGGAGCAATTAATATTAGTCTAGATGCTCGTAAAGGAAAAATAGAATTAATTTTTTTTTTCAAAAACGAAAAACTTTTTACGTTTTAAATTTGATCATAATACATTCGGACCTCGATTTCCAAATCCATTGAGACCGAACATTGTGTTCGTTATTTCGGGGTTATTCGTTAAATCGGAGTCCAAACAAAATGCATTTTTTTTTTTTGCACTTTCCTTTTGGGCATTCAATAATAAGCAATTACGCAAAAAATATCCACAATTAGAAACTACACATTTTTGATTCAACAGCTAAAGTGAATTATTGCGCCTTAGTTAATTGGAAATTTTAAAATACTGACTAACACAGATATTTGAAAATTTTTTTGATTCCTGATTCGAAAGAGTTCTTTTTCGTCTTCATGCTGAGAAGAAAATACCGTTTCATTTACGGATGCTGCATATAAAAGAAGTATGTTTCCTCAGTTTCTAAGCAATGTAAAACATTAGAAACACTATGTAACAGTTTGGATAGGAGTTTTATTTTCAATTTCTGCTTTAATTGACTCCGACAAATCAAACATTTCCTCAGTTTCAGTTTCGCAGATAAGCAGTCTGTCATCAAATACATCATAATCGTTAGAATCTTAAATTATTCCCCGTATTGTGGGTTAGGATTAGATAAGAAAGTAATTTCCTGTTTTATTCAAAACTCGCACGATAGATTACACTTATGACTCATCTGCACATGTAAAGTCTAATAATGGTCTTCACCCTCTTTCCCATTGAAATTTACTGCGAACAAGAAAAGTATTTTTCTGTTATGGACAAAGAGAATATGGCATTTGGAAAAAAATCAAGTTTTTTCTAATACAAACTAACAAAAAAATTTCCAGCAGCTGAAACAATTCGTTAATTCGGTGTTTATTATTCGTTCAATAGGTTTTTTTATTTTGCCTTCCTTTTAATAGGAAAAAGAGAAAAATTCGTTAATTCACGAAATTTGCTAAATGGAGGCCCGACTGTATATTATAAGGTTTAGAACAGGGGTTGGCAAACCGCGTCTAGCAAGCTGCTCGCGCCTCTTTGCACAGAATGTTGCGGCTCTTCATTCACTTGTCTCTATGAGTTATTAAAAAAATTATGCTTGCTATAAATTGCTTCCCTTTCTCTTTTTCCTTTATAATTATTAATTTTAAAAAATTATCAACCTTTACATATGCATTTAAATATTTGTCTGTCCCATTGGCGCCCACAAGAGGGAGAACTAAGGGGTCTAGACCCCCTTATTTTACGGGTCTCGACTCCTTACGCCGTAGTTTATGAGAAGCTTTAAGGTTCATAATAATCAAAATAAAAAATTTTAAAAAAATGCTCAATGACTTGTGTGCAAGAACAACCAAAATCAATTTTAATTTTTAATGTAAACATAAAATTTTAGAACAAAGCCCTTATAACATTATTGGTACAGACTTTCTTTCACGTTGCTTGAAACTTAAATTTGCATCATTATGAAATGTTGAAATATTCACAATGTTCTTACAATTAGCTACTGAAATAAAAAATATCTTTCATCGCTCTTAGAAATGCAAAATATAATTGGGGATAAAATATTGTACTTTTATATAATTTTAAGAAAACATTTATTGTGTGTGTGTGTGGTAAAATAGAGTCATGATCGCGACCACTACCAGAGCTTCCTTCCAACGCTAGCGTATACATATAATTAATTTCGACTATTTGATAATTAGGCACTCTTTTTTAGGCTCTTTGATAGTTTGTCTTGTTTTACTTACAAATGGGTTCTTCTATTTCAAAAATTTGCCGATCCCTGGTCTAGAACGTATAACCATGCAACGGAAGCAAAATTTAAGTCCAGATTGCTTTAGGTAAATTGGAAAAAAAATGGAGTCGTTATAGAAGTTTAGATTCAATGCTCATCGTTTTCTCAAGATTGACATATCATTAAATCATGAGCAAGATTTCTCTCAACTTAATTATGATAAATCCCAGACTCCAATTAAGTCCTTCGATGTTAAAATGATTTGATCTACATAAAAATAGTTTCCGAACCGAAATGATATTTTAAAAGCAAAGATTTCTTCGAAAATGTACATAGATTGAATACAAAATAATTACGACATTCTTTAAAGAGAAAAAATGACTTATAATTGTGCTATATTAATCACAAAAATTCCTCACAAATACAATACAGTGAAAGAAATACTAATATTGATAAATCTTGAAAAGCTGAATTAATTGCAATATCTGTTACTTATAGCGTAGTAAAGTAATTTTTATCTTCTAAGGAGTAATTGTTGTACAAGAAAATGTTCTGTATGAAAAAGTTTATGCATTCCGGTCGCCTCGGTAGCCGAGTAATCTTAGTCTCGAACTCGTAGCTGTTGTTATTTCTGTCCAGTTATAGATTCAAATCCTCATACCACTAAAGACCCGCTGCGGAGAGGAACTTTAAGCCTGTTGAGTATCAGAGACATAAATTGGCACGGTGTGGAAATTTGGAGAGTGAGGAGCCAGCTCCTGCAGGATTCTCGCTACTAGATCGTAGTTCAAAATTACGAGATCCGTTACCAATAGGCCTGATGAAGTTTCAAAGTGCGACGTCAAGGAGCAATAAATTAATTAACATATTGCTATTTTTGTTTATGGAAGTCATTTTAAATTTAAAAAGGAACAAGGTGCAAAAGACCAAAAAAGCTTTTTTATCCCTGTAAAACAAAGCATGTTTGTTCGTTAGGTGAACGGAACTTGGAGAGAAAAAATTAATTTTATATATGTAAATTAAATTTTTATTTAGAAATTTATATATAAATTTCAATTTACAAATTATAAAAAAAAGGATAGATATTTGTGTAATACTCACTAATACATAATGTTAAAACCTATAAAAACTAGATGAGATTTTAAGGGTGTGACTCGCTTCAGAAACGTTTAAACAGTTCTAGAACAAATATTAAAAATAATGTGTTCGAAAAGTAACTTTTATTATTATTATTTTAGTGAAGTTGCTCCATTCTTTTTTTCTGGAGGTTGCCTTCCATTCTTTCTTCACGCAGGAAAAAAGTTGTACGTCATTTGCAATACATTTTTTAAGGAATAAGAAATTATTTATATCGAATCTTTGTACGACATACATCGCAAGACAGCAACAATGGGCTAAATTCCTGTTACGTCATAGTTGCATGATAAATGCAATTACATGCTTCCAGTCAATCAGTTCGTGAGCTTTACTGTTGCCAACTTTTGGTTTTCAGAGAAACTTGCTTTTTAAGAATTAAATATTTGTCAACAATAATAACACATTTTGTCAACAAAATGCACTTGATTTTTAAAAAAATACACGTATAATATAAGATTTTCTTTTCAATTTAAAAATATTTTTGAAGAATTTTAATACTTGAACATCTTTTCCCAACTATCAAATTTGAAATTTTATTTAAATTTTACAAGCAAAACAACTACAAATCTAAAGCCAGTTTTATATTCAATGAAAAACACGTGGTTGCATTTATCAGGCTACCGTCACGAATTTACCCAATTCCGCACTCAAAGAACATTGATTTTTATGTGTTTTTGTCATAAATCATACTGATTTCAAAAAAGGACAATATATTTTTTAAAACACTTTCTTATAAGACGACAATTTTATTTTTTAGATACTTAAAAAAGGAAAGATTACTTATGAACTGAACAAAATGTACATCGATTTTACTAATGAACGCGCAATTTTAATTTCACAGGCTTTAAAAGATACTGCAATCAATTTTCAGAATATTGTTTACTCATAGAAAAGAAAAACGCACCACGGGATACTAGCTGTATCTAAAGGGAAACGAGATACACCCCCGCGCACACTATTTACTTAGAATAAGTATTACATATGTTGAAACGTATAAATACACGGAAGTCATAGAGATAAAAAAAAAACCAGAAAGGCATGAAATAATTTAATCTTAACTGTCCACAAATAAAATTACTGATATGTCTTTGATTCGCATGGAATTATTTTAAACACCGTGGAGGGTCGATTATTTTAATTTATTTTAGTTTTCCAGACTAACCTAAGCTTTTTAAGGCAAAATTAAGTTTAGAAATGTTCAAATCCACGATTATAGTTATCTTATGGGATTCTGCACGTTTATACATTTCAATTTAAACTACTAAAACTGATTTTTTTTAAAGCTCAATAAATTAGACTTTTTTTAACTATGCATATTCCTGACAAATATTAATTAAAATCGATACAAAAAATTTTATTATCTGCCTGATAAATATGATTTAACTATCTGAAATATACCCTCAATAATTTTAATTATGTCAGTATCAATATCATAGGCAATTCACTTCAATAAAGGATCATCCATGTTTTTATGATCAAAAAGAAAAATGTAAAATAAAGTATGCAAATTTCCCTGTAAGAAATGATAAGTTGTAAAAATGCATTGCTTGAAAATTTTTTTTAAAAAAAATTATACCAAATAATCACTAACATCCCAATAAGTCAATTTGTGCATTTGAAGCTGTCATCTCTGAAAAGCAGAAGTTGACGTTGAGCAAACAAAGTTAACAATGTAAATATTGATACGCCACGCGAGAACTGTACAAAAGAAACGAACTGCGACGAAAAACGTAATCTATATCCAACGACCTTTCTTCACTGAGCTTCCGTCTCCGTTCTCTTAAATAAAGGCGGATTTCTTCTAAGCTGTGATAACAAATGGTCAGGAAGTTTGAAAGGAAGGTAATCGTAGGCCGCAGTTGAAGCACTCTTAATCTCGTATTTGACT
Source organism: Trichonephila clavata (assembly GCA_019973975.1). NCBI lineage: Eukaryota > Metazoa > Arthropoda > Arachnida > Araneae > Nephilidae > Trichonephila > Trichonephila clavata. Next base: position 70,350 of record BMAO01011924.1, read on the forward strand.
AATAGATCACTCGTTTCACTTCCAATAGAACAGATTGATCACTTTCCCGTCCGACCGGTTCAATGAGGAACGGGCATATAAGAAATATATTCTCTTTAGAAATTCATAGCAATAAATAATTCGTCCTTTCTTCAGGCGATCCAAAGACGTCTGAGAGAGCAACGGTTTTTATTTTTGCCCTCTGGTCTGGAGGTTTGGCAGACCTTGATATCAAATTACTTTAATTCCTTTTTTTAAAAAATTATTTTCAATAACATTTAAAAAGTGCATAGCGAAAATGTATTGAAATCATTCTTAACACAGCGGGAAAAAATTTCATAACATAAAATATGAGATACTCCTAAAATCTGCTTTCGATCTTGGAAAATCCAGAATTTAAAATTTAAAAATTATTTAAACAGAGAAGCACATAATGAATCACAAATTAGCCTTCACTTGGCAAAAATGAAATTTAAACGCAAAGCTTGAATTAGTGTGTTAAATTATATCTAGAAATGATTCAAACATTAAGCATTTTAAAATAATTTTTAATGTAGCACACAAATTATAAAAAAACTTTTGAACAACATAGAAATTGCTGATACTCAATCATCAGAATATAGAATTCTTCAATAATATTTGCCATTCATTATTATTTAAATTTTGGAAGAATTTAATCTCTATATTTTTGTATCTCTACACCTTACGTCTCTATATATCTTTACACTTATTTAAGGCCACGGTAACCTAATAGTCATGGTTACAAACTCGTGGCTGACGTGTCATGAGTTCGAGCCTTTGTGCTGCTGAAGGCCCAGTGTAGAGGGGGCGAAGCACGTTAAATCTGTCGTGGCTCATAATTCTCCTGTGGCGTGGTGTGGTAATTAGGAGACGAGGTGTCCGCTTATGGAAGTCGTCTTTGTCACTTAACCATGGATCAGAATTAAGAGGTCAGTCACCAATACAGCTTCATAGTGCGACGTTAATAAACGCTCCTTCACTCTGCATCTACGTGAATACGTCTACATGTACACATTTCAAAATCTACTTGTATACTTCTATGTCTACATTTCTTTAGGTATTTATTACGTATGTGTTTTACCAACATTACCAAGAAATGTTTCATAACATTTTTCGCTCAAGCATTGAAAAATGTGAAATCGATCCAATGGAAACTACAGCCCAATTTATAAATGTTGTTCTAGAAACTATTTTTAACACCTAAATTGAGAAAATGTTTCAAAATAAAAAGATATAAAATCTCCAAGCAGGAAATTATATCTTCGGAGATGTGATAAACCTACAGTTGAATTCACAAAGAGAATTGAGAAAATCAATATACTTTTTAAGATTTTACACCGCGTCCTTTTTTTTCCTTCTAGAAGCTTCTAATATTTTCATTAGGAAGATTCGTCGGCGCTCTACAATTTTCATTCTAAGCGCAATTTTTCGATACAATTAATTTGAGGGTAGCACGCACATCTCGAGCTAAAAGATTCGTAGTAGCCAATCAAAATGACATCATCGCATATACTTTTCAGTAGTCGGCGATCAGAGCAGAAAGAATTGCTTTTGCACTCGAGTGCAGAATCGCAACCTTGAGGAATTTAATTTCAATCACGTTCTTTCCTAATAGGACCAAAGGCGCCTCTCTCCGACAATCTCGGAACGCCCCGTTTCATCGACTTTTATTAATTCCCGCCATTAATTTCGAAATGATTGAATTCCTTGCCCAAAGATACCTCGAGCCATGTTCCCACGTGTATTATCAACTCATTACGTCCGGAGACGAGCTTCAGTACCCTCCGAAAAGAATGAATACTGAACTGAAGAAAATTTATGATTAGTTTAGTAACTAGTGCCCTCGGAGGTATTTTCCAAGCCTTTTATAAGAGTTGTAGCAACTGAGTCGATCTTTAAAAAAATCAAAGTGAATGAAAAAAAATTCAGAGCAATCTGCGCATATAAATGCATAAGAAAAAAAAATTTACATTAATATCACCCCCCCCCCCTCCCATTAATTTTTTAAACTCAAATGAATAGGAAAAAGCAAGACATTTAAATAAACTAAACTGCAACACAGAAGATATTTTGTTTTTACATTAGAATTTCTTAACACACAAAAATTTTAATGCAGGGACCCCCATTAGATTATATTTTCTAAAAGAATTAAATTTTTATCCTTAAGATAATAGTTCAATATTAAAGTTATTGGATGTTTTGCTGCAGAAGTGAAAGAAAGAGCATATAACTATCTGTAACATTCGTGTATTTCCGAAACGGAAAAGAGAGATTTTCTTTTTCAAAGAAATTATAAATTGTAATAAATATGTAAATTACTAATACATAATTGTGTTTCTCCCTTTTAAAAAAATTCAATAAGTTATTTCTGTTATATATTATTATATTTATTGAAAGTATCATGTACAACTGACAAAAACTGTTGATGCCGAAATTTAAATTTATAAATATTCATATTTAAGGAATTCATTCTTATCACTGATTTGTTTCCATATACATAAATCAATTTGAAAAAAAAAATCTCTTAAAATATCTCCCTACTCCAAAAAGCACTCATTTTAACAAAAGCTTATTTTATCAAAAACTGATTAAATACATTTACAAATTTGTCAAAAAATTGTTCAAATATTTCCCCCTAAGTAATTGTTTTTTAAAGCTTTCTACGACCACGCAAAGAGCCGAGGAGTCGTAAACTCATAACCGGCGTCGTTTCTATCGAACTGTAAATTCAAGTCCTAATGCTACTAAGTGAGTGAATGAATATTAACGTCACTCTATTCAGCTACACGAGGGCTTTGGACGACCGACCTTATAATTCTGAGCCACAGTCAAGTGACGAGGATGACACCTGAGCTGCCCCCTCTCTCCTAACTACCGCACCACACCAACGGGAGGAAGTTTCAGCCTCGACATATTTGACGTGCACTGGCCCTCTCTACACGGCGGGTTTTCAGCGTACAAGGTCCGAACTCATGACACACCACGTGGCCACGAGTCTGCGACCTTGACCAATGGGCTACCATAGCCATCGGTGCTACTAAGAAACCCAAAATGATGACTGGAACCCAAAATTATGAGTCCATCAACAATATATATATATATAACCCTAAAAAACGACGTCAATAATCACTCGAGCAGTTTTTTATGGTTTAAAATGCTACCGAATAAGTACGCTTAGCTAAAACAATCATAACGAAAATTGGTCTGTGATAAGGATTAAAATTTATTTGTCAATTAAACTGTTTTTGATTAATGTTTTTAAAACCAATTCGTTCAACGCCTGAAAGTTAGGAGATTCTGAATGCAGTTTTGATAAATAATAAATAAGTAAAAAAATGTAGGGGGAAAAAACGTTATATTTCTTACAGCTGCTTAGTATCGTGCCATTCTTGCATCAGTCATTCAATGCAAAGAAGAGAAATTAATTTTGACTAATTTCCGTTACACCTCTAGCATTTATTAGCCAATATACACTGGTGTAAGAAATTAAGAGAATTTGCCGACTTGGTTCATTATATCTAGAACTACAGGACAGATTTTAATGAAATTTGATATGTTCATACATTGTTACAGTACAAAACAAATAACCATACAACAATCGCAATACACACGCATGATTATGCGTAACACTCGTTGGAGTTGGAAGGTATGAAACAGAGATTGCAGAATAAACAAAAGAAATTAGTTAATAGGGGGTACGGCCCTCTCTTACAGCTATATAGGGCTTGCAGCGTGATGTCATTCTTGAAATTAGGCACCTTTTCAGCTCTTTGTGGCAATCGTTCAACAACGCTGTATTCATTTCCTGTATGGCTCTCGGTGGGGGTGGGGGTGGGTGCGAGTTCCAATTGCCCTCCCCAGACATGCTCTATAGGGAGACCTCATACGGCTAATATCCTCACTCTCTGTGCTGGCGAACGAAATACGTTTCAACTTACATGCGCTAAAAAGCCTGTTTTTCTGCTCGCTCCACCTACACACACGTATACGCTTAAGTATTTTCCGTACAAGATTTGTATTTTGATTTAGAAGCAGTGGCTTTTTATTCAGTTCAGTTACTTTCATATAATTCGATAAAATATGCACATTCTGTTAATTTATTTCATAAGTGTATTACAGGAACATGCATGGTTAAATGTAGGAAAGTAACGCATATAATTTATATGGCTTTATATAATCATGGCTGAGAATATGATGTCAACTTTTGAAATTCAAATATTTATACATTCTACAGGGGGATTCAGGCATCATTGACAAATATTAATCTTGAGCATCCCTTCCACAGCTCTTTCAAAAGTTCATCACAATATCTACGCAATAATATACGGGCAAGATTTTTCCTAATATTCATATACAATCCCAACAGTTGGGAGTGAATATCATTTTAAATTATAACAACAACAACAACAAAAAAAGGAAAGCAGGTATAATTTTAATATATTTGAAAAAAGTATAAATTTTTTATCATTTGGTTATTTACTGTCTTACATTAGATTCATTTGATTTGATCTGATTTTAATCTGCTTCACACTGTGAAACAACACGTGAATTATTGGCGACGGACCTTGCACAATTTTAAGCCACGATCACCTGATCAAGATGCTACTTCAGCTGGTATCTTCCTCTCCAAACTTCCACACCATGCCACACGAGGACTTTCGATTTTGACAGATTTAACGCGCATCAGCCACTCAAAATAGTGGGTCTTTCGTGGCACTTGGACCCTCAACACAGTACACGACAACTCCGATCACTATATAACAGGCACTCGGCTGTATCTAATGCTATTATTTTAAAAACTGATTATCATAATACTTCGGAATTTGTTTTTAAATAAACAAGATATTTTTAAGTTAGCATTAATATGCTCATATACATATATTAATAATTAGATGTATTAAAAGAGAGATTCATTGACAAAAAAAATAGGAAACTCTCCATACCCTTAACAGTAGAACAAGAATTATTTCCCAGTGAAATAGAATGTAAAAATGCATTTAATTAGGAGGTAACGATAAAATAAAACTCCAGGAAGAAAAGTTTAAAAAAATTTTTATAAAAAAAACTAAACAATAATTTGAATGTAATTTAGTGGGCTGTAATTTTTATTAATACGCTCATTACATTTTTTTTTGTTTGATATGCGTTTTTTCTGATTGGAATCTTTAAACCAGTTGGAACCGCACTGAAGCGGAAGAATCATTGTTATCGATTTTTTCCATCGAACGAATTCATTAAAACCGTCATACATTGAATCGTCAGTTAATATCGATAATAACCGATGAGTTTCGATTAAAAAGTGACGAAAATACGGCGCCGGTCGGTTTGTTACGTGACCAAAATTTTGTGAGCGGTAGCTCAAGGTTGTGTAGCATTCATATCGAGTTTGTGTCGCGCCTTTGGGACCAGTCGTGTATTCCTCACACAATCTCTCGCATGACACCCTCAAAAAGGACTATTTGTTAAAAAATTAGCATAGTAGTTATAAAAACTAGAAAGTCTTTCTCATAACAATCCACCCTGCATTCCACTGGAGGTATTTGTACAAAGGATCAGGTAAATGCTTGCGCGGAGGCGACTCAAAAAAAGAAAAAATAAATTGCTAATAAACTCTAACAGGTGCTGGAATGTGAAGACTTATTTTTCAATAGAATTTTGAGTAGCTCGAACTGATTTAGTTTTAATAACACGCAATATAACACATGTTATATGTGCAATATATGATTTAAGGTTCATTGGAAATAAGCACACAGAGAGAGAGAGAATATAAATTTTGATTGTAGAGAATACTTGCATCTCTCGCTGTCTGCCCATGTATAAATATGTTGTTCAGGTTGTTGTTGCTAATGCGACCTGTCTGACGTAGTCAGATCAAGGCCCACGAAATTCATTATGGCATCGGGCTAGATTGTACGCCTGCCGTTAGTCGTACCTTTGAGCACCATGCAGGTGACAGTACAATTTGCCTCGGTTCCACCCCAATTTTGAGGAAGAACACCCTGGTAGTGGTCAGGGGCCACCCACCTCCCTTTCCCTTCCACCAACCTCACGAAAGGACTTGCGGCTCGACGGCTATTTAGAATACCCCCATGCCGCGAAGGCACTATATATTTACAAACATCCATGCCTTCTCCGGGATTCGAACCCAGGCCCTACGGCACAACAGTCAGCGTCGCTAATTACTACACCGGATGGGCGGCATATATAAACATAAAATATACAAAGTTTCCTCATTTTTCAAATGAGTTCCACTCGGATTAACTCGGATCCACTAGCGGTCTCGTGACCGGCGTATCATGAGTTCGAGCCCTAGCGTTTCTACAGACCCGTCGTGTAGCGGGATTGATGCACTTTAAACCTGTCGCGGCTAAAAGCCCTCACGTTAGCACGGTATGAAAGTTAGAAGAGTGGGTGCCATCCTCGTCCCTTGACCATGGTTCAAAATTACGAGGTTCGTCGCCATTAGCACTCGTGTTGCTTTTTAGTGCGATACTAACAAAACACTCACTCACTCTGATTGAAAGGTCACAAGGTTGATTTATTTTTTACGTTCCTTTCTTTTGAAAAGGAGAAATAAAATTGCTTATACAACACTCATAAGAATCAATGCATAGATAATATATCGTATTTACTCAAATATAAGCCGCAGTCCGAATTTTCAAAATGTTTTTGTGAAAAAAGTTTTTCACCGATTCTAAGTTGTTTTTGAGAAAAAATAAAATAAAATAATGAGTAAAAACTTCATCAATATCCGATACTTAAAGAAATTTTTAAATAAAAATTAACGATGAGTGAGTGAGTGAGTGAATATTAACGTCCCACTGTTCAGCTACACGATGGCTTTTGGGGACGGTTCGCGTAATTTTGAACCATGGTCAAGTGACGCGGACGACACCTGAGCTGGTACCCCCTCTCCTATCTACCACACCACACCAACGGGAGGACGTTTGAGCTCTTGACAGATTTTACGTGCATCGCTCCCCTACACGGCGGATCTTCAGTGGTTCTGGGTTCGAATTCATGACATGCTAGCCACGATCCGATGCCTAGACCACTTGGTTACCGAGGCCATAAAATTAATGATGGATAATAAGTTAATAATTTATTTTACCAGAATTAAAAACTTTCAAGTAAATACTGTAACGTCGTGGAAATAAACTGAAGGTGTTCGCTAAGCTAATTATTAAAGAATGCCTGGTTCGAGTCTGTCCGGGGTCTCTTCCTCCGTCCGCAGGGTTCAGTTCCGGGAATCTCTCGTCGTAGTCTATTAGGAGTCTTTCGAGGAGTCTTCCTTCGTCAGCAGGCCTCTCTCTTGGGTATCTCTCGTAGGAGTCTGTCCGGAGTCTCTTCCTCCGTCCGCAGGGTTCAGTTACTGGAAATGTCTCGTGGGAGTCTATCACGAGTTTTTCGAGGAGTCTCCGGAGTATCTTCCTCCGTCAGCAGGCTTCTCTCTTGGGTATCTCTCTTAGGAGTCTCTCCTCTCTTTCCGAAGTCCACTCTTTTAAACTCTAGGGGCGGGTTCACTCCACGCCCCTCATCAATCCCCATTGGCCGACCTCAGGGTTTTGCACCCGGCACCAACGGTCTTGCACGTCATCCATTCGTGCAGAGATAACAAAAGTCCGGTCCCTCTCAAAGGTTCCCGGCGACAAGGGCCGGCTGACATCTGGCACTTCAAACACCTCGCCGCCGCCTGCAGAGGCGCCAGCATTCAAGACGTATAATCACTGCCCATGAATGGAAAATATTGCAGCGATGCCCGGCCCATAGTGTCCGCCAGTCACACCGTCGCCGACGGTCCAGCTGTCTGATACAACACAATACCACCAAAGCCACGTGTTCCCCGGCTGTGGATACGGTTATGAATAGAGGCGCTTTCACCATTGTGACGACGTCACAATACATGAACCTAGAATTACTGTCGCCATCAGTATCATGTTTAGAAAATCATTCGTCACCCGCATTGTCTTAGTTAACTGTGAAATTGGTGTCGGCTTCGCCATTTTCCACAATATATCGTCTTTCGTGCCATCCAATTTATTTCTTATGCAACATTCTTACAAAAGAATGTATTGCAGAAGAATGTAAAGGAATTACTGTTGGACATTTTCAAATAAAAATTACATCATTTTCATCGGCTTATATTTGTTTCATGTTTGTCAAATTTTCATTGGCCGTTACTCTGTTTCCGATTTTTTTTTCTTCCTGCATGTAAAATTGCCTCCCTTTTCCTACTTGCATCATAGTAAACTCGTCTTAATACTATTACAAATATTTTTATTGTTTCGGTGACTAAAAGAAAGCGCGTATACCAAAAAATTTACGAGCTGACACGATGTTTACTGAATACTAGAGATAAACTGCGAGTCACCGATGCAAGTGAGCAAAATGGATGGCTAAAGTTTTCCTTTCAAAAAGGATGGAAACTCAGTTTTCCCCATCCAACAAATGTTTTGCCTTCGATTCTAACCCGATTTTCAGCAGCATTAACAGCGAGAAAATAGTGCGGCTTAGATCGAGTAAATGCGGTACTTTTAAAAAATACATGACACGATTTTTTTTAGAATAGGCATGTTATATTCTCTATCGCACATACTGTGAGAAATAATACTTGTACAATCTGAAATTGTGTAGAATTAGTTTGTAGTTGGATGATCGATAGACCCGAGTCGACAAAAAGTAACCGTTTCTGAGTAAGAGTAAGATAAAACTCAAGAGAATCACAATCTCTTGAGTTTTACTTAACTCATTCATAACATATAACTACTTAAGTTATTCATATTCATTTCCGCAGTTTCAGATAATGCTTTCATAAAATGACATACGGAAAATAACTGCATAAAATATTACACACATTACTCTTTCGATTCATTGACAGTCCTTTGACTTTGAATTTCAAAGTTACACGAGGGTTATTGATAACGAATTTAATAATGAAATGATGATAACGTAGGGTCCCTTTCTCCAAACATCTCCGTCGCTCTAATTAAGGACTTGAAAAGCCTTGACAGATGTAACGTGTTTTAGCCATTTACACAGATCTTTAAATTCAACAAGATTCGAACGCACGATTCGACTGAAATGTTACAAACCCTCCCTCGTCACAGTCACTCGATTCCACGGCTTTTTATTCTCTTCAATTTAAATTTTTGTATTACGTATTTTAAAAATATCCTGCATAAAATATGGAAGTGAGTTCAGAAAAGTTTAGGGGTAGGGAAATCTGTCTCAGGCCACAGTATCTGAAAGGCGCCCAACTGAAATAAAATAATGACTAATGAAATTCAAAATGTGACATTTTTAATTCTATATTATTTTAAGAAAATAATTGTACATTAAGTTTATAAATATTATTGTTTCTCGATTTGTCAGTTTTTCATTCTTTTTATGCCTAAAAATTTGTCACGAAATGTAGAATAACATTTTCTAAAAGCGAAAAGTTTCCAGCGATGTTCGATGGAGCTCACTTTGTCCAGAGGGAACGCAAAAATAGATTCTGTTGATCGGGATCTGAAAACCTTAGCTACATTTCTAAATGAAAATAAAAACATTTTCTGTGAAAGCTTTTTTAAAAAAAAATTATAATAGAAAATTTTAAAAATTAACATCTCTAAAAGAATCATTCATATTTCGCAAGATAATATAAGAAGATTTAAGAGTTTTAAGAAGGATGGTGATTAGGCACTAACAGTAGCATGCAAGAAAACATTAAATATAATATAAATAAACACAAGAAAATAATATTATTCGTTATTGCTAAGAAGAATAAAGTCTTTCGATTCCTAGCAACAAAAAACTGCCTTAATAAATGTGAAAGGTTGCGGCAAAGAGTCAGTAGTCAAATTTTCCTCTGGTGAAATTAATATGGAACCCGTGATATTTCAAAACATCGTTATAAATTTTCATAATTTAAAAATGATTTTTTAATCTCCAAGAGAAAAATATACACAGTCTGCATATACCTAGTAGGATTTAAAAGCTGGATTGAGCCTATAACGTAGAAAAATTTTAGAGTAGAATGACTACAATAACATTTATATGTTATTGCATTCTTCCTCTTTTCTAAAAAATGTTTGTTTCAAATCACGTGGTCGGTGGGTCACTAAGGCAACGTATTTTGTAGGCGGATGAGTAATGGATATTAATTTTTGTGTTCGTTTGGAAAAAAGTGTTACGGAGACTACGAAATTTTGAAGCAGGAGTAAGGCTGTGATACATTATCGCAAACGCAAGCTTTTGAGTGGCACCGACGTTTCAGAGAAGGCAGGGAAAGTGTCGAAGACGACAAACGCTCTAAGAGCTCCACAGATTTCTCGCACCGCTGAAAACACCGAAAAGGTTTCTGTGGCGGTACGTAAGAACAGGCTTCAAACAATAGCAGAATCATTTGGGATATTCTCGGTCACATGTCAATAGATACTGACTAAGGATCCTAACATGCATAGGGTGTGTCAACATATCGTCCTCTGCACGTTAAACAAAGACCCATCTGCAGATGAAGTAAAAAGTGCATCACAGGCTGAATTAAGGAAAATAGCTAAAAATGGATCCCAAAAATGTTTCGATGAACTTTACAAGCCATGGCAAAAGTGTGTTGTTACTCAAAGGTCTTATTTCGAAGGAGGGTGTGTTTCGGCAGTTTAATTGGTAATATTTTTTAAGTTAAAGACTCAGTCCGGGAACTTTTGAATCCTAAACGTATATTATGTAAACCTGCATTCCTGGTTCCTAAGGCAAGGAGTTTGCTCTAGTATTTCTGTGGCTAAATCTATTCTATCATGACTATAGTTATCTTAGGTATATAACTATTTTTTGTATATTTTTGTAATATATATACACTTAATTTACCTTACTTTAGTACCCAATCTCACATTAGTAACAAAAGTTTTTTTGTTTAAGGTTGTCGCTTGACCATTTTTCAAAGTTTTAGTGTGATCATTAAAGGAATATACATAAACAGGAATTGTAATGAAATGAGAATAACGTTACAAAAAATACTACATTGTATAAAAGAATGGCAATAAAATGGCCTTTAATGCAGTAAAATTTCTGGAAGCGACACACAAACTTTTTTTTTCGTATTTGAAAAAAAAAAGATTTTAACACACACACAAATATTGAAAAAAATTCAATTGCTTTAAAAAAACTATTTTTAATATTTCTTTGCACTCCACCTGAAAGAAACTGCGACTTACGTAATTCATCGCGGAAAGACGTACCTGAGCTCCCAGTTATCATTACAAATGCATTTCATAGATGTAACTTTCAAGACAAAAATATATATTTTTTAATTATATGAAACTTTAATCATGAAAGTCTAAAAATTATTAAAATATCTAGTAAAAGAGTATTGAGTGATATTTGTTAAGTGGTTTTGCAGACATCCCACCTGTAAAATAATTCTAAATAAGAAAATGCCATGATGGGTCGCTTATTTACATCGCACTCAGAATCAACACCAGAACTATTGGCAACGGTGGACCTCGTAATTTTAAACCGCGGTTAATCAGGTAACACAAACCCTGAGTTACACTCCATTGTGTAAACTACCATATCCCGTCAACGTGAGAACTTTGACCCTGGACATTCTTAACCGTGCATTAAGCCCTTTACACGGTGGGTTGTGAAAAGGCAAAGACTTACAGCATAATTTCCCAGCACAAGCCATAGCTTTCAACCAAAAAAATTTAGATTTATAGATTTTATTGTATGGTATTACTACTACATAATAAGGGTATATCCATACCAAACAAAATACCTTTTAATTTTTAAATAGTAGTTATCAAATAACAACCCAATGAAAAAAAATTCAGAAAAATAAATTTAAAAAATTATTTTTAATCGACATATTTTAAATTAGCTTTGAAAATGTGTCGACGCTTCTTTAAATTTATAATTAGGGGGAAAAGCTGTTATTAGAAAAAGTCTACTATTTATGAAGACTACCTACCACATAATGTTCCTCAATTATTTTCCCAAAACCTTCATTTTCCTTATGTACGAGTTGTTTATGTCTGCTTTAAGGATTTTTCTTCACCGAATACCCGCAAATATCGTAAACAACTATAAAAAGACAATGATGATTGAAAATTACATATACACAGCGAGTAAAGCATAGATATTCAAGATTCCCTGAGATTTTTTCCTTTGTGTAATAATCTGATTTTTTTTTTTTATTTATTAATATTTTTTTCCCAATATCAACTGATGTGCACATCGAGGGCTAAGCGAAGAGTCAAAGTTCATTTCAGTTCACACGAACAGTCTGGCTCTCTTTTTCTGGTTTGTTAATTACCAATTAATTAAAAAGAATTTCTAGGCAGAAAGTACAAAAATTTTACGAGTAAAATATTATTTTATAAATGCAACTCACTATTTTTTTTCATCAAGCTGATCCATCATTGAACAAAATTGTTCTTTTCAATAAAACAAAAATGTTTTTTTCTTTTGTCTTCTACTTACGCATCCCGCCTTTGTCGGGTTTAAATAAATATTGTACCCCCCCCCCCACACACACTCCGTCCATGAAAATATTATGCATGACATTTTCTTTAAATTTCCTACTGCTCTTTAACAAGTAACTGTCCAGTTGTGCCCCGTTGCAATGCAGTTGTAAAAGCCGAATGATCCTTATAGTCAGGTCATAGCCTTATTCAACCGTTTATTCAATAGAGTCATATGTTCGAGTTCTGATTCCACCGTATAGAGGGGTTCGCACGTTAAATATGTCGAAGTTTAAAGTCCTCATGTGGACGTAATGTTGAAGTTTGAAAAGTGAGATTTAGTTCAAATGAACCATAGATCACCAATCATCCATCAGTACCTTAGTAATTTCAGTTCAATTCAATGGCGTAACGGATAATATTCAAGCACTCCTGCAAAGTCAGGTTTTGGGGTTTTTATGATTTATTTATTGGTTAAATACGTACTTGGTGACAGTCAGGCTTTGGGTCCTCCAAAATCCTGCCCCCGCTGGACTGGGGGGGGGGATGTACGTTACGCTACTGGTTCAATTATCTTTTACAGATAAAAGACTAAAAGTAAAATCCATTATCAGAAATAGATTGGAGGATTGTGAGTTACGAATTATGTTTATAGTGTTATATATATGTATATATTGAACGTAAAAATTTTAAATTTTTTTATGTATTAAGAACACTTTACTCTATATTGAAACAAATACATCATAATTTATTTGAAAATGTAACCGACCATTTGATTACAATAGAAGAAAGGAATTAATGTCTTTCTTAAATATCTATAATTTTATTTACATTCACAATTAAATCTATTTTAAAAAGATTGGATTTTTAAAATAAAAAAAGTTTAATCTCTTATATTTTTGAAATTAAGTACAAAAATTGTATATAATTAATAATAACTCATTCATGAAATTTACAATCAATCCATGAGTCTTAGCGAATGTGCATTGGTCTAAGATCTTTAAATCATTTGACAGGAAAATAAAGCTACATTTTTCTTAACAACGTAAACCAAATCTATTATTGGCAGAGAAGTAATTGTGTGTATCATACTAACCATGCAAATGACGCAAGTCAATTTTTTCTGACGCAGAAACATTTTCAATGCGAGAATGAAAGCGTGTTGACGACCTCAAGGATAATTGTAAATGCAAGGACGTCACGACGAAGTTCATGCCTTTGTTTCAGTTACTACTGAAAACTGTGACACAATCGAATAAAATAATGAAAATTAGAATGATGTTGGAAATTTTCGTCAGAAAATTCCCAATTATTGTGGGAAGGACTCTTTTTTTGTTAGTTCGGTTTTGAATTAAAAAAAAATAGTTCATATTTATTTAAGGAAAAAAAAAACTATTGAAAACTATTTCAAGTATTGGATATTAAAATTGCCATTATTCAAATATTTTCTAAAGTATTTTTTAAAATTTCTCAAAGCAGACAAGATGCTATTTTTTCCCCTCTAAAAAATAGTATTTTAAAATGATTAAATTACAATTTTGTTTACGTGATGTTAATACGTATTTTTACAATAAATTTAATGCCAAGAAATAATACTTCGTAATTAATAAATTGTTTTGTATTTGATTGCTCTTTATTTTCCTTTTCATTCAAAGATAATCCATTTTGAATGGAAAGGTAGCGGGATCGTCTCACTGACTGGTCAGTCTTTTTGCGGCCGAGGGTAGCCTAGTGATCATGAGTTCAAGCCCTAGTGCCACTGAAAGCCCGCCGTGCGGAGTGGCAGATGCACATTAAATCAACTGCAGAATCTGTAGAATTTAGGAGAGTGGAATGACAGTTTAGGTGCCATTCTCGTCAATTGACCGTGGTTCAAAATTATGAGGTAATGTCACTAATAGTCATCGTGTTGCTTTTTAGGGCAACTTTAATAAACACTCACTATCTCGTTGAATTGCAGAACTAGCTCATAAGAAATATTAAGTTCACTGATATTTAAAGCAAATTGGGAACAAAATATTAATCCATGTGTATAAATAATTTATTTAATTATATAATTGAAAATTATATTGCTTTAGCTTTTGTAATACAAAATATATTGCGTTTATCCTAAATAGGCCTTACGAGATGTACGATTCCTTCATCTCTCTCTCACCTTGGTCAAGTATCTTATGTGTGTAGAGATTGTTGCATTGCGTTAGATTTCAATATATAACTAGTGAAATATTTTTCTTTGAGTAAGAAATCATAATAATAATAATAATACTAATACTAATAAAAAAAAACATTTTTATGTGTGTCTGGCCATGTTGAACTCATTTTGTCTGTTCAAGAGAAATAACAGCTTTTATTTATTTTTCTTAAGCCATATAAAATTTAAAAAGGCCACATTTCATATTCTTATTTTTTTTATTTAAACTTTTCTTAGAATAGAGAATGAAAATGAATTTAATCTATGGCTACAGTCAGAGAGAGAGAGTGGAGCCCACAAAATTTTTTCCAGGGGGTATGCCAGGGTTGGAAGTCCACTATTCTCTATCATGCTCCAATTCGCTGCACAACATATTCTTTTGATTTTGTCGATTTCGGGAACAAAAAACAGTCAACAATTAATGTTTGAGTTAGTAATTAGCATTAATTAGTAAAATTAATTTTTTATAATAAATGCTTCATTCAATTTTGCGTATTATATACATAGGATTATAATCATACAAAAAACATTAAGGACTATGGGGGTGCGCCCCCCCTTGCGTGCACCATCGGCTACAATGAAGATATACCGTTTTAAGCTTTGTGCTGCTACTCGAAATTTGCCAAATCAAAAATAAAATTGAAAAAATAAATAATAAACACTTTGTTGCTTCAAATCAGATTACAATTTCGATAAAGAGCTAACACTGGAATGAATGACTGACAGTAAATAGCCAATACCGTAGTTTCTATTTATTTTTTTAAAAAAGAAAATTACTGAAACTCTACAAATATATCAATTAAAAGAAATTTACTTCTCGGATTAAACACTAACAAAAATCATCAATACACTGGCAACTGCATCAGTGCTATATTAAGCAAATCTGGATATCATAAAATAAAAACTCCAACTATTATACTATTATTAGTAAAAGATGTCTAATTAAGACATATTAATCAGCTTCCAATTGAGCATCTTGCATTCAAAGTTTTCAAAAAATATTTTTTCCATAAAATTAATTTTTTATCTCTACACTCTATCTCTCATATTCACACTTTAAATGATTTTATAGTAACAAATTTAATTTTGAAGATTTGAATTTAATTATTATTTGTGTGTGAATATTATTAAGTCACCTGCTGTAAAATAACAAAATATATTTTTGACTCAATGAGGATTTTACGTCATGGATTGAAATTAGAGGAACTTATTGAGTGTTTTTTTATTGACGGGATTATATATACACTGTCCCTCTTGAGTTACTGGATCTCTTTCTAGAATCTGTGATTCCTATTCAATTAATCGATAACTGCTTTGTTTGTAATAATTTTACATGCGACTGAACATGAAAATAGGCGTGAAATTCATTTGTATGATCACGCTTTCAAGTCAAAACACCTATTTTATCTCTATTTTTAAAAAGGCTGTTTCTTTCTCCCTGTAAGGAGAGTATTGAGCAACAGCCTGCCGAGCAGGATTCCATTTTCCTGTTTATCTCGGAAACGATACTTAGTGTGCGATTATCATATTAATTGAACAGCAAATGCCAATCTCAATTCATTTATTGCCGCTGAACTTCTTTCCAATGTACTCCGGCTCGCGGTTTTTAATGACCTTGACTTCTTTCAAGGATACGTCTTCGAATTTAAGAATTGTGAACATTTTCATACAAAAGACTTAATTATCTGCGGCAATCTTGATTCTTTCGTATGTAATTACATCTTCAATTCTATTCTTTCATAAACACCGTAGGTATATTTTACTCTTTTTTTTTTATAGTTTTAATCCGCGAGGAATTCTTCCGTTTATAACAAGTATATACTCTGAGAATAAACAAACATTTAAAAGCATGATATTTTTTTAAGGCTTTATCACGGATTTGCAATCCATGTTCAGATTTATAGCGTGAAACATTTTTTTGAGATCACGGATCTTAAATCCCCTTGTACAGTTAGTATCTTTCTACATTTAAATTTTTTTTTTTGCTGTAATATACATAAATCGTAAAAATTTTCAAAAAATTATCGACTTTTATTCTTTTTTTTAAAATTTTTATATCAAGTTTATGAAGTGCTTAAAACTTAAATTTCACGCTCGTTTATCTTATAAGGAAAATTAAACTTAGTTTTTTATTAAGTAAAATAAAAAATAATATTTTTTTCCCCACATTCCTTGAAACAAACTTCTATTTCAAAAATTACAATGTGGAACTATTGTTACTGGAGCATAATGTATCTGTATGGGTTCAAAGTTACATTTGTAAAACTCCTTCCTGTAACATTATGTTGTGATAAAAATTTATTTACGTTTAAGTTTAAAAATAAAGCTATGTAATTGAATTTTTACTCTGCATATTTAAAAGATGAATGTAGTTTTTATGGAACAATTATATATGAGTCTCTTGAAACAAAACTGTGCTACTTAAAAATGTTTTTTTACGATTTACATTTGCAGTAGTTAAGATTTTATATACTCCAGTATTTGATAGTTATAAAGAAATAGAATCAGAACATGAATAGATACATGAATCATAATTGAAGAATTTAATAGCTGGAATGTGATAATAATGAGGCAGTGGCGTAAGCAGAACTCTTCAGGGAAAAGGAGGTATATTTTTAAAATCCCGCAGATGAAATCGCCGAGGCGTATTTTATGCTAAATATTAAAAATCTCTTAGTCTAAAAATGGGAAGAGAGTTGAACATCCAACTCCACTTTTATATTCGACATTGAATTGAGGAATGAATAGATGATGCAGTCGAAGAGAATGTGATTTACAAACATTTTTGCTGTTGTTGGTTCTTAATGTTAGCTCTTCTAGATGTGAAAAAAAGAATTTTGCGTTGTATTAATAAACTTAATAGCGATAAATATTTATTACAAATTAATTAATTGTTTATTAACGTCGCACTTAGAAGCGATTGTCGACGAACCTTACAATTTTCAACTACAGTCAAGTGACAAGAAAAGCACTAGACTTGGCACGCAATTCTCCGAACTTTTTCCCACTTGAAGTGAATTGACACTTCAATTTAACAATTATTTAACAAAAGAATGTCCGAAATATCCCGGTTTTTTTATTGTTAAACTTTAAACTTTATTAAAATTAGATTACTATTATTAATATTCCTTAAGAGTAGTGTATTATCTAATTTATTATAATAGATTACTTATTATTAAAAACAGATATTATCAAGATAAACGAGTATTCTCGGGCTCTTAAGTTAAAGGGTTAATGATCGTGAGACATAGCGTTAGTCAAGATGCAAACATGACATAAGACATATATATATATATATATATTATATATATATATATATTATATAATATATATATATATATATATATAACTTCTCTAGAAATTTATTGCTTTCCCTATGGCCCAGAATACTGGCAAATTCAGGTGAAGGTTGGCTGGCCAGAAAACTTTGTTTAAACCTGCATTCCTAGTTCCTAAGGCTGGGAGTTTGCTTTTAGTATTTCTGTGGCTAAATCTTTTCTATTATGACGATAGTTATCTTAGGTATATAACTATTTTTAGTATATTTTTGTAATATATATATATATATATATAATATATATATATATATATATATATATATAATGGATTAATTCTAAAAGAGAAAAAGCTGTTGTACACCCTCGCCCTCGCCAGTTTTATGTCTAGTTTTTTAACAAAGTATATACTTTTTAAAGTAAAAAACTTCTTTCTCCTTCTCTCTCGCCTACTTTTAGATCCATCTCATTTCTTAGTCCATTAGGAGGAAAATAATCCATTGACCGAATAGAGAGATCGCTGCTTCTTTATTGCTAATTATTCTATCATTGCAATAAATTTAATGTTGAATGAAATATATTCTTTCGCAAAGAAAAAGATTCAGTACAATTTCTTACCAAGGGTTATACATTTCGTATAGTTTGTCTAAACTAAATATGAATTCATAATTTTAAAGTGTAAATGCTTTTATTTAAAGAATATATCAATAAAAATAGAAAATTAAGCTACTGAGAAGCTCCTTTCACTCAAGAATTGAATGTATGAGGATGATTTCATACAATATCTTTTCACACTGAAGCATTGAATTTCGATTTATACAAATCATTTTTCAAAATATTTACATCAGAAATAAATTTGTTTAACATTAATCATTTTCTTGTAAATGACCAGAAACGAATAAATTAACATTAGATATTTAGTCAATTAATAAAGTTTAAGAAAAAAAATAATACTAATAATAAAAGCTGAAATTGCGGAAAATCGTGAATCCAAAACTTATTTAAGAAAATTAGGCATTTGACGGATAAAGCCGCCTGCCAAATTTGACAACTTTTAAATTAGAAAGGCAGAAAATGACAAAAAGCCTAAAAGACTCCACTAGAACACTTGAAAAATAATTTTCGCTTATAGTTATAAATCTACAAAATAATCGTTCTGAATGATACTGGTATAAGACGAAAAAGAACATTCTCAGTAAGACTGGACAACGTTCCTCGTGCTCTTTGTTTACAATCGGTGAAAAAGCAAACACGCGCGCGATCAGTGATAAAGAGGGACGACGTCTATCATCCAATTCAACACTTCCAAAGTGAAATCTCTTGATAACTTGAGATGTTCCGATTGCATTGAAAGGAGGATTTCATAATCGCTACAATAGACTTCCGAGACCGAGGATATTAGTATTCCGCGGATGTCGCAGCATTTTGATCGCTGTCTGCTTGAGGTCGACATTTTTGCTTGCTGGCGTCGTTACAAATGCGAACCTCTCTATTCTCCAAGGCATCCACGACTTCCTAGTGTCTTATGGGATCATGTGGATCGAACGTTTACTTTGATTTCTAAACCACATGATGTGTGCAATTTTTCTCTTTTGCGTAACTTTCAACTTCTTGTTTTTTTAAAAAAAAGAGGGGACGGTATATATAAGAAATATTTGTTTATGCGATTTATTTTACACATTAAGAGTTTTTTTGGGGGTAGGAAAGTAAGCATATTTTTATCGAAGAAGTTTATTATTGTTTTTTTTAATATTGCAAAAAAAAAAAAAAAAAAAAAAAAAATAGACCGGCAATTTTATTTTTTTAAAAATATTAATTAATGGTTTTTCCCACGAAAGGGGGGGGGGGTATCAATAAACAGGTAAACTTTTCACTTTGTCAGCTTCGCTTATATAACAATTATAAACATGAATCATGAAGGCCGCGGTAGCCTAGTATCGATGGCCATGATGTCGTGCCGGAGTGTCATGAGTGTGAGCCCTAGTGCTGTTGAAGACTCACTGTGTAGAGGGGCTCGTTAAATCTGCCGATGCTCAAAATCCCGTCGACGTTGTGTGGTTGTTTGAAGATTGGAGGAAGGGGGTATTTCTATTCAATGTTTTGGTCGTTTGAAGTATTTTCTTTTTTAGAAAGGTTATAACACAATCCTTTTGTGGCTAAAACTGTTATTTATTAAATTTTGCAGTGAAGACGAAATATGTTGTGGTTAAATATTTTAAAGTGGAGTGCAGCTCAGTTGTCGAAAGGTTTCTTAAAATTTTATTTATTATGTTTATCTGTATTATACTTAGCAAATAAGTTTTCCTATCTATCTACAAAAGCAGACGTAAAAGAGAGCCATAATAAAATAAATTTCGATTCTAGAAACATCCCAAAATGTAATCCATAAAATTTATTTCTCTTATATCATTATTCCATTGATAATATATCCATCATTCTCTTTTCGAGCAAAAAATTTATTTGTTGAAAATTAAGTATATTTAAACATATCTAATTAAACGCAAAATGTCAACAATACAACGAAATAAAAATTATTAACTCCTAAATCGCATAATTTTTTTTTCCACATTGAATTTTCATGTAATTAAAATTTCAGCTAAAAAATTTAAATGAACAATACTTTTTTTTAAAAAAAATCATAATTACTTAAAGATACAAGCAGAATAAAGAGAAATTTACAACAAAAATAATAAATAAGTCATAACAGAAAGTGTCCATGTTATTTTTTTTTTTTTTGAATGATAGATTTTTTTAATAAAGAAGGATAAAAAGAAATCGTATAAATATATTTTACAAAAGTATGCATAAATATAAAAGAATTTCGAATTTTATCTAAATAGACCAAAAAAAAGTCAATGAAAATATTTATCTATGTAATTCTAAAAACAAAATTTAAAATAAAAACTTCAGGACACGCTGTATGAATTTTGCTGAATTTGACGCTTTCAGTGGGTTAGTTTCTCAGTGTTAATGCGATATTATCAATTGAAAATAGTATATGAAATTCAAAATTTTTAGTTAAAAGTTTCAAATAGAATACTTAAAAAATACGACTTTTCTGCTTTGCTTGGGTTTTTTTAAAAAAGTTTTAAATAAGGTTTTGAAAATACTAAACAAAAGAAATTATTTACCTAAATCTAAGGAATAATTTTTTAAGAAAGTTTGGTTTTAGGTGTAATTGAATAATTTGTAACCTTACAAGTAAAAGGCCACCGAGAAAATTCACCAATGTAGATGGTGAAAGTTTTTTGGGTTTATGAATACAAGAAAATCGACTTTTTTTCATGCGTGATACAATAAAGAAAATTCTTTATGAGTAAAATTTTGGAAAAATGGCTGTCTTATAATTGAAAGATAAGAAATGTATTTTAGCTTCTGAAGTATTTTCTGGTGCCCCATCATCACCTGTGAAATCGTATGTATGAAGTAAGATAATTTGGCATCGAATTTTAAAGCAACACGAGAGCTATTGGTGATGGATTTCATAGTTTTGAATCTTTGCCAATTGACGAGAGAACCATACATGAACTCCAAACTTCTTTACAGCACCAACGTGAGAATTTTGAGTCTTGGCAGATTCAACGTACATCAGTCCCTTACATCTTTACAAGACAGATATTTAGATGGATCAAAAACCGAACTTTAAGCTTGAGTGAAACACTAGTCACGAGCTATCATCACTCTCGGCTACTTTATGTTTATAGAAAGAGGGGCATTTAGTTTATTAAAATCGTACTCAGAAGGAAGCCGAGGGTTACTGGCGTTAAGTCCGTGGTAAAGTAACCTCCATTCTTGAAACTTACAAACTTCGCCACTTTATACTTTGAGCCATGATAAACTCTGTGTGTATCAACCCCTCTACAGGAGGCTCTTCGTTGGCACCCGAGCTCTAACCCACAATTCTATGACGCCTGCGACAAGTTCGTGATTGTGACCACTCGATTATCACGGGCGGTCCTCGACTATATTTTGTGATGAGCCATTTTTTACCCTCCCCTGTAGCGAGAGAGTTGTATTTAATGTATATCTATCTGTATTAAAGATATCTGTTGTGTTCACCGCATCTTTGTCAGCAAATTTTAATTCAACGCTTCTTTATCTCTCTTCATATTTTTCTTGCTTCGAATTTGCCTTATATCTTTTACATACCTTTGTACTTAGAAACTATGCAGTTTATTTTTAAACATTTTGTTTCAAATATTTTCCTGTATATATAGTCAAAATTTCTCTACAAGAGAGATATGATTAAACATGATCAAATTGAAAATAATCGAAATTGCTAAATAACCAGACAATAGATTTTAAATGGAAATATGAAAAATTAAAATAGAGTTAAATATAAAAATAAATAAAAGCATGGATGCTACAGTATTATAGACATTGCTGACTTAGGACAGCTTATATATAAAAAAAATTATATAAAAGTGTATCTATCTATCTATATATATATAAAAAAACGGAATTTTTCAGCAATATATGTTGAATGTCCTGGGGAGAAGGACGGTTAGTAGTTCTAAGCTGTTTAAAGTTATCTCGTCCACCCCTCCTTGGCCATTCACAAATATTCTTTATAATATTTCATAGTACAAAGCTAATTAAAGGGCCAATCCATTATTTTAACGCTATTCCCGTTTATTGAAATAGCAGAATAGACTTCATTTTTGGAGAAAAAATATTTATTTTAAGAAAGTTATATTAAAAGTGAATATATATATATATATTTATATATATTACAGAAAACAATTTAAAAAAATACACATTTTATCCAAGCAGTCGCATATGGAAACTTTTTTTTTATGGGGAAAGGTTGTATTTTAAACAACACGTAGATGAAAGTGCGTGTCTTATAAATCGTAATCTTTACAACAAAAATTAAACATCTGATGGTCTATGGGTACTAAACTATTATCTTCCCCTTATGTATGTAACTGTATCGAAGAATAATTCTTTTTGCATCCTCTTCGAGAATAATAGTTTCAGAAAATATCTTATTGATCATTTAAAGAAATTCAGCGGTAATTAAAAGTTTATTGCGTAAAGTTATTGATGATGCGAGGCAGTAATTAAAACATAGAACGACCTTGAATATATATCCTCAAAAAACTGACAAGATCGACGTTTATTATAATTGTATTATTCATTTTTAAGTACACAATTTTCAACTCAATATCTTAAGCATTATTGTACGTGAATAGACTGTGTCCTATTTATATTTTTCCAATAATAATGATTTCATATGTGCAATGCTCAGAAATTTTCACTGAAGACATTTTAAACTATATTTTGAAAATATTTTTGTAAAGAACTGTTTAAAATATAAAACTTTTCAGAGAGAAAAATTATAATTTAATTCCTGGTATGGTATATACATTAAAATGTGAATCAGAGAGCTGATACATAACAAATTATTAGTGATCGTAAGATTACATTAATTGTATTTAATATAAGATTAATCCTTTAAGCAAGAAGTAAATCTGTCAGTCAAGTGCTCTTAAATGAATATTTTCTGAAACACATGTATTTTTTAAAAAATGCATATTAAATTGAACCCATAAAATGTTCAAAAATGAGTATTAAGATAACCAAATATGATTTAACTTTTAATTCGTGATCATTACAATTTCTTCCGTTTTTAAAAAAGGGTTTTGCAGGTTTACAACTGTAAATTAAACTTCATATTGATTCTATGTGTAACATCTATTAAATAATCTCTGTAATAAATTCAAGACATACATGTAATAAAAAGTTTGAATGGTGAAGTTTTGGGGGACAAGTTACATATTATTGAAATAATATACTTTTCTAAATTAAAAGCAAAGCAGACCTTTCTTTATTCCTAAGCGAGTACAATATTAAGTTGTACTTAATATTATAAAGAAACGAGATACTATAAAGACTTTTCGAAAATTTGACTATAAGAATGATGATTTAAATCACTAAAATACATGTTTAAAAAGAATCTTAAATTTAAAATTTTATTTTAGTTTTATTTTTACTTACATGCTTTTTTTTTTTTTTGACAAAAGTTTGTTTGTTATAAATTTTTTGCTTGGCTCACAATTTTTGTTGATTTAATGTTCTTTTTTAACTTTAAAAAACAGTTCTCTAATTTTTGTTTTAATCGAAGTTTATTGTATCGAGACATTTCCAAGAACTACGAAAAACAAAATACGAATGGTAAAAAAATACTGTAATATTTGTTGCTCAGATAACTCAATTATCTGAGTGAAATGAATTTGCCCAAATTTTTATTTGATCCTAATTTAAATTTTCTATAATCCCCCTTTCCGAAGATCATTTTTGAGAGAATCAATAGCTATCTTCATCGTATATCTTCTATTCTACGGTGTAAATAAAATGAGTCAAGAACCACACTAATATTTTACAACCACATTTCATAATTTCCGCGATTAGTTACAATTATCATATAATTTATATATGGTGTGTGATGTTATTTAGCAGTAAATAATTCCTACCAATCAGAAGGAACTAAATTCAGAAAATTAGAACCTGATACACATAGGACCTATTAAAAGATAATTAGAACAAATCAATAGATCAAAAAGTAAAGCTGTCACAGATTAAAGATTGTGATGTAGGGTTAAGCTTTCTTTATAGGATTCAAACTTTCTTCAGCATAGATATTATATACAGTGGCGTAACGGAGAACATTAGAGCCCCCCCCCCCTGCAAAGCCAGGTTTTGGGCCCCAAGCCGAATTTTACAAAGGATTGCAAAATAATATATATACTTGGAGTCAATCAAGCTTTGCCCCTCCCCCTCCCCCGCGAAGCGGGGGTGTACGTTACACCACTGCTTATATAAAATAGTTCATGAAAACCAAGGAATGAAGAAAAACTAGAATTATCTAACTACACAGTTGAGTCTCAATTTGACGCGTGTATTCCAACAAAATGCTGTTAATTGAGGGAAATCTAGATGAATTAGAGAAATTATTAACAAAATTATTCGCACGAAGTAATCAGAAATTTGAAAATATCCCGAAAATATATCCAAAAAGTAAAATAAAAAAATTGAACAAAATGGAGGATGGATTTTCATAAATTTTAATTATCTCTACTCAAAAGAAGAACAAAAAATTACCCCATGTTTTCATTTAGCACTTTTAATTAAAAATGCTATGCATTAAATCTTTATAAAACTGGTAGTAGCTTGCAATAACTGCTTGATCTCCTCTTTTCACTAGAATAATTTGCCCAGAGTATATTTCTCAAAGCAAAATGTACCATTTCGATTCTTAAAGCTGTGACCGTACTGAAGTCAAGTTTTAAAATTTCCACCAAAGGCGATAAATTTTAACACATTTATATCGTTTAACTGTGAAGAAATACAAAATATTGAATGAGTGGGAGAGAAAAAAATAACTTCTAAGTTAGCAAATGGCAGCCTCTGGCATGTTTAACTTGATTCATCCAACTGAGGAACATACGCGCTTTAACAACTCAAATAACAAACATTTTTCTTGTGTGAAAATGGAGTTAGCTTTGCTCGAGGACTTCTCAGAAGAAAGCTTTTTGAGGTAGGAAAATGGGAGAGGGGGAGAGAAATAATAAAACTGACATCGGCCAGTCCTTTGTATGCCCACAATCACAGCGGGGTTCCAAACAAACTTTGCTTTCGGCAGTCTGCGAGAGAGTAAGTTATTGCAATTTTTGACGTAATACCACCTTTGGCTGAGAATCTCCCTACAGAAAGAACCCTTGAGCAATGAAACTGCCTTCAGGAATCGAAAAACAGATCTAAGGGCAAAATATGTATTTCCTATTACAGTACACTCAGATATCGATTTTTGATCATGAAATACAGGTGGCAAGACACCTAAAGATAGAGAAATAATTCAAAAGAAAACGTTCTGTATTAGAAATAATTGAGAAAATTCAAATTTTTTTCGAAAAAAATTATGCTTACATAAACTAGGTAATTCCCTCAAACAAATTGTATGTTTCCAATTAACAGTACAAAATATGTGTTTAAAAAGTATCAATGTATGGCTTCAATTATTTATTGAATTGAAAGAAAAAAAATAGATCATCTTACTCATACATTAATGCCTTCGTAAGTTAAGAAAATGTTAATTTTTTAAATGAAAGATATATACGTATCAAAAATACTTCCAAGATAAATAATTAAAACATGTTATTGAATTTTTAAAAAAGCAACTGATTCTAACGCAAAATTTTAAAAGTTTTAAGTAAGTTGAAAGAAAATATATAGTTATGAGATTGTAACTTGATTATTTTACAACTGAATGGGATCATATACTTATGAAGCATTCATTAGTTTAAGAATTACCTTAAATTGTTTTTGTTCGAAGCATTATTTCTACCGTGTTATGAACGATATATCATTCTAAAAAAAATTCACTTCCAAGTATTTATTTTTAAAAATATGCCAATCACTCATCAGAATTTTTTATTTATTTCAGCTCAAGTTAATAACACAGCGAGACGCGAAATAACCTTTCTGGTGCCCGCTTTCAATGTAAAAACAAAGAAAACGTTTCTGGTAAAGAATGTAACCTGTTTTGAAAACCGCGTGACCAAATTTTATTTGTCAACGAACAAGATAAAATGAAATATTAATATTCCAACCAAAGCAGAGTTATTTATAAAGCATTATTTTATTGTTAAATCATGTGCATGTATATTTGCATACTTTTTTATTTCTCAAATAAGTTCACTTTCTTTTAACCTTCCACTTATGCAAAAATTGCTGCTGAAGATTTGCGCGCAATTTATTTGGCGATCACATTATCCAAACTTTGGCGTCATTGCTATCGTGATAAAAAAAAAAAGAAGAGCGGTGCAACCTTGTAGAGTTTAGTCTTTTTATGTATACGTATATATATTTAAGGATATATAAGAGCTTGAAAGTGCCGCCCCACGACAGGTTGCAGCCACTGTTTACAAAGAGGGAACAAAACGATGCAGATTTTATTCTCGAGTGGTAATTCCGTTCTTAAAAGATACTTAGCCGTCATTTCAGAACCCTCTTCCAAATGGTAGCGCAAATTTCCTCAAAAAAAAGTAGAAGGGCGGTTTTGACGGGAATTCCAGAAGACTTTATGCTTAGGGGAAAGACTCGTTGAAAGTGGTTGTAACTTTTTTCTTTTTCCTTTGCTTTTCGTAGGTCAATTGCCATATTTTTTCTACTTTCAAAGTTCAATTTAGATTTGTGTACTGAAAAAAGACGATTAGTATTTTTTCTTATCTTCATTTGAATGGAAGAAGAGGACAAAAACTATTAATGAGTGATAGAAGAATAAAATATTCTTGATTTAGGTATTTTTTCTCAAATATTAAAAAAAAATTAAAAATAAAAGCTAACATAAATTTTCAAGCGAAAATCGCACAGAATTTCAAAGGGAAAATATTAAATTAGCAACATTTGTGTGATGATTTGCTGTAATAATATGTGAGTTACGATGACTCATTTAATTAATTTTCGCGCTATTTTCTTTTATTCAAGTGAATATGTGACACAATATGAAGTAAATTACCACATAACATGTTGCTTCCTTCCATTCATTCTTTATGTAAATCATCTGATCTAGAGAAACTCATTTGCATTATACGTTAAGCATATTTGCAATTAGGTTCACATGAAATGTGTATAAGGGATTATATTTGTCTTTTCTTGGATTTGTATATACATTCACTCAAAAAAGTATTGAGACACTCTACATGCACAACTGTAAAACCATTAAAAAATATTTCTCGCATTAAAACGAAAACAAAATGGATTAAGAAAACTTGAAAATTTGGTGTACAGTATATAAGGAAAATTTTATTAGTATTATAGAATTATAAATTGATCTATTTTTTAAATTTTTTTCAAAGGCACACTGGAGTTAAAAAGTATTGGGACACTTTGGAAATGAGAAATTTATCAAATATACAGCACATCAATAGAATTTAACTTCACACCACTTTTTTTAGACTAGAAGTTTACACACATAAACGTTTCAGCAGATAAGATTATTTATAGAAAAAATGTCGAGAAACTAAGATATATCGGTTGGCGTGCGAAATCTCGTAACAAGTCATTGGAAATAGGGGAAATCAGTTCGCTGTATAGGAAAAAATCTTAAAATTGAGTTAGTCTACTGTTTTTAACATCATTGACAGGTTCAAGAAAACAAATAGAGTTGAAAACAAGCAAAGATCAGGGCATCCAAGAGTAGAAATCAGTAAATCCTGAAACTGTCAGAAATGTTTTAAGAAAACATAAGTATCATGGCAGAGTACCTCAAAGAAAGCCCTACATCAGCAAAGCAGATAGACAAACTAGGTTAACATTTGCTAAAATGTATGTAAGGTAGCCAACAGAATATTGGGAAACTGTAATTTTTGTTGATGAAAGCAAATATGACATTTTCGGACAGGATGGCAAGCAAAAAGTTTGGTGGAAATCAAATACATCAATGAATGTCAAAAATATTTATGGCCTACTGTCAAATATGAAAGGGGTAACCAAATTGTCTGGGGCTGCATGGCAAGCTCTGGTGTCGGGAAATTACATTTTATTGATGGCATAATGAATAAATATATCTACTTTGACATTCTCAAGTGAAATTTAAAGCAAAGTGTGAGCAAGCTGGGAATCTCAGAACATTTTAAATTGTACCAAGATAATGACCGGAAACATACGGCAGATATTTGCAAGTTATGGGTCCTCTACCACTGTCCTTGTGTTATTAATACTCCTGCACAAAGTCCTGACCATAATCCCATTGAACATGTGTGGGATTATTTGCAGCAAAAACTATATGAATACCAAATTTCTAACAAGCAGGATTTAAGAAAATACTTGGTCGAAGAGTGGACCAAAATGGCTGGATCGTTTAGCAAAAAAATTGATTTAATCCATGCCAAATAGACTTCGAGAGGTCATAAAAAGCAAGGGTGGCCCAACAAGATATTAATTTCGAAGTTTGAATTGCTTTTATTAATTTATTGGGAAGTATTCCAATTTTTTTTTTTTTTTTTTTTTTTGTATGTTTTTAACTCGATTTCTTCTATTTTCAATTTTAACCATGATTGAATTAATGTATGAGTTTTGTTCAAATTATTATTATTTGTATTTACCAAAATAACATTTACTTCTTTTTTTCTGGTTTCATTTGTAGGTTTAAGTAAAATATTACAATAAAAATATATGAACTGGTAGCGTGTCCCAATACTTTTTTGACTGACTGTAAGCAAAATAACTTTTCAATTATCTTATTCCCTTCCAGAAAAAGTCTTAAAATTTGTCATTTTTTTATTTTCTAAATTATTGAATTTTACTATGTTTAGAAAGCAAAATTAGATTTAAATCAGAGATCTAAGTTTTTATATAACTCTTATATGCTCCGTTTTTATCTCAAAGTGCATATTTTCCTGAATTCGGAACTTAAATTCTAAAATGAAAGTAAAGGCAGGGAATACCTTTACAAAACGAAATGAAAAATAATAACGGGTGAAAGTATTGTTTTAATATCATTTGACTTTTAGCAAAAAACAATATAAAATTTAAAAAAAAAAAAAAAAACATTTTCTCCACTTGATTGATGTTGGCAGCATATAAGAACAATAAATTTTGCTTTTCTTTTGCAATACACGGAATTTCCATCTGTTTATGATGGGAAGGGGGAAGAATTTGTCCCAAAACTGTATACATATGTGTATGTGTTTGACAACCGATTAACAATTTTTAATAAAACTGATAATTATTACAAACAGTACGAACACATGTATACAAATTAATTTTTGACGTTCATAATTTACACTAATATGCAAATGCTTTCTGGTTTACATATATATCTTTATAATACAGTTACTGCAAAAAATTGGAAAGCTCGATATTTATGTGTAAGCTGCTAAATATTACTATCCTTAATTATAAGAGAGATTTAGATTATTTTGTTGCAGAAAGAGGGAGAATGAAATACAATTTTTTTCAAAAACATTTAAGCATAAAACAATCTTCCCACAAATTAAAAGATTCAATCAAAGAATAAATAAGTAGAACCTTTTAAATATTTTTTAAAAAAAAAACATTTTCGATTGACTTTTATTATATTGCAGCATTTTCAAGTCATTCTGACAGTAATGAAATTCACAGTTATTTGTGCAGATGGGTATATGTTTGCAAGTGAATAACTTGTATATTAAATTCTGAGAATAAGTAAGTTTGCTTAATACGCAAAAAGTAATCTGTTTAAGGTTTATTTCTTGGAAAAAATATTTTTTTTAAGATCTTTGACAATATTTTTAAACTGTAATTTTCATTTTTTTTTTCTAAAATCATACGTATTTTTTAACGATAAATTTCATAATAAATTCAAAAATATTTTTAATGAAGGGGGGAAATGATTCCAGTTTTTTTTTTTTTGTTAGTCGAGTGAGACAAGGATAATTAAAAAAAAAACATATTAATTTTCTTTTGTTTTTAGAAAGGATATATTTTTTTAAAAGAAATTTGTAATTTTTTATCTGAGAAATGGAATTCAAAAATTTTTCTAGCATATTTTTGATTGTTTTATATTTCAACCTCTTTTGTTCGTACATTTTTTTTAATTTTCTGCTTAGATAAACATTAAAATTGTAAAATTTCAACTACATTTTGTCTTATGTAAATGGTAATAGTATAAACCATTATATGACCATTTACATAAGACAAAATGTAGTTGAAAAACCTATATTAAATTTTACGAAAATAATGATAATGTATTTTTGGCAGCTCAATCTCAGGTAGTTATGTATTTTATGTTTTTAAAAATCCTTGTTTTGAAAATGGCAGAGAGATTTAAATTCATAATACAAATGTTTTGTAACATACACTTTCACACAAAGTTTGTTAATGCCAAAATTAGCTTTCTAAACTCTCTCTCCACTCAATTATAAGCATGTTCCCTTTAGAATTACAGATATAAAAACGGAAATATTTTCTTTTTATATGAGACATCTTTTATTAATTGATTAATAGTAAATTGCTTTTAAAAAAAAATCCTTTGGAAAGCTTTTTTATTATTGTGATGTTTCAATGTTGTGCTTATTTCTTTTTTCAAAAAATTAAGATTTTATTTCTTAATTATTTCCTGGAAAGACTAAGAAAATCTTGAAGGCTTTGTTCGAGAATGGATTAAAATATTTTAAAAAACTTGCTGTCTTATTATTATTAAAAAAATTACTTAAAAATTCTAAATTTTCCGAATAACCTAAGAATGGATGTATTTGGAGGCTACGTGCGATTTGTATTTGTAATAAAAAATATTAGTAATAATAAACATTAGAAACTAGATTCTCTTTCAACACTGTTCAATACCCATTTGAGATTGGTGTTTGGGCAAAAAGTGCATTTAAGAGGGTGTTAAGTATCCTACTCGCGTCTACTCTTCTACTGTTGTTATTTGCACAAGATTTGCAAACAAGTAACTAAAGTTAAGAGACAGCCCCTAACAGAAACAGGAACTCGGTGGGTCAGTCCTTTTGTAAAACCTTCATAGCAAGGGGCTTGAGACAGCACTTAGATCACGTGGCAGGTCTGAAGAGGGGAGTTGGTTAAATGTAGCCGAAGACTGCTCTTCACACAAAAGCCAAAACAACCCCCCAAAAGAGTTCCTTTGTGGATTTCCGAGTAAAAGGAGGAGTGGACAGTCACTGGAACCACTACACTATTTATAGTATCTCGGTATGGCGCCAGTTTTAACCCGTTTCTCAATACACTCGGAATTTCCTTCTTATGCAACATCTAGTTTGCGTTTTGTTTCACAGGCAAGCATTTCCGATTACAAAAATGCACGTTTCTGATAGCTCACAATTTCTTGTACTTGAAAAAAAAAATTACGTTTTAAAAATAAATAGCCTTGGATTGGATCCTCCCCCCCCCCTTTTTTTTTGCAATATTTGTTATGAAATAAGTATATAAAAGTATAAAGATACTAATCACTAGGAATATGTTGGGCATTTTACAATAGCTAAGCTCGATCAGATATTTGTTCTAAGACAATTCGCATTTTTATGATTCCGTAAAATCAAAATAAAATCCTATTAAAAGCACTTAAAATAATATAAATACAATTTTCCTGTGACATGAGTGTTCAAAAAAGTATTAGCTTTTACATCTAAAACTTATATATTTCCCCAGTCCACTCCATCTCGTTACAAAATGAAAGCAGTTTCTAAATAGTATGTTGTATGGAGAGAGGGTATATATATATACACGTTACCTTGTTTATAACACAAAAATTGACATCTGAACCGCTAAATGTACTTTTGTAACACAGAATATAGCAACTTCTGTATTTCGTGCAAAATTTATATTCTTCTTGATCTTTTAAGAATAAATAACACTCGTAAAATGTTATTTATTTTACCAATAACAAATACTATATCGGATAATCAAGTATAGAATTACTATTTAATTATTGGGTCTCTTTTAGAGAATTCGTTTTTTTATCAGCAAAAGTAAAATAGACAATATTTGCAAAAAAAATTTCTGTTTAAGTACAAAAAGAATATTATAATTCGTTTCTTAAAAAAAATTATGTTCCTTTTTAATATTATACGGTAAAAAATCCGTTTCATATCTGCATTCACAAATCAAAATCCGTTATACCTTGTTAATAAATATTTGTGTTAGCTAACACAGTAGAGCTATTCATTATAGACTATAGTATTGTTCTGCTGACGAGATTTAAATACCAGACGGGGGAAAAAAAGATTATTTTTTTTCTTCGGAATCTAAAATAGTAATGATAGATTTAAAACTTACCGTTAATTATCGTATCTTTCCTAGTTGGATCACTCTATTGGAGGAAGGTATGTCGATTGAAAGTGGTACCACATCTCCAAGTGGACGGTCCGACAAACACTAGGGTAATTGTCGCTGAAGAGAACTACGACTGCAGTCCAGTTTTCACTAGCTACACCATGAAAGCTTCCTCGGCGGTTCTATTGTTCTGGATCAGGAAAGTGCCCTCGGGAGGAAAGGAGGGACGTAACCCCTCAAGGATTCCTACTCCCCCCCTTTTGCTGCAGCCAACTCAAAGGTACTCGCCGGTGATTTGTGACCTTATCTCAATGGTTAACAAATAAATTTTGTCATTCTTTTTCTTGCTTTCAAATCCTTTTTAAACAATTTTTTTTTGTGGTAAATATATTTTTTTAAAATTTGTAGAATAATTTCCAATGCTCAGTGGTTGGGATGAAGGCAGTTTTATGTCAGAGACACTTTCCGAGATTGACGAGTTTCACTCAAGCTCTTCCACTGGAAATACACAATCTGAAAAAGAAATCCACATTTACCCTTCTAACGCGAAGCTCAAATAATTGACGATATTGAAAATTACCTTTACATTCAACAATTCGAAGAGCACTGAAATTTCGCTGAAGCACAATGAGACGGATCTTTAAAGACCATTAAAGTGTCAAGCACAGAAAATATGCCTTTACAGTAATAATCCAGTAAGGAATGCTTCGACATATAATGTATTCAAATCTGAGATGAATAGTAAACAACACACACACACACACCGCACAAAATATATTCAGAATTTTATTTACGAATGCAGCATGCAAATCTTGGCACTTTCTAGTCGAGACGAGGTAACTGACGAATAATAAATCTAAAATCGATCCGTTTTTTTTTCCAATTAGGTAGCGGAATCGAAGCTACTCGAGGTAAGATTGTGGTAATCTGCCGGATCAAAAAGCACGAACCAGAAGGGGTGACTATCGTCTGAGCAATAGAAAAGTGCTTTTTCCCCCCTCGTCACAACACGAAGGTTAACAGATCCACCGACAGGTTACGCTTTTAACGCTGTTTCTATCCAAAGAGGTGTCTTTGTTACGGGTTAATCGAGGCTGTTGAAAGCCGTCAGTAGCCGCAACACCGCAATCCATGGTTTGTGTATAAAGAGGGATGCGAAACCACTTGTTGCTCGGACTTCTTCCCTATACTAGCAAAGTCCGAAAGCAGCCTCTTAGGAATCTTAATTCACATCGTTTACCGGCCAATAGCTGTCCTAGTTCGAGGCGCATGCGCAGAGTGTACCTCGTCTGAATCTCTCTCTCTTTCCCTCCTCACTGTCAGTTTACACACGAGAAAAAGCCTTAAAGGTGGATTGTGAGAATTGTGATTGCCACACGCCAGGCATCGAAGGACGTCCGTGGTAGAGATAGCACGACGCTACTTTCGGCTATTTTTCTTTTTCTTTCCCCTTTCTGGTTTTTGTTGCATTTTTGTTTTGCTTCTTTTTACCTTTCTGTCGCAGGCAGACACTTCTCTACCAATAGCGTATCGAATGCGAATGGCGGGAAAAATAAGAGCAGTATACTTTTTAGTGTACACCAAAAGAGCGAGTTTCGTCGGTCACACTTCTTATGCACTCAATATAATACTTGTTTACTTTTTGGAAATGATGTTGTCTTAAAACATTCCTTACGAAAGCTGAGTTAAAAGACCAAATGGAAACAATTTAAGTACATTCGAAAATTAAAAAAAAGGGGGAAAAAACATTTGAGAATAAAATCTAATTTGTTTTCGGAAGATTTTTGAAAAGTAAATATGAGTTCCAAAATACGTGAAGCATCTTTTAAAAAAAAACAAGACCATTTAAAAACCTTAATCTCTGTTCTCTTGGCATGATTATTCAAGAGGTGAATTTAAGTTCTATTTTATTTGTGTGTGGGGGAGGGAAGAATTAAATCTTATTTATTACCACTCTAGTGAAAGAAATATTTCAACCCTCTTTCTAAGATATGTGCATAATTTTAACATATGCATCAAAAAAAATTTTATTAAAAAACATTTTATCATGTTAAAGAGTTAATTTTTTGGCACCATCCAGGAAATAATCATCCCTTCTATGTGAAATCAAATAATAAAAAACGCTAAATGAAATGTATTTTAGCCTATTAAAAATGAATGCAAACGATTTCTTTTAATCACGATTTCCAAAATTTCCTGAATATAATCAAATTTTGTTTGCTCAAATTGAATCCAATTCCATCTATAATATTTTGAAGTAAGAAAATATTTAATAACGACATTTTTTTATACCAATCTCTTTTTACACGTTCAAATTGATTTTTTTTTTCTTTATTTCTTCTTTAATAGCAGCCTGAAAATAGTATGCATCACACTTGAGGAAGAAGATATTAACAGAAATTATCTCAATCTCTCTTTATATACATTAACCGGGAATTCTTTAAATAGATGATCTGTGCATCAATTATGTAAGATACAGGGAAAAACTTTAAATATTCAAGTCTTTTAAATGTGTGCACAAAAATAGCTTAAATATATGCAAATATTTTTTTTTAAAAAATTAAGTGAATATTTTATTTACGATCTATAGCAATAAATGTTCATTTATTATCCAAACGTAATCATTAGCAATGATTTTAGTATGTTACTCTCATTTCAAAACATATCCTTCGTTTACTCATTGAACACGACAAAAACTAATTCTATCAACAACAATGATTTTATAATTTAAAATAAAAATATTTCTTTTTTTTTTAATGAATTGGTGTTCTAATCGTAAAAATCATAGACACCTCTAAATATTTTCAGGGCTTCAAATAATTAATTCTATCAAATTTAACTGATATATATTATAATGTAAATAATTCTAAAAATATATGCATTTGTTATTTTAGAATCCGTTTTCAATTGCAAATATTGCCTGTAATGACAAATAGATTCATATTTTCTAAGTCACTTGTGTTATACGCACACATTTTCCCTCTCCTAAGTCATATTCATTTAAAGTTTCATTCTATTTTTTTATATGAAATTATATAACTGCATCTATTTTTCCCCCAAAAGGTCATGAAATTGTTTCATAAGAAGAAAAAAATATTTTTTCAAACATTCGAGACATTTATAAAAGTATTTTGTGTTCATTGAATGATAAATATTGTAGATTTCATTTTGATTCCTTTTTAAAATTTTGAAATCGTAAATAATTTGGATGAACAAGAAATTCTGGTTATAGGAAGGCTGATGTAAATATTTCTATATTTTAATCTTAATTTTTTTAAATTTAAAAAAATCAACCTTTCAGATAGTTTTGACAAGTTAGGCAGTCAGGGTAGAATGTAATATATTAGGCTTAAATTCACTATTTTTACCAAAAAAATCGTCATATATGTAACGATAAAGGAAGTATAGTTCGTTATCAGTCTGGGCTATTTAAAAAAACCTGCAAATAGAGGTGGGAACCAAATACAGGTATTCACACTTTATGGAAACAATTTTGTAATTCATTTTCTCGTTTGAATTTTGAAATAAAAATTTGGCAACTTCAAAATGATCGTCTGATAAGGTTTTCTTTTAATTGGAATGTGTAAATATTATTTGGCTATAAGGTTGCGTAATTCCGCTTTCCAAGGAAAAGTATTCGTATCAATAAATTAAAAAGCGGTGTAAAAATATCAGTTATTGCATTTTAATCAAAGGAATTTATAATACACTGCTGGCCTCCGTAAATGCAACACCAAGAAAGACAAGAGATAGCACAACAAAATTTATTTTGTAGATAACACTGAACGGAATTCGGAAAACTGTACAAGAGGAATGGTGTAAAATTTGCATGACAGTACTAAGAAAAAGTTTACTTTCATGTCATGAAAAATTCGAGCTAGAGTTATTGTCAAGAATCATGGCTACCAGATCGAAGCTATTTTTTACCAAAAATATGGCAATTATTTATCAAAATCGTTTCCATCAAGTGTAATTCCTAACAGGCCTTTAATATGCTTAATAAAGATTTCTTTTGAAAGTAATAAAATTTTCTAATAGTACAAGTAGTTATTTTAAATTTTGACAAAGAGAAAAAAGCATACATCCCCGTAAACAAAAAAAAATATATAAAAGTTAAAATTTGCAGACGTGGCAAGTCCCCCAAATGTGAGAGCATTTCGTAGTGGCGCCATCTAATGGTGTCTCTCGCTACAAAATTTGGATGTTTTAATTAATTTTAATTCAAACTCTCGTTGAATGCTAAGGATTCAATTAGGGTCTTTAAATTTACTCTCAAAACAATTATCATTTTAAAAATAAAATATTTTGAGCTAGTTTGGAAATAACCAAAACTTCATTAAAAGTATTTGTTCAAATTGCTATAATTAAACAATGTAACATTTTTTCCATAGCCTGCACATTGGCAACTAAGCCGCACAACGCACCGCCTCCATGAAACGTGAAAGCCATTTCATGGTAGTACCTACACGACCCTCGCTACCAAATTTTGAAGCTTGAATTTCAATGCCATGATTTAATTTTACCGAGAGTACCAGAGCCAAACTGATACTCAAAGCATTTTTTACATGCCACGTATTCATATGGCATGCGTGCCTACTAGCCCAGTCATCTTAGTCAAAAAAAGGGGTCAACTTCAGAATGAGAGATAATAAGCTGAAAACTTGTATAGACCTTTATTTAATCATTCTAAATGTTGTCTCAAAAGTCTCATAAAATCTCGTGTCCGCGTCTTAAGATATTCAAGGTCAAAGGTCAAAAAATAGGTTTTTTGCAAATATCTTGTTTTTTATGACCTTAAAGTTATTTTCATTTATTATAAATATTGTAGAGAATAAAATTTTCTAGAACTTTAATTGAAACATTTTTTTATACATCAAACCGTTTTTGAGATAGAGGGTCCTAAATGCTCAGCGCTTAGTTATCTACAGCAGAATGCAAGGTCGACCGTTAATCACATGATATAATACGCTGTATATAGTCTATTAACCTTAAACATATATATAGTTACGAACAATTTGCATTTTTTATTAATTATTACATTACATTTAGTAATAGATTTCATTAATCAAGTATATTTTTTAATACTCCGCATCTGTTCGTGTAATTGAAAAACAGTTAACTGAAACTATAGACGTACTTTAATTATATTTTAATATATGCTAATTACATTTTAAGAAGAAAAGTGAAATACAATTAGTTTGAAATGTATAAACCTTCAAATTTGTTTCCTTCTGTGCAGATTATGCCTAGACCTGCTGACCCCTATTGATAGCTTAGTTACCTCAAAGAAAACATGATCTAAGAATAAAAAAAATTTTTAATGTACCATGTTTTTATAACGAACTAAAAAGCATATTTTCATGCATTGTCATCCACTTCTATGCTATGGTCCAAATTTCAAGTCTCTAGCTCATCGGAAAGTTAGTTTAAAATCAATTACAAAATTCCACCCTGACAGATGTAATAAAAACATGGTAAAATATTTAAATAAAGGAGAGTCTCCCTCAATTTCCAAAGGACTGTTGTTTGTTAAAATGTCTCATCTCGATTCGACTCCTTTCTCGTTGGAGTCTAAGGATACACTGAATGTTTATGAGAGCTAGAGGGAGCTTTACTTTCTTATACACGTACATTCTCATACACACCTAATATACGAACGTTTAATTTATAGCTAGTTGAGGGACACATGTTTAGCTAAATAATAAAGACCGATTTCCTTTTCAACAATTCAGTTTCTACTAGCCACGTTTATTCGTTAGTTTTAAATTGTATTTTAGCTACGACGGACTTAAAATTTTGAGAGTTATGTCTGATATATGTTTTATATGTAATGAATCACTATCACAAGGTTATCCTGTTAATGTAGTGCGCGGTTTAAGGGAGGTCAGTAGGGTAAAAATCATGGAATGATCGATTTTGAGTTTTTGATATTTCTGAAATCTGTATTTCATTACCTTTCTAGGGATATAACATTTATGCCATATTTTCAATTAGAACTATGTCAAAATGACTTTTATAAAAATATCAACTGGTGGGCCACGCCCCCTTTTGACAGATATTTGCCTTTTAAATATCCTGAAACAATTGCAAAGCCTTCTTTTTGTTTATTCAAACGCAATTAACTTTAGATAACAGTTGACTGTTCGATTAACTGTATTAGTTTGGTGGCGGAATTTCGAGTTTCAACATGTTTCCATGTGTTTTAAATTACTATTTATTAGTATTTAAAAAATGCTTATTTACACAAGGTATGTTTTTTTTTCAAAACTACTATTTTCATAATTTATAATTTTAAAATTACTTTTTAAAAAAATAAAATTTTTTTAAATTTACTGTATGTGAAAAAAAAGCTGCAAATATACATTATATATTCCTTATGCATTCTTGTGGATACTGAAGTGATATTTTGAAAATATTACAACAAAAAAAAACATTTAGCTAAGAGCACATGTGTCAAAAAACAAAAAACTTTGAATAAATTCAGTATTGATAAATAAGTCTGTTTTTTAAAAAAACTAAGTTTTTTAAAAAAAATATCACTTTAGTATAAATATAAATATTACTTAATTGTACAGACAAGTTTTTAAACTTAAATATTCAAAAGTTTCTGAATGAATTGTACATACAAAAATTCAGATGTGTAATATCATTTGTCGTTGCAAGAAGCTGGTTAAATACATAAAAATACCTAAATATCATGTTTAAAAACATAAAAACAGTTTTATTTTTGCTGTTTAAGAAATCATGTGCACAGTTTAGAGAAACTTTTGAAATTTAAAAGTCTTAGAAACTTATGTTTGCATGTGAACACACAGAACACATATGAAAACTTTCGAAATGACGTAAAATCATGTTTTTTCAAATGCACTCCAAAACCATATAGATAAATTTTTTCCCATTATATTTATGATGATATTTGCTCTACTTTGATATTTGTAATACATAAATGCTCCAAATTCTTCTAAAATTTATAGCGATTTTGTGATAATAGATGTAAATTTTACAAAATATCTCGTTAAACAAAAACTGAAAAATGTTATGTATGTATTTTCTGACAATTTGAAAACATTTTTGATGCTTTTCTTACTTAAAATATATTGACTTGATGCTAATGTTGAATAAAATGTGGCAAATACATGTTGGAAGTCATAATTTTTGTGATAAAATGACATTTCATGTTAAAAATGCATTTTTCAAAAAGTTTGTTTATAAAAATTTATGTTCTTTTTTCTCAGAAAATAATGCAAGGATGCTCATAAAATTTCAGTAAAACATAATTCATATGTACACTGAACATAACCATGTACACTGAAGTGTGCCTTTATAAATTTTCCCAGAATAATTTAACATAAAGCATTTATCGTAGAAAAAAAATGAAAATTTTCAAGAAATTCATAGTAATATTTTTATGTTGCATGGTTTTGAAAAAACTTAACATTATATTTGAAATATCTCACTTCAGCATAAATATTAAAGTCTAATTAATATTCAGACTAAATCAGAAGTCTTAATATTTAACAGTTTCTGAGAAAAAGTACACATATACATGTGATGATACGGGATGATTTTTGTCGTTACCTGTAAAGCTTGTTATGCACATAAAATTACATAAAGTTCATGTTTAAAAACATAAAAACAGTTTTCTTGTTTTGGATATCATTTATGTAATATTTATATAATCTTTTAATTCTTATATTTAAAGAAATTGTGTTTACATGTGAATATACAAAACACTAAAGAAATTTTTCTAAGTGCCATATAATCATGTATTACTGTCTTATATAGATTATATTTTTTAATTTGTGTCTTCTTTCTCTATAAATTGATTGTATGCATGAACAGGAAATATTTATTTTATATTGCATTTATATTATATATACTGAAGTGAAATTTTTGAGATATTCCTCAGACATTTAGCTGAAAAGCAGATGTCGTAACATAGAAAAGGAAACTTTTTATAAAATTCGTTATTCTACTCTACAAAATTACATTTTTAAACATGCTGATCAATTTTTTAAAAAAAAAATTTCACTTCTGTATAAAGATAAATGTTTATTTAATGTACACACAAATTTTTAAGCTTTGTTTTCAATAGTTTCTTAGTAAAAGGGGCATAAATATATCCCAAAATGCAATGCCCTTTTTCGTTGCACAAAACTTGTTACATACAAAAAATACACAAATTTCATGTTTAAAAACATAAAATCAGTTTTCTTGTTGTTGTTTTGGATACCATTTATGTAATATTTTAAGAATCCTTTTAATTCTGATACTTTAAGAAATTGTGTTTACATGTGAATTTATAAAACACTAATGAAATTTTTCGAAATGTCGTATAATGATGTATTACCAAAGCCATATTTTCATGTATTGACACATTTTTACATGGTATTTAAGATACTTATAGTCAACTTGGATGACAGTAATGTATCAGAACTAAAAATTCTTCAAAAATTGATGCATAATTTGAGAAAAATGATGCAAATGCTATAAAATATCTCGATAGATTAAAAGTGAAAAATGCTATACATGTATTTTCTGAGAAATCTAAGTAAAAGAAATAAGTAAAAAGTCTCAAAAGTTATTGAGAATAAGCTAATATTTAAAAAAATAGTGCAAATACAGATTGTAATTCATAATTTTTTTGATAAAGTGACATTTTATAATAAAAATGCAATTATCTCAAAACGGTGTTTTTAAAAATGCGAGTACCATTTTCTCAGAACCTATTCAACGGAAGCACTTGCAATCTTCACTGAATATTACTGATATGTTAATATATATACTGAAGTGAACTTTTATTAATATACCAATAATATTTTTGTAAAAGTCAGTTATCGTGAAAAAAAAAATGACATTTTTCAAAAAATTCATAGTGATACATTACGATGAAAGTTTTTGAAAAAACTAAACAATATATTTGAAAAAGCTCACTTCAGTTTAAATAAAAAAAGTCTAATTAATATACAGAAAAAAATTTAAGTCTGTACATTTAATATTTTATGAGAAAAAGGCACATAAAAATGCTCAATTTAACATTAGCGGGATAGGGGGTACTGACTTACCTTAAAAACTTTGAGAGCAGCAAGTACAGAACGAAAGGACGGTCACATTGATTTTTTAAATTCTTCAACCTCTGTGAATGTATATACCGAGTGCCGAAAACTGTACATTAGTAAAAATTCTATTGCAGCATCGAAACGATGCATTGAAAACAGTGAACCTTTATCATCACCTAATGTCCCTTGTAAAAGAAGAAATGAAGCGTTTGATTTCAAAAAGCTCTGTTTATTTTGTGGTCAAGTAACTGATGAAGCAACAGAAACTAAAAAAAAGAGAAGTACAGGCGCAAGATCAGTAAAGTGAGTACTCTTGAGTTTAAAGACAATGTTTTAAAAAAAGCAGAAGAACGTGGTGATTCTATAGGAGAATTAGTGAAATATCGTATACTTTGTGAGTATGATTTGATCGCTTCTGAAGCAAAATATCATACTTCTGCTACACTAATTTCTTAAATCAGCTACCATATACCGAAAAGAAGTCTCGCCAAGATAGTCAAGTCTCGGAAGCTATGGCAGAGATTGTTCATTACATCGAAAATCACGACGATTCCCAATTTACATTGAAAGAGCTCATAGATTTCCTGACGGGGTATGTACCAGATGATAAAACTATAATTACGAGACTTCAACAAAAATATTTGACGAATATAATAATTACGACAAAAGTAAGATCTTTTACAATCATATCCTTTTCGTGATACACAAGCTAATATATTATCAAAAGCTTGTTATGATAATAAAAAAAGGGATCCCGAAGAAGAACGGTTGCGAATTGTAGAAGCTGCAGCAGCTGTTATTCGTGAAGACATTCGATCATCTGTCGTTGAAAC
The DNA here is from genome assembly GCA_019973975.1 of Trichonephila clavata. Taxonomy (NCBI): domain Eukaryota; kingdom Metazoa; phylum Arthropoda; class Arachnida; order Araneae; family Nephilidae; genus Trichonephila; species Trichonephila clavata. Next base: position 112,926 of record BMAO01011924.1, read on the forward strand.
CAAGTCTTATCCATCTCCAAGTAAAATGTTGGATGATGTAAATCAAGATATACCGAAAAGTTTATTGCATTTCTTACGAGAAGTTATAATGAAAAACAGAAAAGGAAAAATAGCTTTTTTAAAAACAAAATGCACGTCAATAAGTCATGCAATAACGCCTGCATTACGAGAACGATCATTTTCATCACAGCTACTATTAAGCCTTTCTGTGTTTCTTCATACGAGATATGGATCTAAAAGACTAATAGATGTGTTATATAGCTTGGGTTTTGCAGCTTCGTGTTGTAATACTGTACAGTACGAAATTTCAGCAGCTTACCATCCACAGCCACGTATTTTATCATTGGAATCAGGGGCGCTAGTACAATATGTTGGGGACAATACTGATATAAATGTCCATACTCTTGATGGTAATAATACTCTCCATATTATGGGGATAATTAAGATTGTTACTCCAAAAGATGCTGTTCTTTACAATGACCGTATAGAAAAATGTACAACCAAACCATGTGCAAAAGAGTTAGCAACAATATCACACGTGTCTCTTCTAGCATATGAAAAACCAATTGTACCTGGATACAGAAAAATTCAGGTCAAAAATCTACATGGTGATCAAGCATTAACAGAAAAGAATTTAAACGGTATTGGTTTTTTGTGGTTAAACGGAAAGTGGAAGAATATTTCATCATTACCTGGGTGGAATGGCTTTCTCGAACAGCTCACTAAAAATAATAAGGATTTTCTACTTCTCAGGTCATGTTTCTTCCTTTTATTGATCATCCTGCCTGTAACGTAGACACAATTTATACTACTTTACATTGCGCTGCAAATATTGCCAAGTTACATGGCCAAAAAACGTGTTTAATTGCTTTTGATCAACCTCTCTACTCTAAAGCACGTGAAATAGTAACTGAGTCGGATGCTAACTCAGAATTATGTAAGATAGTTGTTAAATTAGGAGGATTTCACACATATGCTCATGTCCTTTCTTCGATCGATTGGATATATAATGGACGGAAGTGGACTCAAAGAAGCTCTAGGTAAAATATATGCTACGAATTCAGTCGACAAAATGTTGAATGGTCACGCTTATTCAAGAAGTATCAGAGGTCATACATTGTTACGGCTTGCATTGTCAATGATAATCTTCGAAGACATGAAAATTGAAGATTGTGTGTTAAATTAGTTAACTGAGCAAATCAATTGCCGAAATGTTTCCTATGAAGGCGTTGAAGGGTGTGTAGGCAACTCAAACTTATTCATTGATCGATTTCAGAATAAACTGAATGAATTAAAAGCTCGAGGTCCTACAGCACTATTATGGGTACAATATTTCGAAATGGTATCAATAGCACTCGACTTTATTCGAGCTGAAAGACTGACTTTTCAAAGAACATCTTAACACTGTACGAAGAATGCTGCCATATTTTCACGCTAGTGGTCATTTTTTATATGCGAAGTCTGCACATTTATATCTTCAAGATATGAGCGATTTAGAAAATAAAATGGATGAACTTTAAAACTTTAAAAATGGATTCTTCACCGTGAAATGAACAGAGAAATTTAATTCTGGTACATGGACATATATGGTTATCGAACAAAGTCTAATGAAATCCATGAAGACAGAAAGGGGAGTATCTCGTGGTCGAAGTACGCAAGAAAGTGTTTTATGTAAATGGGTGTTTGCTATGTACGCTACAAATACAATTTGTGACGAGATGGAGAAGTTTTGTACAATTTCTTTAGACTCTACTGAACAACACGTTGATGCTAAGGATTCAAGAGTAAAAAGAGATAATACTGATGTAAGTAAACTAGTTGAATGGCTTACACTTCATAATCCCTTTCCAAATACGCAACAATTGGTATCTTTAGTTTCTGTAATAGTTGGAAATGATCAAATTAACTGTCACAAAGCCCATGAAATCGGATTACAATCAATGGTAAAGATAACTGGTTTAGAATTTAATTAAATAAAGTTAAAACGATCCGATAAGGTTTTACCGCTTTCGATTGTTAACAAATCTGTCAAAATTAACAGTTGTAGAGTTTCAATTGATCCATTGCTACTCTTCCAAAGAATAACTGTAAGCAAACTGAACATAATCTTCAAGAATATCTCCAATATGAACTAAGTCCATATCCATCAACTTTATTTGATAATGATGGCATGAGAAAAACCACGAAAGCGACATTATATGACAATATGACTTCTGTAGATTTTGACCTCGATGAAAATAATGTAACATACATTATCGATGGTGGGTTTCTTTTGCATCGCATCGTATAGAGTAAAGACGATACTTTTTCAATAATTTTAGATAAATACGTAAAATATTTACAAAAACATTATGGTTCTGAAATTGTAATTGCATTTGATGGATACTCGGACTATAGCAAAAACATAAAAGCAAGGAACAGCTAAGAACTGCTGGTGCTTTATCAAAATCGAATGATGTTTGTTTCGAAGAAACAATGATAGAGTATCAATTAGCCAAGAGAAAATTGTGTCTAATCGATGTAATAAGAAATTTTTCATTAACATGTTGATTGGGAAATTAGAATCTGTTGATATCACGATAAAACAGGCCAAAGAGGATACAGATGTTCTTATCGTAGAAACAGCTATTGGAGAATCGGAACATCACAGGACTACCGTCATAGTAGGAGAAGATATTGATTTGTTCGTCATTTTAATTGGACGTACTCAAGCGCATCAAAAAGAAGTGTTCTTTAAAAAAGTTGTCAAAGGGAATATTAAAACTCAAATATACTCTTTCAAAAGTTTTGATAAATATCCTCATTGTAAGAAGCACCTTTTGTTTCTGCACGCATTTAGTGGCTGTGATACAACATATGCATTTTTTAAAAAAGGGAAAAAATTTTCATTAGAATATTAGAGAATCTTCCGAACTTGGATCAACTAGCTCAAGTATTCCAAGAAGAAAACTGTCCTGTACAAACATTACATGAAAATGGATTACGAGTCTTGTTAGCGATATACAATGCTCCAAAATCTGAGAACAGTATTGATAATCTACGACACACACACACACACACACACACACTCAATTCATCATGTCAACATAGCCCGTGCAGTTATTCAATCTTCCACCAACAAGTGCAGCAGCTCAGAAACACATTAGCGGTGTATATTATCAAGTTCAAAATTGGCTAGGGAATGGTTTAGAACCCCAGGAATGGGGTTGGATTCTGCGGAATGAATTCTTGGAACCGATTACGACAATATTACCGCCTGCTCCAGGTGAATTACTCAATACCATATTTTGAAACTGCAAAAATGGTTGTGGTTCACGCTGTGGATGTAGGAAATCGGGGTTGCAATGTTATTCAGCTTGTGGCCAGTGTAATGGAAGAGCTTGTTTCAATGCGTCACGATACGAGAGCGATCTCGATGAAGATTGTACTTTTGATTCCGATATCCTTCAAGATTTGAAGAAAGATATCCTTGACAACGAAAATGAGAATGAATTGCAAATTTTCGAGTGATCGAAAAACAATGAAGAATAAGAGGTAAAAAATTAGCATTCATGTTCGTCTTATAATTAAAATTTTTGTAAAACCTCTTTACATCCGAATTTCAATTGTAATAATTGTATAAAACGATATTTTTTTAAGTAAAAATATAATTAAAAATTACTTAGTTTATTTTTTTTTACTTTAAATGTAACTTGTATTCATAATAGAATATAATTAAAAAATACTTTAAGCATATCTGTCAACAACTTTTGAACTACACTGTTCGTGTAGTTCAAAAGTTAGTTATAAAAGAAACATATACTTGTTTAATGAAATCTATTAGTAAATGTAATGTTATAATTAATAAAAAGGCCAAATGTTCATAACTATGTATATTTTTAAGGTTAATAGACTATATACAGCGTATTATATCATGTGACTAACGGTCGACCTTGCATTCTGCTGTAGATAACTAAGCGCTGAGCATTCAGCGCCCTCTATCTCAAAAACGGTTTGATGTATAAAAAATTGTTTCAATTGAAGTTATAGAAAATTTTATTCTCTACAATATTTATTATAAATGTAAGTAACATTAAAGCCATAGGAAACGAGATATTTGCAAAAAACCGAATTTTTTGACCTTTGACCTTGAACATCTTAAGACGCGGACACGAGATTTTATGAGACTTTTGAGACAATTTTTAGAATGCCAAAATAAAGGTATGTACGAGTTTTCAGCTTATTATCTCTCATTCTGCAGCGAAACCCTAATATGACTGGACTATACGGTTATCGCATCCAGAAAATCTTTCGACTCCAGCTGGGATCGAACCCACAACCTAGGCTTACGAAGTGTTCATGCTAACCCTGAGGAGAGTCAAAAAATGCCAAAGGTCTTAGTGGGGAGTTGGATACTGTTAAAGAAAAATTTTAGAAAATAATTAATACGAAAGTAGCTTTTTTTCTGTTTTATTTTCTTAAGAATTTGAATGTATAAATCTATTTACTTCAAGTATAATATGAAAATAATCCGAAAAAAGATTTTTTAAAGTTACGTCCTATACATAAAAAGTTTAAAAATCTTAACGAAATCATCGTTAAGAAATAAATACAAAAGGGATAATTTTTTTTCTGAAATCGTTGAGCGAATGAACCAAAATATATTGATAATTTACTTTCACGTTAAAAAATACTAATGTTATTTATGAAACTGAGGCTGTGTTCAATCGAAACAAATTTTTAAATGGATCAATCACATATTTTTTCTCAATATTATTGGTAACAAATCTATTTTTTTAATACACTGTGTAAAAAACATGAATAAAAATTACGTAAATCTTCATCTGTATGAGGTAAAAATAAGACTCAAGTGGGTGTTTATTGAAATAATTTTTTTTAAATGTGTGTGTACTCTTTTTAAGCTTTTCTTAATTTTAATTAAACCTATAGAATATAATATGAAGAAATAAAATATAAAAATAATTTTTAAGTGTGTTTTGGTATGTGTTTCACTTACTTATTTAAAAAAATAAAGATAAAAACCTTGTGGGAAAAACTACTTATTTTTAAATTACTTTTGTAATTTCTTTTATCATTTTATGATTACTTATCTTATTACAACGAATGAAAGAATTAAGGTATCGGACTACTGGTGACAACTTTTTTTTAAAAAAATGGAGAGATATGGGATTTTATTTATTTATTTATTTTTTTTTTTAAGAATTTTTAGTACATTTTAAGAAAAATACGCTAAAATTAAGAAGAGAAAAAGAAATTATAATATTAAAATGTGGAAAAAAATGGGTAAAAATTTACAAAAAATAACATAAACGAGGCATGTTCTGTACCAAAAGTTTACGAACGAATTTTCAACTTTTTAATTCTGATGTGTTACTATATTTATTATTCATTTTTGAAACCTTTAGGATAAGAGATAGTTTAATTTTTACAAAAACTAGAGCATTTTATCTTTGTTATTATATGAAATTGCTTAAAAAAACAGTGCTTATATTCACATGAGGAACTGTAAATTTTGTAATAAAACAGTGATTGATAAATCTGAAGGTTAAAACACTTCTATTAATATGCAGAATATACGCAAAAAATTTCACAGTTAACTATTTTCAAAACTTTTTTAGCAATCGCTGACCTCTTGAGCATTAAAAAAAAACACACATTTCGAGTAAAACGCGTTTTAAAGTATGAATGTGTGACATCTTGTTTAAAGTAATGGCATCTGCTTTCACTAAAACACTTGTAATTTTTGTTCCAATGAACGGAAGATAATGAACTTGGTATTTTTATAAAGCTAATAAGATGGCCTATAAAATAAAATCATAAAAATTGTCAATTTTAGGCAAAATTTACAATTTTAAGGTAGTCGGATACCATAAATGAACTCAACATTCTTTATATAAGACAATTCACACCTTTAAGTGCCTTTTAGTGTAGGTAGATAAAAAATCTCTTTTCCTTTAACAATCCTGCTGTGAGTACGCTGAGTTTTGCAATATTGCAGATTCTTGAATATCCCTTTCCTGCTTAATTAAATCGTCTTTCTCTCATTTCTGAATTTATTTGATGGGACTCATAGGATCAAGGATAAGTGTCTAAATTAAAATGGAAATTAATGATGAAATGTGTTTCCGAACTACCAGCTAATGTACGAGGTCGTAATTAACTAATCGTTCTGGATCTTTAAATTAAAAGCAATTGAAATAAGCTTGTAAAAAACTTGGTAAAATTATTCAACATTGACAAAAAGGGTCAATGTAATTAAGAAGTATGTATGTGTATGTATATACGTATACATTGTTTAAAAAATTAAAGGAGCATATCGCTTAACGAAATTATGAAAAAATACCCATGTTCAAAATTAAGGTCACAAACATATTTTTCGTCATAATTTTAAAATGTCTCCATTAAAATGATAGAATTTCCATTATATATATTTTGAAGAACGAGTAGCACAATATCAATCTTCAATTCGGGGAAAGATGTTGTTTTAGCGTTACTGACAAAATACTGGATTGATACCGTTGAAGCAGATGGGAGTTTTGCCTACAGTGTTGTGGATATTGCATTAAAAGAAACAAAGTCTGTTTTCAGTAAGAATGACTTATCATGATTGTTTAGATGATTCCTTGAAATGAAGCGCCGTTGGCAGGCATGAAGCTGACCTGTCTCAAGAGGAGTTGGCACAATACAAGTGCCTTGAAAATGGTCTCCCGTATATGGAATTAATTCCAAACAAGTGATACTGTGACCAAGATCGGCATTTGCACAGAATCGCTACTTGTCATTAAGTGTACGACAACATAGATGGACAATGGTGCCTCAGCTTGCTCGTGACCTTACTAATGTGTCTAGAAGAAGGATTTCCAGGTAAACAGTCAACAGCAGTCTTGAAGAGACTGGCCTTTAAGCATGGCGTCCAGTCCTATACGTCCCTTTGACTGCTTCCACCAGGAAAGACCGGATATTGCAAAGCCCAAAAATATAAGTTGGGGATACCATAAGAATGGGGCGTGTTCTTTTCTGTAATAAGTCGAAATGTACCAAATAAAATGATTCTCAAGGAGTCATCATTTGAAGAGATCGTGAAATCACTTTCATCCCTCCTACGTAACAAAAATTGACATATTTGGTGGCAAAGGAATCCTTGTGTGTTGGCATAATGTTGAGCAGTCGTACACCTATGTGCGCTTTCGATGTGAGTACTGTCAACTCACAGTGCTATAGGAATAAGATCCTAGAAGCCTATGCGAGGTTTTTCTGGGTGCTATGTGCCCAGACTACATTTTTATGGACGATAAAGCTTGGTTACACAGAACTCGCAATGTTGATGAATTTTATGAAGGGGCTGATATTCGCCGTATGGATTGATCCTCGATGTCTCCGGAACACAATTCTACTGACTATGTTTGAGATCGTCTAGGAAAAGCCATATCTCAACGAAGCTCCACTCCCAAGATCTCCCCCCCCCCGTCCCCAGGAATTAAAAGACCCGATTTTGGAAAAATGGTATTTGTTGCCACAAATACTTATTGGTACCTCATAAACAGCATGACAGCTCGCTGTGAGACTTGTGTACTGGTGCACGGTGATCACACTCCATATTACATTGATTTTTCCCGCGTTAAATGATTTATCTCGGAATCATGATTTCACACTTTTTGATACGAGTTGCGGCTAAATTCACAATTAAATTTTTTTTCCATATTATTATGTTGTTATATTCTTTCTGACATTATAATATGTTTCAGTGCCAAATTTTGTGGCATCACAATAAATAGATCATCAGTTTCCGCAGATTTTATGTATGTGATCTTAATTTTGGACATGAGTATATTTATAGTGATAACTAATGTAAACAAATCATCCGTAGCTTAAATGTAGCACAAAACAGCAAAATAAATTTCATTCGCAAATCAACGTTCATGGTGTCAAAAACCAAAGAGAGCAGAAATCATTTCACAGAAGTTTATTTTTTTACTGTTTTTAGTTGTAACTTGCAACTGCTCAGCTTTTGTTTGGTGAAAAAGTGATTCAAAAATATCACAACATTGTGATTTATAGGAATCCATGGTGTAGAGAATTATCGGGAGACTTGAAACCCTTAAAACACAATAAAAAGGTAGCGAGTTTAGTGGGAAATGCAATAAATGGTCATTTAGAGTCTGTGTAATTCGATTTTGAGAAACAGAGAATGTTAGGCGTTGACCAGTGCAAGTTTGTCCACGAGCTACCACATTTGATGTAATTGATGATTGGTATTTTCTGTAAACAGCTGATCCAGATAGAGCAAGCAGTATTATTTAAGCTAATTGATTTTAGCAACAGGAAGAAGGGTATCAAACAAACAGTCCAAAATGGGCTTCATCAAGATACTTTCTCTGCACTAAAGCCAATGGCTTGCATTCTATTTACCCTAAGAATACGTGCAACTTTGAGAAGCTTCAATATTGGATACAACCTGATTTGTATAACCAGGAGCGTAACTACCACCCTATCAGCCAGCCATATCAATGATATGCCCCTAAAAAGGGTACACAAGAAATTTTGATACGGGACCCACATAGAAGTAGTTTCGCCAGTGGGTATCAGTTAATGATCATTAACGATTCCCAATTGAATCTGGAGTGAAGATTTGTTCTAGTATGGGAGTAAGGGGCATTCACGCGCTCGCGAAGTAACGCCAAGTTCGTTAACGTTGCTATCTAGTATTAGCATAGGTGGAACATAAGTTGGCATAGTTTAGTAGTAGCATAGGTAGTATAGATAGTAGTATAGGTTAGAATATAGATCTGCATATTATTCAGGTCGGCAATTTGACGACTTAAAGTTATCGCGACCTCCCCTTATCTTACGCTGCAACCATTAGCGATTCTTCTCTTTTAATGCATGACAGTTACAGCTGGACTTGAGGAGAGCATGTTTGAAACTAAATCAATGGCCAGTATGCTCTTCTCACCTTATCTAATCGAGCACCCTTAGGGCACATTTGGATATGCTCCAGTAAAACTAATGTCTCCGTTTATACAATGCAGGGTTTGGAGATTGCACATGTTCATGAAGAATGGAATCAGTATTCATTAAAGCAGTGTTTCTCAAACTGTGGGCGTGATACCCCTACGTGGGAGGCGCAAGCATATCGAAATGTCAAAAACAAAAGATTATTTCAAAGATTTATTATTTTACTTAAAGAAAGCAAAGCAAAATACATTCTGACATAATAAAAAATAAAATACATTCTGACATAATAAAAAATAAAATACACATTCACACTGATATGATACACTAATAAATGCCTCAGACTCTGTACAATATATTTGATAATTAATTTATACAATACTAAGTTAAAATCCTGTTTAATACTTACCAGTGACCCCTTAGGGGTTCAAAATAAAATTATGTACTAGATTTAATACTGTTGATAATTTGTACGGTTTATAATTAAAAACTGCCGACTGGGTGAATGGTTGGTTTGTTTTTCTGTACCCAAGTTTGCGGGTTCGACCCTGGCCCAAGTCGTTGGATTTTCATGATGCAGAAAATCGACAGCGGCCCTGTCGCATGATTATGCAGCATGTAAAAAACCTTTCGAAGTACCTGCGGCTTGGGTGCTATTAAATTCCTAAGTTCAATTTCGTATCGTCAGAGCTCAGGTGCCACCCTCTGGGGAGGAAACTGGGCGTGAAAGTTATTTGCGGTAATTGGTGCCGCCTATACGGTGCCGCACTAAAAAGTGATACCAGCTCCTGGGGAAGGAAGTAGGTCAGCAAAGGTAAAAAAAATACATATACGCAGCCCTATTAGAGAAAAAATAATAAAAAAACCTATTGTAGTTTTAGCGTCATATATTATAATTTATTTCAATGCATTGTTATTACTTGAAGGGTGTAATTGAAAGTTGGGTCACATATATAGAAAGTTTGAGAAGTATTGCATTAAAGTCTTTCGTCATCGTTCCCATGGAAGAAGTAGGCGTGATGTAACCTTAGCTGTTACGTGCCTTATTCAACATCCTGAATCATTTTCAAGCAATAAATTTATGCCATTACATGTAACCAAATTTGTTGTCCTGAAGCATCACTTCATATTCCTTCTATCGTTTCAAAGAATTAAGGCACAAATGCAAATTTTATTTCGCCTTTTCTGTATCACTTCTTAATGCATGCATAATTTTCCTTTCATGCTCCTACATGGCGAAGAGTTTTCTTTACTTTTTAATATTTATATAGACATATATGTGGATAAGCAGATTTCTGTTACACTATAGAGTTTAGGTTTAAATATTTTTAGAAATTATTTACACTCTTGCAAATAAATTTTTCATACAATATTTTCTTTTTTTTCTTTGCCTAGTAATATAGGCAAGTATAGAGGTGCCCAAAACCAGCTTTTAACCCTACAATCTTAGTTTCTAAAATTAGTATTATGTTACTTTGGCCATTCAACAACGACCTATATTGACTTCTTCAGCATATTGTTTCGTTTTAAATTAAATTTCTAGCAATTTAGTGTATGATTAATGATTGTATATTCTTGCATATACGATTTATGCTTATCTCACAACCCTTTTGAGTGTACGAAGAAAGTAATTCTTAAGTAACAAAAAAAAATTATGCTTCAAAGCAAATGTTTTTAAACGTTACAAATGAGATCTTTCGATGCTCAAGGTGTCGTGAAATATAACCTCCCCCTAAGATTATCATCTCCCCGTCTAACGTTAAAGGTTTCTGGACGTGTTGGCGGATTAGAGAATTCAAGAGACATAGTTACAAATCACTATATTTATTGATACCTCTTAATTAAGGAAGGATACAAACACACGATCCAAATTTAAGAGAAATAAAACACAGTGGAGTATGAGAAGGAGTTACTACTAGCGGAACTACGGACTCGGGACTGAATCCACGAAAGATCAACACGTACAATCACAGCTAAAACACGTACACGTATTTACTAATTTCTAAATCACTCACCTTATCCTTGTAACTTCGGCAGTTCCGTAGTGGCGATGAATTTATAACTGGCTGGATAGGCTAACAGCTAAGGATCCACACTCAGGTATCCAATTTCATTCTTCAGCTCTCCGGCGTAGCTCGTCGCGTAACTGATACTGTCAACAACTGCGTGTCGATCAACCGATGCTTCGATTCATTTGACTTCAAAAAATCTAACTCTTCACTTTACTACTTTTTAACTCGCGAAACCCGAACTTATATAATATTTTTCATTTGCATAAATCACGCTTTGGCTCCCGGTGGAGATGGGTTGAAATAAATAAAACTTTAAAGAAATATTGAGGAGGTTAGTGAAAACCGTACAGATCCGTCACAAAGGTAATGTTTCCTCAAAATCTTGTTTTTCAAGAATTATTGAAAATAAATATTTCTGGAAAAAATTATTTTTTGAAATCACTCGGGTGAAAGTAATCAATTTTTAAAAAATTTACTTGTTAAATTGATATTTTAATTTAAAATTATGCATTTGTTCATAAATACGAGTATACATAGAGGGAAGAACGTGGAAAGAAGCCACCCAATCGGTATATTGGTTAGTGAGGTTGACAGCTGCACCATAGGGCCTGAGTTCGAGTCCCGGAGAAGGCATGGATGTTTGTAAATATGTAGCGCCTGCGCGGCATGGGGGTACTCTAAGCAGCTGTCGAGCCACAAGTCCTCACGTAAGATTGATGGAAGGGGAAGAGAGATGAGAGGCCTCTGACCCCCCCCACCCAGGATGTTCTCCCTCAAAAGTGGGGTGGAACCGAGGTAAATCGTTCTGTCACCTGTATGGTGCTCAAAGCTACGGATAACGACAGGCGTGCATCCAGCCCTTTGCCACGATGAATTTTGTGGTCCTCGATTTGACACTATCAGACAGGTTGCAGTAACAACTATACAACAAAGAAAAGGTAAATTTTTAATAAATTTTTTGATCCAAGTAGGGTTTTTTAAAATTAAGAATCACAACAAAAAAGTCTTTATTATTATTATTATTGATTTGGATGGAAATTTTCATTTCTCTACTTTTTACTTTATGAGAAGAACTAATTATCTAGTTTTGCAAAATTTAATTAATTACTTAACAAGATTTTTATTTGATAACGAACGACACATGTTTTTATAATGATTGTGGTTTTGGTCTTTTGTAAATACTTCAAAAGTTCACATAACGGTTAAAAGAGACAATAATTGGGATAAGTAAAGGAGCCACATATGATAGGGTCATTTGAAGCACATCATTTTTTTCTCAATCAGATAAGTATCGACTGATAGTAAAGTTTTTTTCTCCGGTCCATTCCAGAGTAGTCCGAAAAAAATGAGTGACGTCACGATAAAATTTGGCGACCACTGAACTCTCGGACTCAAAAAATCACCTGGCGTTCTTTTCTTTTTTGGTATTATTTTGGTTTAGCGTGCTGCCAAGATAATTCTTTTTATACAAAAGTTTTTTCTACCTTTTGTATTCTTTCTTTTTTAAACATACTTATTTTTTTTTATCCTACCGACGACAAGTTTTTATTATTATTAAACCGGTTTTTTTTCTTTTTTTTCCCTTTTTTTTTTCGTTTTTAGTACTTTTATGACCTCTTCATATATTATTCTGGTCTTCTCGGTCTTTTTTAATTCTTTTCTGTCTTTGTACTATTCTCATCTGTGTGTTTTCCCCCCTTATTTTTTTTCTAGAATATTCCTTTATGTCTTCAATACGGGACTGGGAAGCAAGAAGAATAAATTCTGCAAAATGACAATTAAAAGCATTTTAGAAAATGTATATGAAATAAACAGGACAGGAATCCTTATCGGTTTCTTCTTCTGAAAAACATTAAAAATCCCTAACAATCAAAGGATACCTTGAAATACAGTAGTTGAGACAGAAATAAAATGACGAAATATTTCTTACAATAGAATGGAGTGGAAAGAGATAAAATTTTGGTGGAAAAAAGAGTCATTTTGAATCAATGTTTAGTCTTCTCAAATTTCCTGGAACTTTCTATTACCTATGAAATTGTTTTGAGTTTACTTTTGTTTATAGTTAACTAATATTATTTGCAATTATTGAAAGGGGAAGGTATTATTAATTAAAAAAATAACGCAAGAGAGAGGAAGTGTTGAGTTGTTTTAATGAAGATATATTACTTACTAAAAATCATCTTCAAATGAGATAAGAATTACACAACAGCAGTTAGTTTAATTTATCAAACTGCTTGATGGCATTAAAAACCTAGTTAGATTTATTTTGTATAATGATACATGGAGTCTTAAATCTACAATCAACAAATTTTAATCTGTTAGTCACCATTTCTTTTTCTCATCCGTCCGCGAGAAAATAACTTTTGTCTAGAATTTTCCCTTTTTGGAGAGCATTTTAAATCTTTTTAAACATTCTTCTTTTTTTAACTTTTATAGCCACTTATTGCTTTAAGCATATGTAAAACTGTGCCATTAATTTCGCTACTGCTTCAGTTAATAAGTAAAGTCTTTAAAAAAAAAGTGACAATATTTTCGAATGATTATACTAAGCTACAGGATAATGAATATTTATTTTCCCAATCAGTTCCCCGAGTTTCAAGATTTATTTTTGTTTCTTACTAATTTTGTCGAATAATAAGAATAAGTAAGTACCTGGGACATAGCTACCACCATATCAATGATACGGGCGCCCATGCTACATTGGCCTAGCATGTGTGTATTATTTTGCTACTTTCAGATAAGTTTTATTAAAGCGATCATTTTTATTTTTGGAAAAAGGGCCCCAAAGAATTTTGATACAGGGCCCACTCATTGGTAGCGAATGGTAAGTATTATATTTTGGAAAGGAAGATTGGTCGCAGCAGCCATGTTGTCATGGTCGCGAACACGTGGCAAACACGGTTTATGTCGAGTCGTGAATTCGATTTCTGGCGCCATTGAAAGCTCGTTGTGTTGTTGATGTTTCAAATGCCGACGTCAGATCGAGACCCAAGAAATTCATCGTGGCAAGGTGTACGACTGTCGTTAGCATTTAGTTTTGAGCACCGTGCAGGTGACAGTACGATTTGGCTCCGTTTATACACGATAGATGGCGACACCACCTATCTCCACCTCCACAGTTTCGGCATGGAACTGGAGGGGAGGGAAATATTCTCCAGCCCCCTGCACCCATAGTGGCTGCTACGACAGCCCACGAAACTTTCGGACCCACTAATTTAACGAGCAAGTACTCCGTGTGTACTCGGAGGGTATTTGGTGACATCGGGCATCGAACCCAGGCCTTCTGGTCTGGCGTCCGATACTCTAACCATTAGGCTACCCACGGCCGGCTCGTTGTGTAGAAGGATTGATGCACTTTAAATTGATAAGGTTCAGTTTCTTACAATTGGAGTGGTAAGAACGTTTGAAAACTTGGGTGCCAGATTAGGTATGGTCCTTGGAAGTAGACCGTGGTACTGACGTTAACTCCTTAGCTGCCGATTAAAAGTGGCGCGATTCGCTCTCCAGTGTCATCGTTTTTCACATATGCGCGCGTATAGGGTGTATTGGGGGGGGGGAGAAAAGACACAAATAAGCATTTTTTGCATAAGCATAAATTTTTTTGAAATAAGTAAATCTTTCGCAAACACTGCCAAGTGCATTTTGTTGTATTCTAAAGCTTTCGGAATAATTTTACTGAAAGCAGAGTGAAGCATTTCGGAAAGATGTATAAATACGCAGAACGTATTTAAAGGCTAATAAATAATCAATCCAAATGAAAAAAATTGAAATAGTCTTTAATTTTTAATTATAATTGGGAGGAAAAAAACCAAAAAACATTTTAAAATTATTTTTTGAAATAAACAAAATTTGCAGAAATAATATCTACGATAAAATTTAAATTTGAAAATCGAGTTTAAGTGCAGTAACAGTTCGCAAATAATAAAAATCCTTTCAATTCTTATGTTATATTGCTGCAATCTGTACAAGTAAATAACACTGAAGTGTCTGTAATTTCAAATTAATAGCTTTTGACTAAATGCATTTTAAAGTATATAGGGACTTACATATATGTAAAAAAAACTAAATTTTTTAAATTTTTGTTTATTTGCCTAT
This sequence comes from Trichonephila clavata, assembly GCA_019973975.1. Taxonomy (NCBI): domain Eukaryota; kingdom Metazoa; phylum Arthropoda; class Arachnida; order Araneae; family Nephilidae; genus Trichonephila; species Trichonephila clavata. Next base: position 127,985 of record BMAO01011924.1, read on the forward strand.
CTGTTTGTTTGTTCTGGCTAATTTGAGAAACGACTGGACCGATTTTGACAGGACTTTCACTGGCCGATAGTTGATGTTATAAGGAGTTATTTAAGCTACTTTTATTATAGAAAAATAATTAAGGTTCCGTGGAAACAAAATTAAAACCAATGAAGTAGTGAACAATATTCGATTCAAATGGGGAAGTTGTACTATTATACTTATATATATATATATAGGTGTTTGTATATATGGCCTCGCTTCACTCCAACGCCGTTTAACCGATCACTATGAAAATTAGCATGTATATGCATTTTTTTTTGTGGTGGAGGTTTCTGTGCTAGCCTTTTTGTTCCAGTTCCCCACTAGGTGGCCCTACAACATATCAACTTCTGTTCCATCCAATCAATTGCCAAGTTGCCAACATGGTTGCCAAAAATGACGACAAAGTGGCTCAATCGCCAACATTTGGCAATGTTTCTATTGAATCGCCATTATAATGTAAGGAACAGCGTTGCTTGCAAATATTACAATTTTAACATAAAATTAATACAACAGAAAATAATATTAACACTTTACACATTCGGATATAAATTATTTACACTATTTTAAGCATTCATTACACAAAATTTGTAAAAATATGTTACTTTTGCTCAGTAGAGATAATCTTAGAATGGTGTATTCCAAAATCAACCTACAAGTGAGTTACGGGGGTGTTATAAATTGTAAAATTTAACAAATATGATTTTTTTGTTCAGCTGAGTTATGAAAAAGCTTTTTTTTGTTTTGTTTAATTTGCAATTCACGTAAAATTAAATCATTAGAAACTTCTTTATCCTTCAAGCTGAGTTGTTGTATTTTTCAATTTACCCGTGCGATGAACAGATATAGCAGCTAGTTATTAATAAATATGGTGCGTGCTGTGCTCTTAAATAATCTGGAATTCGTGTAGTCTTTCCATTGATTGATTTGTAACAATGAACTTAGCAAATCTTTAACAAATTAAACATTCAAGTTAGACTATTAGATTGAAATCTAATTACATATCTATCTATCTATACACTGGTGTGCAAAAATTAAGGACGAGACGGTTTTTTCAATATAACTTTGTACAAAAGCATTCCAAATCAACACATTTAATACCGTAAGATCCCCAATACGTAAGGACATGAGTAATGTAAGCAACACTTACTAAAAGAGAAATCAGAGGGATAAAAAGAAGCTTTATTGAAAAAGTAGCATGGAGCGCAATGCGACTGAAGGCCGAAACATCCCTGTGATGGGTGTCCAGCAAGAAATATCCGGTCCTTAGTAGGGGATATGATCTCCCCTGACTGCTAGGCAGGTTTCACAGCGTCTGCTCATGCTGAGAATGAGGGTGTCAATGAGTTGTTGAGGCATTGCTGCCCATTCGTCTTGCAGCGCCAATCGAAGCTCTGGAATCGTTACTGGTGGTAAGGTACGAGCTGCCAAGCGTCTGCCTACAAAATCCCATACATGCTCGATGGGATTGAGATCCGGAGATCGTGCCGGCCAATCCATACGTTCAATATCCTCACTCTCTAAGAGCTGTTCGGCAGCTACTGTGCGATGACATGGTGCATTGTCGTCCATGAAAAGGAACTGCGGACCCATAGCGCCTCTAAAAAGACGCACATATGGAAGAAGAATCTCGTTACAATAACGGGTCCCGTTGACTGAACCTGCGTCGAAGATGTGAAGGTCTGTACGACTACCAAGCATGATACTTCCCCAAACGAGAACTCCGCCACCTCCATACCTGTCCCTTTCAATGATGTTCGAGGGATGATTGCGGCTTCCCCGCTCTCTCCAGATGAGTATACGATGAGAATCGCTACTCAGACTGAATCTGCTCTCATCTGTAAAGAGTACTCGTCCACATTCATTGTCTCTCCAATTCCGGTGTTCCCGGCACCACAGAGAACGCCTTCTCCGATGGGCAGGCGTTAGAGGTACACACCGAACAGGGCTTCGTGCAAACAGACCACCACCGTGCAGTCTTCTGGCCACGGTAAAACGCGATATCGGTCGTCCAGTCGCCTGTGTCGTGTGTCTAGCGATTTCTCCCGCTGTCTGCCGCCTGTTTCTTCTGGCCTGTAAGGCAATATACCGGTCATCTGCGGGTGTGGTTCCTCGTGGACGACCACTCCTGAACCCCGGATAGCTGTTCCTGTAGTTTGAAATTGTCCCCAAAGCCGTGAAGCGATGCTGTGAGCAATTCCGAACTCTGCAGCCACACTTGTCACACTGCGACCTTCCTCCAACTTTCCAATGATTCGACCTCGGGTAAAAGCATCCAGATGTCGTCTAACAGATTGATTATTCGCCATTTCTCGCTGAGGCAGCAACTCGGTGTGATTTTAACTGCTATACGGTGTGCAATCTCTTTGCCAGAAATACTAATCTTACACCGACAACATGCTTTACTACTCAGACACTCCCCCATTACGTCTACCTGCATATCTGCGCATGTGCTACCATACATCCCCTCACTTAATCTCCTGATTGGTCTTTCTGTCCGCTCTGCCTCTTCGTTCAGCTGATATGCTAATTTTTCGATTTCGTCCTTAATTTTTGCACACCAGTGTATATATATATTCGAGGAACCGAGGAAACAACGTTTGATCAAGCAATGCCGAAACCAAGATCAAGATTACAACTAAATCCTTTACATCCTGTTTTTTAATTCACATAGACTATGTGGTAGCTCCTTGAGTGACAGATACCTTCCACACACTCAGATCATTTTATCCATACGATTCACATATTATTGTATTCTTAAAAAAATCTTGTAGATTTCACCATTAATGTGAGATTCTTATTCTGGTATAGATACTAATTATAGGGCAAATATCAAGATACTTGAAAGGTCGTTTTGAAACAAATGTAATTAAATTTGAAAATTAAAGCATTTTAGATAAAAATCAGATTTTGATGCAGAAGGAGGAAAAAAGTCGAAATTTAACTATAGCAAGAACAATTTAAGAATGGAAATTTTAGTAATATTTATTATCGGTTTTTTAGTAGTGTTACCATTGGTTTCGTGGTTAGAGAAGGAGGAAAGTAATAATAGTCTTCTTTGAAAAAAGGACTGGAAAAAACCATATATTTTGCGGTTTTCTTCAGAACTTACGCTAAAGGACTCTAAATTCATGGAGATTGAAAACTGGGTCAATGTCCTTACCGTTATTTAAGGGGACATGGTACGATTTAAGCAAAGAATTTTAATTGAAGGATTTTCAAAATTTTTTTGGTTGCCTCCTATGTGTGTATACTATGTAAAACAGATTTTGTACTCAAAATTTCATAAAAAGCTAGCCATTTAATTTTTTTAGGAAAACACTTAAAATTTTTGAAGTAATTTTAAAATGCTACTCCACTTACAAAAATTTACATACACGCTTGAAATTTGATTTACAAGTACCTCAAACTATGTATAACAACAGATGGTATGGGTTTTACGTTAACATGATTGGTATTCCTACAATACTTCTTTTTATGAATGCTTACTGAAAATTCCTTAAAAAATGTACACATTCTGCGTTCAATTATTTTTTTAAAAATAAGTATTGCTTTGATTTCAAAATGCATACCAATTTTTGTTGCATGTACTATTAGAAATATGTAAAAAAAAAATTCAAAGCATTAAGCACAATAGAAAAAAAGCCTTAGCATTTTAAATCAAGTCAGACTAGTTATTTTATCTTTCCGAGATAAGTAAGTTTAAAGTTTTGATTTGCCATAGAGATGTGAATAAAAACGAACGTAACAGCTATTATAATTCTGTGTTTTTTAAGTTTAGAACTTTCAAATTTTATCAGGTTATAGAAAGGTATGTAAAAAATAATTTAAGCTAAAAAAATAAAATTCATTTTTTCGACCGATTTTTGTCATTTGAATCGTACTGTGTCCTCTTAAAAATTCTTTGACTTTATATTTTATTCTAAGGGGAGTTTAAATCAAGCAAGCTTTGAAGCCCCCCCCCCACATGAATTAAAAATGAAAAAAGTTTGAGTTAATATCTATTTTAAGATATTAATGTGAAAATTATAATTTTTTTAATAACTGCAGGGATGCATATTTATTCGAAAGATACATTTCTGCTTATAAAATATATAGATTACACAAACTTAACTTCTCATACTGAAAAAGCTATCAAATCATCCGTTTAGTTAAACTGAAATTTTAGTTTTAGAAACTAATTAATATTTTTAATGTTAATTTTGTACTCTTAATGAGTTGCAGATAAGCAACCATGCCTTTGCAGACACGACAAATTCTCAAGAGTGGAAGCCATTTCATGGGTGGCACCATCTAGTGGTGGCCTCTGTTACTAAACTGCGACGCTTGAATGTTATCAATTCAAGCTCTCATCGGATGGTAAATGTTGTCGTGATTTAATTTTTCCGTGGGGACCGGAACCAAATTGATACTCAAACGATCTTTTTTACATGCCACATAATCATATGACATGCGTACTTACGGTTTTCGCATCCAGAAAATTCCTTTGACTCCAGCCGGGATCGAACTCGCAATCCTGCGCACACGGAGCGAGCACCCTACCTCTAAGCAACCAAGCCGACAAGGGTAATAAAGAAAAAAATGCATCATTGGAAAGAGACAACAAAGTGATCTGAGAAAAGGGATCCATAAAAGAAACAAAATACAAGAGAAAATTCAAAAAATAGATATGTTTTTATTAATATATTGGAGGGGAAAAACTTTAGCAAGAAGTTAAGATTAATAATTTTTCTAAAAATTTCACACACAATTGTTTGTAGACGTTCGTTATTTTCCATTTGTGTGTAGATAAGCTTTATTTTATGTATTTATTTCTTTGTTGTGATTGAATTAATCAAAAACAATTACCTAGTTGTTGAAATTTTGATTCACGAATCGACAGTTAACTTAGGTTAAAAATAGAGCTGTAATAAAAAAAATGCCTTATAAAACCGAGCAGCAGTTTTTAAAAAAAAATTTTTTTTTCAATTAACGGTTAAAAAATGATTTTAAAGCAATAAATATTTCCTACTTTTGAAATCGAGACACTCCAAAAAAAGGAACTGATTGTATTACACTCATATAAAATTCGGTAGTTATAAATTCAATTGTCATCTTACCTGTCATAATTTTTACAAAAGTATATTTTTAAATAATTTACTGTAAACCTGTAGCTCTACAGTCAAATACTATTCGTATATATATCAAACGAAGATTCATTCATGCTTGAGCTACTAAAATAACAGTGATCGAAAGATTCCAAAAGAAAGGTGTAACGCGAGATATTTTAATATTCAAATATGTAGGTGTGAGCAATTATGCACAATATAATGAAACAAAACACTGCATTCCTCACTACAAAGTCTTGAGTGTATCAATGGAATAAAAATAAAACAAGAATAAAGAAAGGGATATTGCTCAGAAATTGGCATGGCCTTGATTTACGTTGATTGCCAGCGTTTATTTATTGTTAGCTTATTGTACTCGTATTCACAATAAATCTCTTATCATAATCTAATACTACTAATAAAGTGATATTCATAATAAAGTTTAAATTTAGCAATAAAAAAGGGACAACCTTTTGCAGAATAATCGTTAAATTAAGTGGTTAAGTTAGCAAGAAAATAATAATTTGTTCCCTCTTCTTCCAATAAAAAAAAAAAATTCATTGTAATTCTAGGGTTTCTTCGACAAATCTAAGCATGCTCTTTCTCCCCTCATTTTCCATTAAAAAAAAAGGCATTTATGTTACATCTTGCTCGAAAGTGCCATTGTTATCGATAATTGGAAAAAAAGACAAACGGAATCCGGAAGTCCGTTAAATTTCCCGCCCATGTAGTCTTTCAAAAGTGTTTGTAATTTTTATCATGTGACTTCAGAAAAAATCAATATTACTCTTGAATGAGATACCCTCACGTGCGGCGAGCAATTACACAAAGCATACCTCCATATCTCTCCATCTGCCTCTTGCAGGAGTGGACGCACATCAGTCAGGAATCCAGAATATGCACTCTTCTCTCCTGTTAATGAGAATATGCTTTGAAAAAGAAAAAAACTCTTAAGAAATTCTTCGACTTCCTGTCCCATAAAGCATTCCAAGGCAATAATACATATCACGAAACGATGGAAAACAACCCCGGATAACAACTCTCAACGTGGGCGAGCCAATTTTTTCCGAAAAAATAGGGATCTCCCGTTACGATAACGCTAAGTACGATGTTTTGAACTTACAGGAGGCAAAAATGTTGACCATTTTAAGCGCGAGGCCACTATCTTTATTTCTTACTTTACTTTTGTACCGTGGGTGGGCGCAGGTTGTAGTTTTGAGAAAAACCGAAAGGCGTGTGTGGTGTGCATTTCTGCAACTTTCCCCTCACCTGGTCAAGATAGCAAGGGGAGGGTGGGAAAAACCTGAGTTTTTACCTGTGTTCCCAAGTCATTAGGGAAGGACTTGGGAATGTGGGACCGCTTCCTGTGTTTTCTCTTTTCTTCTTCCCTCATTGGTTGTTATTGGTATTGGCTCAAATTATCTCGAAAGCCTGGAAGTTACTTTTTTGTGTGCCGTTTTCCGTGAAAATAAGCGGTAAAGCTCTTTGAATGACAATGAGAACCGACAGAATGCAATCGTAAAAACAGCTTTAAGTATCTGGAGGGGTGGTTGTAGATTCGTTCCGTTGTGAGAATGTTTGGCATTCGGGGCGTTTCTAGAAAACGAGTGTTAGGCTTGACGAGATGATAGGCTCAATGAGTCATGTGATACTTCATGACAGGATTTATTGGTGTAATAGTTTCTGGTGTGAAAAAAGTTACTCCTTATTCTTGACCTAAATGCTAATCAGGAAAATTCTTAGGCCGAAAAATGTTCGGAATTTAGAAGAAAATAGTTTTTTATTTTAAATAGATATATCGAAAGAACGTTTTATCTCTGGATAGTTTAAAAGAAATTTACGCGAATTTTATGATTTTGATTAAACTAGTCGAGGATACAGCTCAAAGGAATAATTTTTACAGTAGATAATTTATTTCAATATTTATCATATTTTTTAAAACAGAAAAATTCACAATATATTAAAAATGAAATTAATGATAAATTAATTTTAATCAGTTTCATACAAATGGAAAATCGGAGTGCGGAAATAGCTTGAGGATTCTGAAATGATTACCAAGGCGCTTTATTACATTCAGAATAACCACTATACAGAACATAAAATTATCCTAACTTCGATTCCATCACTTTCTACGCTAAATAAAGCTTTTTTCTTCCATCCTATGCAAGAAATTTGTTATTTATTAACTGGTGATCCCAATTTTAAGACATGTAGATAAGAGTGGGGTATTATGTAGAATACCATTTACATTTCTAAAAATAACTTTACTGGTTTTTGATAAAAAAAAAACAAAATCTCCAAAATCATCATGGATATATACTATATTGTAAATAATTATTTCTTGTAAAAAAAATATTTGTTTTATTGTTATAAAAAAATGTATTTTTTTAAGCGAATGATTGAAGGGGAGGGGGATGTTATTATGGAATAGTTGGATAATATGGAATAGAGGGTTTAACCCATTGGAAAACTAATGAAAACTTCTTAAAACATAGTTACTTTAACTATAAAAAGCTGCATTTTTTTTTAAGAATACGTGAAAGTCATTTCTTTTTTCTTTGCTGTTCCTTCTTTTTAGTTTATCCTTCAACACCTTTATACTTGGAGAAGGCGTTATTACAGGGGTGGCCAACCCATGGCACCGCAGAGTTGTTTCTGTAGCTCGTGGAGACTTAATAAAATATTTGAAAAAACAATAATAAATAACAATTTTTTTTTACAATTACATTGAAATATGTTTGTCTCAGACAAAAAAACAACAACAACAACAAAAAAAAAAACACTCAAGATTTAATTTTAAGTACACTTAAAGTTACACCTTCGAAGAAAATTTTTTGAAAAACTGTAATATTTGTTATTAAAATATTTTTTACTGATGAAACATAACTTAAAACTATGATAAATACATTTAATATTTTACTTATAGCACAAAAAAAAAATTTAGAGAGAAAAACATAGTGAAAATTGTAATTAAATTCATTGTTAGAATAACGCACATAACTCAAATGAAAAAAACAAACAAAAATATCACTTTTCTGTAAATTTGATGTTGATCATCATAACATTTTTTAGGGCTGGTACTATTTTCCTAATGATAGTCAAGTTATTACAATTTTTATGAAGGTTCGAGTAAAAGAACCAGTGGCGTAACGGAAAATAACTGCCCCCCACAAGGTCAGGTCTTGGGCCCCAAGCCGGATCTTATATATATATTATATATATATATATATATACACTTTTGCCAGAGAAAGCCTGATTTCACCTACTACTGTTTACATAAACAAAAAAAATATTTAAAACCGGAATTTTAAAATTTTAAAAATTGTATTTTATTTTGTTCATTCTAAGTATTGAGAACAACAAAAGTAAACTCGGTTTGCTTTCATAGCTTTTAAAATGAAGACAGGTTTGTAGCGATAATGACAAAAATCAAGTAGAAAAATTCTGCGTTCACAGTTTTAGTAGTAACTATAAAAATTATTTGAAAAGGATAATAAGCTAATTTAATAGCTGGTTGGATAACCCCACCCCGTCTTTTGAAAACATCCTGAAGTTGTTTCGGCATTGAATCAACAAGTCTAGTGGTTTCTTCAGGTCTTATCTTCTCTCAATCATCCTTAAAAACAACGTATCCTTGCTAGATATATTGTGTTGACGAATCCTACGCTCCAGAAAATCCCATATAGGAGTTCTATAGGATTCAGACCAGGTGACTGCGGAGGCGAGTGCAGTTGATTTGGGACATTATACAGGAGCCAAAGCTTCGCAATCTTAGCGGCATGCTTAGGATCGTTGTCGTGTTGGAAACAAAACGACAATCCTAGGCCAGTTTGGTGGCATTTTCCTTTAAATTGTTTATAAGACATCGAGATAATCCTATTTGTTCATAATTGATTCGATTTTTTTCAACTTTCCCACACCATTGCTCGTCATGCACCCCCACACCAAAGCACCACCGCGCCGTGCTTTACCGTTGGTTCTAAATGCGCATTTTGAAGCTCTGTGCAAAGTTTTCTCCATACCAATTTTCGACCTTTTATGCCAAAAATGCAAAGTTCGCTCTCATTGGATAATATCACAGAACTCCAGAGACTTATGAATATGTTTTTTTGGAAAAGCTATCCGTTTCAGCCGGTTGGTCATTGAAATATAAGACTTTCTGCAAGACAGTCGACTACGGTATCCGGCCTTTTTCGAGATTTTCCTTGCAGTATCCGCACAAATGTTTGTCTTAAACTTCTCGTGAATGTCTGTTTCTATTTGAGTTGCATTTAAAAGTGGATTTTTTTTCACCAAGGATATCATACTTGGTTTTTCTCTGATTGTTAGTTTAGATGGACGACCTGAACGAGGTTTAGATGTGTAAACTACTGTAGATTTACAGATATTAATAACACGTTGGATAGATGAATACTGCCGTTCAACGGATCAGACAATATCTCGACGATTTTTTCCATCATTCCATATTTTAACAATGATTTTACGCTCACTGATACTAAAATCCTTTTTGCCATGCGAACAATATGGCTTTAGAAGGGGTCACAGTACAACAGACCAAATCCTGTTTTTTTGCTAAACTATTAGGGACGCCCATAAATTTAAACCAACTCATCATACTGTTGTTGCTCTTTTAGACCTCATGAAGGCTTTTGATAGAGTATGGAAACAAATTGATTCTGAAACTACACGATTCCTTCAACATCCGAGGTAAAACTCTTTCATGGATTGCAGACATCTTGCAGAGAAGATTCATCAAAGTAAAATTTAACAAAACTCTTTCAGACACATTCGAGCTCAGTCAAGGTGTTCCTCAAGGTTCTGTTCTTAGCCCTACACTTTTCTCTATGTATTTGGCTGGTATAGAGAAAGTGCCTTCTTCCGGGATAAGAATCGGAATGTTTGCAGACGACATTGTTCTGTGGGGCTCTGGTACAGCTATACCTGATTTGGAATCAAAACTAAATGACCCTCTGACAGCTTTGTTGAATTTTGCAGCAGACTTAAAACTTCATTTTAACCCATCTAAGTCAATTGCCACCCTTTTCACTACAAACAAACATCTTTATAATTACCAGCCCAAACTGAGACTAAATAATCAGGATCTTACGTATGAAAAGCATCCGAAATATTTGGGGTTTATTTTAGACCCTGAATTCACAAGTAACAAACACATTGATTATCTAGTTTTGAAAAGTAGAAAATGCCTCAACATCTTGAAATACATCGCTGGTAAAAATTGGGAAGCTGATACGGTTACGCTAAGACTTACTTATTTGACGCTCATTCGCCCGATTCTTGAATATGGATTTCCAATCCATTGTTGTGCTTCTAACTCTGTTCTGAAGAAATTAGAGCAAGCCCAACTAAGTGCGGCCCGTATCATCACTGGTCTGAAGCACAGTTGCCCTTCAAACATCGTTCTCTTTGAGGCAGATGTACAACCTCTTCTATTTCGTAGACAGACTGGACTGGTCAAATACTTTAATAAGCTTTCTAGATTCGGCCAACAAAACCAAACGTCGAAGCACCTGAATAACTGGGTAAATGGGTAAAGACTAAAGAAAAACAGCCCCTTCAGTCAAGTTGAGTCTGAGAACTTTCTTTCTGGTGAAGTAGAGCCCTTTTCTCTACAATGTAGCTTGAATCCTTCGGAGGGACTCTCCAGGGTGTATTTCCATTTCAACTTAAGTTTACCCGTCATTAAGAAAAATTTTGTTTCTAGCCATCTCAGACATTTGGCAATGGAGATCATTAACAGCATCCCCCATGATGCAATCAAAATTTATACTGATGGTAGTAGAATAGCTAACTAGGCTGGTAGTGGTATATATATCGAAACGCCTCAGGAAAAATTGTCCCTGAAGTATCGCAATCCAGATTTTTGCTCAGTTTTCAGAAGTGAACTAATAGCCATTGATGCGGGACTTGAGGCCATTCTATCTAAGAAGAATTACGGTGATCTTTGGATTCTCTCCGATAGTCGTAGTTCACTTCTTTTCAAATGGTTTATTGTTGGCGACAAAACCAGCGTCTCCATCTTACACAAACTAAACCATATATCACAACACTATGATATTCATTTCCAATGGATCCCATCTCACTTCGAACTTTATGGCAATGAAATGGTGGACAAACTAGCAAAGGAGGGCTGTAATCTTCCAACCCCCTCTACATCCGCCCTTACCTATCAGGAATTATATTCCTTAAAAAAATCTCAAAATTTGGCAGAGTGGAGAGCGCCTCCCACTCATCATTGGTATGCGGGTAATAGACCCGGATTGGCCCTAGCCCTCAAGTGTGATAGATGCTCCCAGACTACATTTTCTCGTCTTGTTAGTGGTCACATCAACTGCCTTTCATTCTCAGTGAACAAGAAGATCTTCTCCATCTGTGCAAGGTGTCAAGATCACCAGGCTTCCCCGGAGCACATAATGCGTTGTATGGATCTCACAAGCAAAGATATCTACACGGATCCCTTTCTTGTGCTGGACTTTTTGAAAGTCAACGATTTATTTGATCTTGTCTGGAGGATTAGCAACAACAACAACAAAATCCTTCCTTTAATTTTTCATGTCCATGAATTGCTTCGTATCTCACAAAAACGTTAAAATTATTGCGTCACAACTTTCTTAAGCTATTTTACTTGATAACGGCATGCAAAAACTTAATAAACCGATAATGCCTGTTGATAAAAATTTCAAGAATCAAGAATATTTCAAATAGTGAACGCTCACTTTTTCTGCCTACAATTTGTGTACTTTGCTACATAAATCCCGTTATCTTATATATTTTTGATTCAAAATTAACGAATTCTTGCATGCTCAATATTTAAATAATAGTAAACAAATTCATGAAATATTGTGAGAAAAAAAACTATATTTCTATTAAATTTTACCTATTCTGTATGATTTGTTATGGGGGAAAGCAACTTTTTCAAGCAAGTGTATGTATATATATATATATATATATATATATATATATATATATATATATATGTTTTTACAAAGGATTAACACAAACTATAACATAATGTACCTTTACACATCACGTAAAAATATTTAATGTTAAACTTATAACTGAATACAAAATCAATCGTAATCTGAGTAAACGATATAAATAATGTATAACATTAGAGAGTATTAAAAAATTCATTAAAATGGGAAATCTAACAGCAGATAACCAAGTAACTTAAATAAAAACGAATACGAAGACACTGTGAATGACGAACACTGTAAAATAATTTTCGATGTGAAATTCTTACGAAAGAAAAAAAAGTATCCCTTACCTCATTCTTGGTTTGCATTATGGGATGAGCTTGATCTAAAGTTTGATTATATTCTAGCATAAATACTGCAGCTTTTAATAAGGAGAGTTCTTTGTATGATGCAAAAATGATTCCATGAAAAAAGAAATAAAAAACTGATACATTCCATTATGCTTTCTTCTCTCATTATGCTTCATTTGATAGAATACTCCTAAATCTAGCCCAAATTTTCATTTAAAATCCTTCCTGTGCTTTTCCAAGTATCGTAATATTATTTTACTTGAAAAAAGCAAAACAGATGTACGTTGTTTACGACTTCACTAAATGAAAATGAAATACATAAGGGGGGGGGGCAGAGGGGAACTAAAGACTGCGATTTGTTGCTTCGTGAAAAGTAAATCATATCATTTTTCCCCTTCCCTATAGCTAATGTAAGGTATTCTGTCATCATAACAGTGAAGAATTTTTATATCTTCCTAGCATTTTATCCGATTCTCAGTCTGATTTTTGTTTTATATGTCAGTAATTTAGATTTTAAAAAAACCCGCTGAAGAAAAGTATCTCTCGCGCGCGTCACAGGAATTACACCAAATAAAAAAAAATGTTTTTTGATTTGGTTATGGGATCAAAGATATCTAAAAAGCGTATAAAAGTTTTGATTTTGAATGACTGTAAATCGCCAATTGGAAAATCTCTTAAAAATTCGATTTAAAAAAATGCAAAGCGAATGTTGAGAAAATCTACGTTAATGGCGCCAGTCAGGCTTCAGGCCCCCTAGAAGCCTTGGGCTCCCGCAGTGCGGGGGTTGCGGGGGTGTATGTTACGCCACTGAAAAGAACATTGAAAAATCACTAAAAAATTATTACGAGACATGATATACACCTTAGTTACTAAAAACATATCAACTCTATAATCATGGAAATGGTAGGGGTTCTTTAAATCTATAAAATAAATGTACTTGTAGAATTTAAACTAATTTGGTTCACAACTTTTTCTGATAGTTACGTTGTCAGATGCTAATACGTTAAAAAAATGCATTTTGAGATAAATCAGAAATAAACTTTAAACTGCAATTTTTAATATTAAACACAATTAAATATACTTAAAATGCCCCTGATTTATAAATAATGCCCTGTTTATTCTCTTAAGCATTGATTTATTTTCCCTGGTTGCTTTTAAAATTTTTCTACGCTGCTTTACATTTGGTGTTGAATGACGTTCTGCATCGTTAATTCTATTAACGTCAAGATGTTAGTACGATTTTAAAGTAAAATAACCAGGAGTTATATTAAGTTTTTTTTAAATGTCAACACAACCCTTGTACCCATCATTAAATTGTATAACAGCATCCAATGCACCAGATTTTAAAGTTTTGAGGCACACGAAAACTTCTTTCGGTACTCTCTGCCATATAATGCCATTAAAACACTCATTTGAGTTTTGCGTTTTGCCGTGCAGACATTTAGTTAGTAGTTCTTTGGTACATAATTCTAAATATGTAGGCTTAATCATGTGTAGCACTTCATTAGATAAGCCTTTATATTTTTCTTTTGGCTTTTGGCCACAAGATAGTCCTCGCTGGTAGTAGCACCAACTATCTTTTCCGATGGGACACTGTCCATGCATGGGTTTCTTGGCACTTGATGAGCAATGAAATAGGGCCGCAATAACATTTTGTTGAAGCCCGGAGAGGTTTCCAACATTGCTACGAACAGCAATCCCATAATAGTTTTGCAATCGGTCAATAAAAGAGTCGGTGAGTTTGCCTTTACCAGACATATTTTTATTTTTCGACTTTAGTTTGCGCAATCTCGCACCTACTCTCTTTTGAACATGACCGATGCATTCATATTTTGTGACACTATCTTTACCATAAGTATCTTTGACACTGATAAAGCCCTTAGAATCCCCGTCACCATAATATTGTGCATATATAAGGCCTCGCTTCACAATAGAACGTTGGAAGATTCTAGTTGCACCAACAGCTTCCATTTTTAACGCAGAACCTTGAAAATTGCTATGACATACGTGATCTGCTGCAAAAGTTTCCGATTCAATGCTTTTAGGCATTTTAGAAATCTTTCTGCAGATGGGGCAATATGACGACATTATTTCAATGTCCACTACTTTACCAGTGTCAACTGACAAAGCTGCGACACACCCATTCATGGAAGTGTAACCCCTACTCTGCCAAGTTCCGTCAACTGAAACACCGCATTCAACTATTTTATTTTTAGAAGGATGTAGCACTAACAGTTCAGAAGCGGCTTTTTGCATTGATACTTCACTAACTTCTGAAATCACAGACATGAGTTTGTTCCCATGATTAGTGTACGCAGTTTTACTGAGCCTCAGTAAATTTAATGTGTCACATAATTTAAACCCAGCAGAAAAACCTTTACCAATTTGTCTCATACCATAAACAAATCTTGTATTTACTTCAGGACAGTTTAAAGTTTTCTTTGAACTAGAAAACCCTGAGTAAAAGTTACAATGGTTATACCTTATAACAAAATTTGAACACAAACCATATCTTGAATCCTCAGAAAGCAATTAGTCTTCTTCGAAACATCTTGGGCAACAAAGTTGTAAAAAAACATTTAAGAGGACATCAATATCTGTAATTCTATTTCCAGTAAGTGTTTTATGCTCATACTCTGCCATTTCCTCATCAAAAACAGCAGGCATTTTGATCTTTGAAGAATTGGCGTTGGTGGATGTTGAGCTACAATTTTTGGAATCTTTAATAGTAGATCCATTACCACGAAATTGTCGTTTTCTGTTTGCACTAATTCTGCGTTTTAAGTTTCCCATTTTAAATGAAAAAAATTAAAATTTTCAGCAATAAAAAAGGATTTAACAGAAACTTAGAAAGTGCTGGGCAATCGTAAGCAAATGTAAACAAACAATAACACACTCTCTTTTTCTGCCAGATTCTGGATAAAAATATTAGTAAAATCCTGTTGCCAATTATATTTTTGAAGATTCTGAAGACTCAAATTCATATTTTAAAGTGTATAAATTTTCTACTATTGCATATTTAAGCAATACTTTGTAAAATAAAAATGTAAACAAACATTTTTTTCAACTTCTGGAATGTAGACTTGTACTTCCGGTTTCAAAAAGTAGCTACCGAGTAAAATTCAAATCCAGATAACTTAAGTTCTAAATTAGATTGAAACAAAATTTAAGCACCATTTTAAAGAAAAAATTTCAAATTTTAAAATAAAATCAAAATTTAAAAAATCGAAAATTTCGGCGAAAATGACGTTTTGAAGGTGTACGGATACCTTAAATTAGTTGCAATAGAAATTTATCGTGTAGAGAATGCACCTGCATTGTTGAGCGAGTTTCTTTCCAATGCTTTTTTCACTCACGGGAATTTGGAATTTGAGACAGCTTATTTTAAAATATCTGAAAGAAAACACTGAACTACCCAAAAGAGCACTTGCTATTCTACAATGAAGATCGCCTATGTGGGTCGTGGGTAGCCTAGTGGTTAGAGCATTGGACGCCAGACCGGAAGGCCTGGGTTCGATGCCCGATGCCTCCGAGTACACATGGAGTCCGTGCTCGTTAAATCAGTGGATCCGAAAGTCCTTGAGCGGTCGTAGCAGCTGCCGCCATCTATTGTGTATGAACCGAGCCAAATTGTACTGTCACCTGCACGGTGCTCAAAGCTAACGACAGGCGTACGCCTAGCCCATTGCCACGATAAATTTCGTGGGCCTCGATCTGACATTGTCGGACAGGTGGCATTTAAACAATAACAGATTGCCTATGTGATGTAGCTTACCTTACCGATGTATGGGTCACTAAAATAATTGAAGTTTACAGAGAAAAATTTGTATTTTTTTCCTCATCTATCTTCTTTTGGGGACAAACTGTTACTTTTTTGTCTTGATTTTTGAGAAAATTTCCTATTGAATGAGGAACAATCTACCAAAGTCAATGGTGGGATGGATTGAAAAGATCTGTTTTTGCTGGATTCTTGGAGATCTATGTTGAACGATTTTCAAGATGATCAAAAAAGCACAACTCTTCACAAATCTTTTTTCCATTTCTCTGCAAAATGTCAATTGTTACCCACCTGAAATCCAAATAGAAATTATTGTCTACAGCACCATACTACTCTGAAAAGCAAATAGAAGGAATTGTATTGAATTTTGAAAATTTTTACTAACAAGAAATTTTTCAAATTTACATGATTTAGCTGTCAGATGTTGTAGATTTGAATCAACATACATTCGTGAACAAATTTTTTCCATTATAAACATAACAAAATCAAAATATCGTTCAAAACTAACTGAACTGATTAACAATAAAATCAAAGTCTGTGCTTTGGTCTCATTTATTATATTATTTTTAAATTTCCACTACTCAGACTTGTATTAAAAAAGAATTCTTTGCGTAAAAGTTACATAACAAGTAACAGTTTTTTACCTTTTCATTTGTTCGAAAAGTTAGAAGTGGCCCACTTAATTATTTTTTATCTGAAAATGGCACTCTTCCTAAAAAGGTTGGCCACCCCTGTTATAGAAGAAGCAGACTTTTAAAAAGTTGTTTGCCTTTTAGAATTAGCTAATATAATGGCATGTAGGATATGTTTTATTTCTTTTAAAATTAAATATAGCAATTATAAATAAAGTTTCAACTACATTGTGTTCAAGTGCTCACGGTGGCCCAGTGGTTATGGTTACAAACTTCTGCCTGGTGTGTCACGAGTTCGAGTCTTTGTACCATTGAAGACCCATCATGTAGAGGGTCTAATGCGTGTTAAATATGTCGAGGCTTAAAGTCCTCTCGTTGGTATGTGGAAGTTCGGAGAGATGGGGCCAGCTCAGGTGCCATCCTCGTCACATGGTTGTGGTTCGAAGGTCCATAGCAAATAGCTCTCATGTCATATTTTTTAGAGTGTGGTGTTAATAAACACTCACTCATATTGCATTTAACAAAAACTAAGAATAATTATTGATACAGGAAAAAACATTAAACGCAAACAAACTTTATTTTACAAAAAAGCAAAATAACAGCTTTAAATAATAGATTGTTTGGCTATGATTTGCATTTGAATCAAGTCTTTGTGAAAACTGCAGAAAAAAAGTAAAAAAAAGAATCCATAGTTGATAAATGTGTAAATATATAGTACTTTTCTAGTAAATTTTTGTTTATTTTAATGGAACAAACAAGATTCGTTTAAACAAACCTAATACAATAAAGGTCATTTATACTCATTTTTTTTTTAACTTTTTCAATTTGCCACATTGCTTTATTTTTCACCTCGTAAATTTTTTAAATCTTAATTTTTTTATGTAACAGTTTTCATATTTTACCTTTTATTCTAATATGTATAAAGAAGTGACTATCACACACACAGAAATAATTTATTAAACTTAGGATTAACATTCTTTAAAATTAATAAAATCCGAATATCCCTCTCTAAAAACTTTGTTCAGGTTAAATTGTTTCGTAATTATATTTATAGCTATATTTTGCAATATCTTATTTTTTGTTGCATTTTTGTAACTAAAAAATTATTTATCTCTTGGTATTTTTTTACATTAGGAAAAAAACACATAATCTTCACCCCCCTCACCCCGTAAAATCTGAAAAATGAACAAATGTATGACAATTTTTTGTATTTTCAATATATTATTTCTTAAATAAATTAAAGTTTAAAAAAAATAAAAAACACGCTTTTATACTGAATCGAACTAAAAAGTAAAAAATAATAGTATAAGAATAAAATGATGAACGAGAACATTAATGTCATTGGAGTAAAAGCGTGGAGCGCTCTATAAATATATCAACTGTTATAGTTTCTAACTTCTTTCAATTCCGAAATTGCACCCCACGCTTTTACCACAGTGACAATAATTTTTTCGTTCATTTTATTCTTATGTTAAGAATTATTTTTTTACTTTTTAGTTCGATTCAGTATAAAAGTTTCACACACATGTTTAGTTTTTTTTTTAAAACTATAATTTATATTCCAATTTTTTAGTTCAATCTACAATAAAAGCGTGTCTTTTAGTTTTTTAAACTATCATTTATTCATCGTTGAATTTATGCTTTAGTTTGATATTTGAAGCTGGAATTACGTGGCTGCTGGAATTAGTCTTGTTCTTCAATGGATATTGATTAAAGGGTCTAAAGGGTATTTATTCTCTCCGTTTACAGGTCCTTGGATTAGTCCCGTATCGTTATATTAGATTCTATCTCTATAGAATAGGTCAAACAAATAAAATGTGTGGAAAGAAGAAAAAAATTCGAATTAAAAAAAATTTTATGTACCATGTTTTTATAAAGGACTAAAAAGTATAAAATTCCTCCTTTTCTGTTTTTCTTTTCCTTCTTTTTTCACATTTTCATGCATTGTCATTCACTTCTGAGATATGGTCCAAATTTCAAATCTCTAGCTCATCGGAAAGTCACACAGTTTTAAATCAATTACAAAATTCCACTCGCACAGACGTTAAAGAAAGCGAGTTAATAAAAACATGGTAATATTAAGTGTCAATCGTATTATCATTTTTTAAACATATTGCTATAATGTTAATTTGTATCATCACTTCCAAAAGTATTGCTTTATAAAAATAAAAAATATTTGGCAGTTAGAACATAAATTATTTTTTTCACATCACGAGCCTTTTCTAATTATTTTCATTTTCAGAAAAATGTTTATATTATAGTAAGAAATTGATAACACACACCCAACCTCCATTTTCTCACATACAGAACACGTTTTGTGTTTGTTTTATTTTTATGAACCACATGTGTATTTTATACTTGCATATAAATAGCATTAAATTAAAAAACACTCGCTGTAGGGCAGACATGTCAAACACGCGGCCCGCCAATGCATAGGTTGCGGTCCGCGGAGACATTTTACAAAATTTTAAATATCCAATCTTTAAAAGGATTTTTCTGGAAATTCATTTTAAAGAAAATCATATTTAATTATAGAAATAGCCCTTACATGAAAATTATTTTTAATATTATTATTTTTTTCATTTAATTTTATTATAACAAATGTTTTCTTAAATGCATTTCTGAATATTATTTGTTATAGATTGCACTACGATTCATCGTGTGGGCGACTTTTATTTCTCTTTGAAGTGTCCAATCAGCGAGAAAAGAATAGCGTAACGTGAGAAGCAATTGAAGTTTTATTTTTAAAAATTTAAAACCGCCAGATGAGACCAAGACAAAGTGTAGTGCTTGCTCAATCGTTTGTGAAGGAAAGTGGATTTTGGTTTTCATTCATATTAAATTAAAAAGTTATTTAATAAAATCATAACCAAACTTCATGAACAAAGTAAGAAAATATAAGTGAATATGAACACCGTAAAAATGGGAACTACAATATTTTTTTTGCCCAAAACAAATAAAATATAACAATATATTTCATTGTGCCTCACATGTAAAAACTGTAATTTAGTTGTTAAGGAATTTAATTTTAAGGCACTTGACACAAATCAAAAAACAAAAATGTGTTGCGAATCTTTATGAAGACGAGTTGTCAAAATAGAAATAACTCTGAAAAAATGAAGAAAAAAATATATTTACTAAATTTGGTGAATAAGAGTGAATATTAACTTTGCACTGTTCAGCTACTACAGGGTGTTTGGCGACGGATCATGGTCAAGAGAGGAGGACGACACCTGAGCTCCCACCCCTCTTCTAACTTCCATAGCCTCGACATATTTAACGCGCATCGACTTCAGCGGTACAAGGCTCAAACACATGACTCGAGTTCGTCACCTAGACCACTAGGCTTCTGCAGCCACCTAAATTTGTTGAAAACAATACAACTGCAGTAAAAACTAATTCTATATTATCACTTTTTCAATCAGATCATTTACTGAACAAGAATTGATTAGTGAAGGCTGAATTAAAGTGGTGAAATTACCATATTAACTCCAATCTAAGCCGCACTTTTTTCCCAATGTGTAATGCTAATACTGAAAATTGAGGGCGGCTTAGAATCGAAGAGAAAGAAATCTGTTGAATAGGGTACGGGTTCATGTATGTAATTAAAAGTTTATAATAATGATAAAGTAACTAATTCTTCACTTCTTATTAGTTCTCATTTTAAATTTTAATTTCGTAATATTTGATATCGATAAACCATTTGACACTATTTTTCATTTTTCACAAAACCTTTTTAAGAATTTAGGGTGCGGCCTAGAATCAAGAACGGCTTAGATTATAGGAAGGGGGAAAAAACGGTATTACGTCCAGTACAAATAAAAAAATTTAAAAAAGTTTTTTTATTTGTGCTGGACACATGAAATTAAGTTTAAGTCGAATTTCTGTAACCAGCAGAGGTGATGAAATAGTAGAGAAAAATACAGTCGAGTAGAGTCATATATTTTGCATAACACATATTTTTGATGCACTTAAAGAAGTTTTGAGAGACTAAGTGATCCTAGGAAAAGGTGCCTTGTCTTGCAACTGATAGTGCACTTACCATAACCAGTATTACTAAAGGAGTTGAAAGATTAAAAGAAACAAGTAAACAGCATGATAATAATAAACTTAAACATTTTCATTGCATTATTCCACAGCAAGTACTGTTCTTGGGCATGTACTTGGATATACTGGACATGTTTTAAAATAGTCAGTAAAATAATAGCAAGTAACTATATTCGAGCATGTAGACATTGGTATCGTCGATTTCCTTCATTTCTGGAAGATATAGATTGTGAATTTATCGGTCAACCATATTGTACGAAAGTTCAATGGATTTCGTGTCATAAAGTGTTAAAATGATCTTTTAAATTGCTGGATGAAATAATAGTTTTCTTGGAAAAAAAATATTAATGCACTGAATTAAAAGATGAGAAAAAATGAAAGAAGAAAAAGATGCTGAATTAAAAGATGAACTTGTAATATGAACTGAAAGATCCTGGCTTTCTCAGTTGATATTACAAGTCAACTTAACTTAAGCTTCAAGGCAAAAATTCTTTTGTTACAATGCTATTTGATAATATTAACACTTTCAAGCAAAAAATGTTATAAACAGAAAAAGAAAACTTGTCTCACTTTTAAGGCTTTCAAAATCTACTGACTAAATCACTAAAATTAAAATTCACAGAATATTCTCACCAAAATGAATTGTTAGAAATGGAATTCGATCGAATATTTCCGGATTTTACAAATTTTGAATTACAATTTCGTTTCTTAATTTCACCTCTATCTGTCGATATTGAAGTTGTTGAAGAAAACTCACAAATGGAATGAATTGAAATTTATTGTGATTCTTTGCTGAATTAAAAATGTTTGGAAGTTGAAACTCATTCTAGATTTTTACACATATTCATCTGTAGATAGGTTTCTTAAAATGTTATTATTTGTTACACGTATAATGAATGCCTATATTTAGAAGCATTTATTTATGGGACACATTTTTTTTTCTTTAGTGAAAAGTAACAAAAATTCAGAGAGGTCAAGATTGAATTATCAACATTAGTCATTTTTTTTAAAAATTACATCAGTTCAACATGTTCTTACTAAATTTTGATGACTAGCTTTGAGGGAAAAAAACGATGTCCAATATCTTCTAAAAGTAATAGTAAATTGTATTTCGTATTATAATTTTTATTATTTTTTTTATAAAACAGTATATATAATACATTGAATTTTATAAAAAATAATTTTAGTCATTCTAAAAATTCTGTTTTATTAATTTTTTGAACTTTGAAAACATGCGGCCCTCAACTTAATATAAAATAGCTCATGTGGCCCGTGATATCAAATGAGTTTGACATGCCTGCTGTAGGGTTATACCTTTTTCTTTTAGTCGCCAAATCTGAAAATGGTATATGGAATTAGTCGCCAAATCTGATTATCGTGATTCCTGACGATCCTGATGAGGACAATGGAACAAAATTACGAAATTATGTGTTGTCATGGGTCCTTGACAAGTGAGCAAAATTTCGAATTCATCTGACCTTTTTAAGTGCGTGAAAATGGAGTTCCAAGATTCCGTTGCATGCAAGTAAAACTTATAAAAGTGTGTTAATAAAATTAAAATGTTGTTCGGAAATAATAGTAATTTTTATTTGCAAAGAAATAAACAGAGAAAAAGATTGTTCTTTAATTACAATCGTGTACTATGAAGCCACAAGAGAGCTATTGGCGACCAACTTCGCCATTTTAAAATTCGATCAAGTGACGAGGACGGCTCGTGAGTTGGTGCCACAATCACCAGATGGTCCAAAAAAAATTGCGAGATCCATCGTCGATAGTCTTCTCCTTACTTTTAAAATGCAACGTTGATAAAAAGAAAATTAAAACAAATTGACAATGAGTTTTTCTTCTGTTGTGTTTGTTGTAATAATTTTAGAATTAACTTATTTGTCTCTATTGGGAAACAATTTTAAAAAATATATTTCGGACTTTTATGGTATTTTAACAGTTTCCCCATTTTAATTTATAAGGATTTTGTCATCTCTTAAATGTGAAAATGTCTTGCATGTAATGTTTAAATTATGCATTTTTTAAAATGGGAAATATATTCTTAAAAATTATAAATGATGTTTATTTTATTTAAATTCAGTGGCTCAACAGTCCATGGGGGCCAAGGCCAGCTGTGCCCAACTCAGCCTTCGTAACCTTGGGCGCAGAGGTACATGAGCGGATGTTCCGGTCAGATGGCCAATCTGACGCGAAACCCCCAGTGTTTAGCTCCCAAGCAAGCTTGGTACTCATTTATCGACCCACTGCGGGATGAACGGCTGAGTTGACTTTGGCCAGCCCGGGGTTTGAGACCTGAACCTGTGGCGTGAAAGTGCGGTACACTAGCACTCAGCCACTGAGGTTCGTTTATTTTATTTAACCCCAAATATATAAAATATAATTAAAGAAAAAGAAATTTTTTGAGATTAATAGATTTTTATGAATTTTTGTATAATTATTTAAGGTTTTTACTCTTGTGTCAAAACTCATTTTCAAACAATATTTATTAAAATAATCTTTGCAATCTTCGCTTTTCAGAAATATTTAAAATTTCCTACAAAAAGATGTTGAACGGGGGTGGGCAAATAATGGCTTGCGGGCTACATGCAGCCGCAAATACAATGAAAAACACCAAACAGAAAAGTGTTTTCCATATTTGGGTCAACATATATTTGAGAGCATTTTTTCTTGGATGAAGATCAACAAGAGAAAATATAGGAGCGTGTTGACTGGAATTAAAACTTGCTGGCTGTGATGAGTATTTTAGCAAGTAATCTCCCACATTCCTAATTTAAAAAAAAAAAAAACCTGTAGCGAAGTGTGATGTGTGTGAGATACATTTTGTCTCATTAAACTGATTCTAAAACTAAATCTGCTTGTGTATGTCTGTGTGCAACAATAGAAATAAAATTAGCATGTAACTATATATACAGGGTGTCCAACCTTAATGTGACCCAACAGCTAATTCCCTAACCGTTCGGTTTAGATAGGCACTTCCCATTTGAAAAATGTTTTAAAAAAAGGTAAAGAATGTTTTTACGTGCTTTTCGAACAAAAAAACTCATTTACAAAAAAATTACAAAAATTAAATTTTTATACGGTCCCCAGGTTCTATCACTTATATTTAGGAAAAGATGCAGTACACACAAAAACAAAGTAAACACAAAAAGTTTCCTTTTATTACGATAAAACTGACCAAGTTATGCCTACATAAATTTGAAGCATCTGAGTTGCTCAGAAAAGAGGTCCGTGTATAAATTGAGCTTAGAGAACAGTAATTCACTATCTACAGAAAGAGCAAATGAAAAACATCATAGTAATATTAAAACATCGTAGTAAATATCATAGATTGACAATTTGTATTGCTGTATGGCAAACAATAAAAGTTAAATTAAAGAAATACAACTTGTACCGAAAAGATTAAAAAATAGCTTGTTTTAACAAATAGCAGCAAAATAATACAGGATTTGCAGTTCAAATTATAGCATAATGTGGAATGATGAGCCAATCATGAATCAGGGGCTTTATTATATCAGAATGACCAAATTAACTTAAATAATGGTGAAGGCACGAGGTGTGGCACGAGACAAGGGGATACGTCTATGACAACTCACAGTTTTATACAAGCGTTGAACAGCACGGGCAATTGTACAATAAGATGATGTCTTCGAGTGAGAAATTGAATGGCATAAAGTCTTGCCGCCTCTCTCTTACTTCGATTACACTGCACATAAAACAGTACCATTTCGCAGTATTCTTCATTTGTATATATCTCGTTCTCCCGTACTAGAAATCGTAATATTAGAATACGACTGTATGCAATTGCAAGCGACTACACAACAGATTTTTAACGTTCGTCATGATCAGCAAAAACGCAGCAAATCAGACTGAAGCCATAGCATATAAGTCTACTTTTTGGAATTGCTTTTGAAATGTTTTCTTCCAAAATATTTTATTTTTTCTATGTTTTACACGTACACAGAATAAATTTTATTTCTTAAGTACTCAGTTATTGTATTATTAGTATTATTAACGTATGTTTTTAAATTTAAAAACGATTTACATAAAAGTGACGTGCAAGAGCGAAAGTTTAATATCAGAGTTCCAACTAATTTCACTTTGGAGACGGACCCTTTCTAGCTTCTTGGAAAATAGCTAAAAAAAATGGGTAAAATATATGTTTTTCGAAGTTCCATAACTCGGCCAGTTTTTATCGTAATAAAATGAAACTTTTGTGTTTACTTTGTTTTTGTGTGTGTACTGCATATTTTCCTAAACATAAGTGATAAAACCTGAAGACTGTATAAAAAATTAATTTTTGTAATTTTTTTCTAAATGGGTCTTTTGGTTCGAAAAGCACGTAAAAACATTCTTTACCTGTTTTAAAACATTTTTTAAATTGGAAGTGCATATCTAAACCGAACGGTTCGGGAATTAGCTATTGGGTCACATTAAGGCTGGAACACCCTGTATAAACTAGCCGTTACCTTCCCGCTTCGCTGGGTATTTCATGATGTTTTTTTAAATATATACTGTTTATATATACACTGCTGGCCACGTAAATGCAACAACCTGAAGGAAGCACGCAAATAACATGGAATTTACAACATGCATTAGCAGAGGTGAGATATGCAAATGATTAAAATTTCAGCGCAGACACGCATCACGCACGCCTGCGGCGCCACCTCGAAACGCTATTTAAGGCTTGTAGATTTCAACGATTTAAAGGTCGGCAATTGTGTATTTCTTGTGGTTTTTTCAAAAAACGATCAATTATGTCTCGTAGAAAACAGCGATCAGCTTTTGATCAAGTATCCGAGTTCGACAGAGGAAGGTTAGTGGCCTACCGAGATTGTGGATTATCTTTCAGGGAAATCGGTAGTCGTGTTGGACAAAACCAAAAAAAACTAATGTGGATATGTGACCGTTGGATGCGGGAGGGTACGACCGACCGACGTGGTCAATCGCATCCTCCTCAGTGCACCACTTCACTTGAGGACAGGCAAATTGTGCGCATGGCAGTGACGGATTGCTCTGTCACATCACGAACCATAGCACAGGACGTTGAGTCTGTAACGCATCATCCAGTGTCTGCGCGTATCATTCGACGCCGTTTACAGCAGAGTGGTCTGTCCGCAAGACGTCCATTGCTTGGTCTTCCCTTGACGCAGAACCACATACGTCTCCGCCGCCAATGGTGCCAAAATAAAATTTTTATTATCATTACCCACCCCTCTACTTCCCTGTAATTCCGTTGAGAGTCGTTCTCCCCAAAACCGTTCTTAGCAGATTTCAATTCAACAAAATGAAAACCAAATTCCATTACTGTAGTCCTTGTAGCTCGAAAAAAGAAATTTATTTGTCAACTCGGCCCAGTAACCCCCTGCAACCCAGGAGTTGATTCCCGTCAAATGAATTCATAGTGGATCCTTTTCAACAAAAGAAACATGCTTAACAAATTTCAAGTACACTGGTCTAACAATTCTAAAACAGGATTTGTTTCCTATAACTCCCCTTGACCTCTCGCAACCCTCCTTAGGGTCGATTTTTGTTTCTCTTTGTTTGAGGAACTCTATTCTATGAAAGGAACATGGCTACCGATTTTCAAGCAAATAGATCGAATAGTTTAATAACGGAAATATTTATCTATTACACCCCTTAATCCCCCAAAATGAAACTTGAGGGTTAATTTTAGCAAAACCCATTTTATAGCGGTTCTGTACTCAACGAAAGGAATCTGTTTACCAAATTTCAAGACTGTACGTCTAATAGTTTAAAAATGGGAATACTTATCTATTACCCCCTTGAGCCCCCGCAACGCCACTTGGGGGTCTGTTTTCACAAAACCTATTTTGTAGCGGATATCTACTCTACGAAAGGAATCTGCTTACCAAATTTAAAGACTGAGTCTAAATTAAAAATGGAAATACTTTGTGGTGGCGGGATCCTACCTGGGACCCCGCTCACTCCGCCCGGAGCGTCTCTAAGTGTGGGAGGAAACATAGCATCTCCAACAAACGCCATAATAACAAATATATTTATTCATGTTCTGCACAAACATTTAAACGATCACAAGTTTAACTACTATAAGAAAAAACCTAGGAGTGATCTCTAGAACGTCGATTAATCCTAATACTCAATTCTAAGTAAACCCGACTACCAGAAATGAACAAGGAGAACGATCACTAACTAACCTCAGGCCGGTACTGAATCTACTATCTTAAATCTTCAATCTAATAATTTACTGTTATAAATTTACACCTTTTAAACGCGCGCTAAGTTTGTGAAGTAATTCACCAATATTCAACTTACATGACAGCTTCACGACTCCTTCTCTCTTTTACATCTACAAAACCTATAGACTTTATATAGTCGAACTAATTAACATATATCTATCTCGTGTTTTTCCTGAAAGGCTGTGAATTAGTATAAATGCTAGCCCCAAAGTTTCTCAAGAGGATTAGTTAGAAAATCTCGCGAATAGCCCCGTCACAACTTATCTATAACCCCCTTGAGCCCCTGCAACGCCACCTAAGGGACGATTTTCACAAAACACATTATATAGGGGATCTTTACTCCATAAGAGGATTCTGTTTATCATATTTAAAGACCGTACTTCCAGGAGTTTAAAAATTGAAGTAATTATCTCTAACGCCCCTTAAGCCAGGCAACTCCACTTGGGGGTCGATTTTCACGAAACCCATTGTGTAGCGTATCTCTACCCTATGAGAGGAATCTGCTTACCAAATTTCAAGACTGTGCGTCTAATAGCTTAAAAATCGGAATAATTATTTATATCTCCCCTTAACCCCCCTCAATACCCCTTGGGGGACCAATTTTCCCAAAACCCATTTTGAAGCGGTATTAACTCCATGAAAGAACTACGCCTACCAATTTTCAAGCCGGTAGATCAAGTAGTTTAAAAACGAAAATATTTATGTTCTACGCCCTTTATTCCCCTGCAACGCCACTTGGGGGGGCTATTTTTCCAAAACCCATCTTGTAGCTGATCTCTACTCTAAGAAAAGAATAGATTTATCAAATTTAAAGTCTGTGCGTCTAATAATTTAAAAATGGAAATTCTATAACGTCCCTGCAACGCCATTTGGATGTCAATTTTCAGCAAACTCATTTTGTAGCTGATATCTACTTTATATGAAAGAAATCTGCTTACCCAATTTCAAGATTGTACATCAAGTAGTGTAAAAATGGAAACAATTATTTATAACACCTTTTAACCCCCCGCAACGCCCCTTGCGGTTCGAATTTCGCAAAAAAATCCGTTCTTAGGTGATCTCTACTCCATGAAAAGAACATGTCTACCAAATTTCAAGTCTGTAGGTTGTATGGTTCCGGAGATATCGTGATTAGTCAGTCAGTCAGTCAGTGAGTCGCTTTTCTCCTTTATATATATAGATTAAATAAAATGCCACTATTTTTTTAAGCTTATAATTTGCACAGTAAAAATCTATCGATGTAAGGCAGCTTTTCTCAAATTGTGGGACTCCCCCCCCCCTTGGGGGCGCGAGCATATTGATAAGTCGAAACAAAAGATTTAAAAAAATTATTTTACTGAAAGTAAATAAACAAAATACATTCCGACATAAGAAAATACACATTCCCACTGATAAAATACACTTATAAATGTATCAGTACTGCAAAAGTATTGTTAAATAATTTATAAAATACAAAGTTCAGAACAAGGTTAATAATTACCCATGACCCCAGTTTTGTCCATTAATAAAATTATATACATAAATTAACACTTGTCTTGGTAATGTGTAAGGTTTATAATTAATCCCTTAACTGTCAATTAAAAATTACGTGATTCGCTCCCCAATGCCACCGTTTTCCCCGTAAGCGTGTGTATGTGATGCATTGGGGGGGGGGGAAGAATAAATAAGACAAAGAATAAATAAGAAAATCCTCTGAAATAAGTAAATTCTCCGCAAACACTGTCCATGTCTGTTTATTGCATTTCAAACCTTTCGGAGTAATTTTAAGGATAGCAGTGCACAGAAAAAATCGTACTGCGTAAAGAGGTATATGTACGTCAGGGGAAAACAAAGCTTTGGCTGAGCGAGACGTTTATGTACGTCGGTGGCATTCACGAGGTTTAAGTCGTATTGTGTAGCCTTAAAGTAAAAGTATAGTATTATTGAATTCAACACAATGGTATTGTAGGGAGAGAGCGCGATGAAAATTTTGATTGAATATTGGGTCTCAAATATTGAAAGTTTGAGAAGCACTGATGTAAAGTTAACTAATGAATGCAATCATGTCAAACCCCATTATGGTCCTCGAGCCAAAAAAAAAAAAAAAATTGCCCACCCCGGATTTAAAATACAAACACTCAAAAGAATTTTCAAAATTGTTTATTAATCAAGTGAACCTTCAATGACACGATCTAATTGGTCAATAAATTTATTACATTGGATGCTTGTGCAAAACTGAGAAAATCATCAAGGAACCCCATTTTTTTTATAAGAAATGAATTTATTTATACGAATGCTTTATACAAATGCGATCGCTAAAAATTAATATTCATTAGGTCGGTTAAAAATTAGAATCTAACAATACGCTTTGGTTGTCTGTTCTTAAGGACAACCGCAGGATGTTGCAATTGCGTCATGATACTTTGTAACGACATACACTTTTTCAGTGTAATCGTACATTATGAGTGTCAGGGGTTCCCAAGATACCGGGACGCAGCACGGAGGAGATGCATGGGCATACACTGTGGACTGATACATTTGAATCAGTGAATGAGTCGTCGACTTGCCTTTAGGAGAGCCACAGAATCCTTTGCATGCATGAATGTTGGCTCCTGTAGGAGCTATGACGTAATTGTTGAAAAGGCTGATATCAAAAGTAACATTTAAGTTTTTCAAAGCGCACGCTTTTGCAGATTTGCGATTCTTTAGATTCTTCAAATAGTGATGCGGGATTCTCAAAATATGATTTTTGCCATTTCCTATGGATCTAAATGCCTCTATGTAGGGAAGGCCATCAGAATCCCCTTGTTCGTAAAAAGCGATAAACGACTTGATTGCCATCTCGCCGAATCCCGTCCCACTTTTTGTCAGCTTAGGCAGCCGCGTTTTAAAGCGAACATGTCTTCCGTTGAGTGTTTTTAATTGAAAGTAAAATTTCGTCATGTCGTACATGATGTGGATGGAATCGCCATTGACGAAAGGCATGCCTGGCTTTAGAGGTGTTGCCTTAATTTTCTTACAATAAGCATGGATTTCTGGGGGGTGTGAGCTCCAAAATGAAGGTTCCATATTCGGGATTCCATGCAGGTCTATCCATAATTCAACTTTTGTGTAGTTAGTGGCTTTTTTCCAAATGGACGAATACTTCATATTATATTTCTGAATGTTGCGTCCTTGGTACACTGGAAAGAAAAATAAAGGTAATATATTATACAACAATGTTTTGTTTTTTACAACGCAAGATTATGTTGCATCCAAAATTTTATTTAGAATAAAGAGGGAAATAGGGAAAAAAGTCATGGTTATGTATACCTAACGTGCTTATGTCCACCCCCTCTAGAAATTGTAGATAACTATATGCATATTTTCCATAGTATTTGTTTACTTGCGAAAGAATTACGTAAAAAAAAGTATTCCTGTCTTCAGGAACGTCAGAAGAATTCTTCAGGCTCTGGGCCTCTACCCTAAAGTATATAGGCCCTGTGATCTTACACAAATGCAGGTCCCACCTCTGACCCTTAAGAGTAGACAGTATGTACATCGTGTCAAATACTCGTGCAAACAATAAACAGAGACAAATAAATGGACATTTGCACAAACCGGTTCGACTGACTGCCAACTTTTGACTGAATGAGTAAGGATGGTGAATGGCGGTAGGCCTATACATGGACGACGGTCATCACATGTAGCCAGTTGACGAATCGTCCGAAATTCCCAGTATTTCGCAGAATACAACCAAAAATAATGACCGTAAAAATTATTCAAATCATGATCATATTAAGGGTGAGTCGAGAAAGATGAGGCCCTCATTGTGACCGATGCCCTGGGTCCAGTTGGCTCATGCCTTAAGACGTCCCTGCTTGTCACACTTTTGTGAAGAATAAACGTGCCTGAATACATTTCATGTTGGTTTTAAAAAAATCCGACAGGGAGAGTAAGTCAGTGTTTATTTACTTCTTATTATAAAGTAACACAAAAGGGCTATTGGCGACGGACTTCGTAATTTTGAACCTCGGTCAAGCAACGAGGACGACACCCGAGCTGAACCCCTCTCTTCAACCTACCACACCAGGCTAACAGGACTTTGAGGCGCAGCAGATTTAACGTGCATCAAATCCTGTTCATGGTAGGTATTCAGTTGCACTAGAGCTCGGACTCATGACACGCTGGTGAAGAGTTCGTGACTGTAACCACTAGATTACAGCGACCTTTTCTCGGCAGGAGTTATCTCAAAGCTTAACTTACAAGGGGAGGACACGACTAAGGATATTCATTTGGGGACGATATTTTGTGTAATACCAGTATTCCTTTAGGGTGTTCAACTTCAAAGTAATACCGTCGAATGGGCAGTCAATTCGGAGAACATAGCCTTTCGAAATTCATACTTAGCTGTTATATAATTAAGTTTTAATTATCTCCAGCGATGCAGTGGCATAGGTGATAGCGCACCTGCAATCCACGCGGCCAATCAGGGTTCGAGTCACGCAATTGACTAGCCTTGTTCTTTTTTTTCAATTCATTTAATTATTTTTACAATTAATAATTTTTTTAGAAACAGCTTATTAAATATTTTATGTAACTTTGTATTTCAAAAACTTAAACAATTACTATATCTATTTATAAAAAGGAGAAAAACGACTCACTCACTCATTGACTGACTGACTAATCACAATATCTCCGGAACTATTCAACCTACAAACTTGAAATTTGGTAGACATGTTTCTTTTAGGAAGTAGAGATCCTCTAAGAACGGATTTTACGAAATTTGAGCCGCAAGGGGCGTTATAAGTAATTGTTTCCATTTTTAAACTACTCGAGGTACAATCTTGAAATTAAGTAAGCACATTCCTTTCATAGAGTAGAGATCCGCTACAAAATGAGTTTAGTGAAAATCGACCGCCAAGTGGCATTGCGGGGCTTAGGGGGCGTTATAGATAATTACAAGTATTTCCATTTTTAAACCATTAGACGCACAGTCTTCATATTTGATAAATAGATTAATTGCATAGAGTAGAGATCAGCTATAAGATGTGTTTTGAGAAAATAGCTTCTTAAGTGGCGTTGCGGGGGATTAAGGGGCGTAATAGATAAATATTTTCGTTTTTAAACTACTTGACCTACCTGCTTGAAAATTGGTATATATAGGCATAGTTCTTTCATGGAGTAAATATCCGCTACAAAATGGGTTTTGAGAAAATTGACCCCCAAGGGGTGTTGCGGGGAGGGGTTAAGGGGAGATATAAATAATTATTCCGATTTTTAAACTATTAGACGCACAGTCTTTACATTTGGTAAGCAGATTCCTCTCATAAGATAGAGATACGCTACAAAATGAGTTTCGTGAAAATCGACCCCCAAGTGGCGTTGCGGGTCTTAAGGGGCGTTATTGATAATTATTTCCATTTTTAAACTACTCGACGTACAGTCTTGAAATATGATAATCAGAATCCTTTCATTTATTAAAGATCCTCTATGTAATGTGTTTTGTGAAAATCGACCCCAGGTGGCGTTGCGGAGGCTCAAAGGGCGTTATAGATATATATATTTTTTTCATTTTTAATTTATTAGACGCACTGTCTTTAAATTTGTTAAGCAGATTCCATTCATAGAGTTCCCCTACAAAATGGATTTTTGTGAAAACAGACTCCCCAAGTGGAGTTGCGGGAGCTCATGGGGCGTTGTAGATAATTATCTCCATTTTTCAACTATTAGACATACAGTCTTGAAATTTGGTAAGCAGATTCCTTTCGTAGAGTAGAGAACCGCTATAAAATGGGTTTCGCGAATGTCAACCACCAAGTTTCATTTAGGGAGATTAAAGGGCGTAATCTATAAATATTTCCGTTTTTAAACTATTAGATCTACCTGCTTGAAAATTGCTAGGAATGTTCCTTTCATGGAATAGAGTTCCTCTAACAAAGAGTAAAACGAAAATCGAACCCTAAGGAGGGTTGCGAGGGGTCAAGAGGAGTTATAGAAAAAATTTACTGTTTTTGAATTGTTAGACGTACATACTTGAAATTTGTTTTAGGCATGTCTCTTTTATTGAATAGGGATCCACTAAGAATGTATTTTATGGAAATCAACTCCAGTTGGGGGGAGCAGGGGGTTACTGGGATATATACTGACAAAAAATTCCTTTTTTCGAACTACAAGAACTATAATAATGAAATTTGGTTTGCATTTTTCTTTTGTTGAATTTAAATCAGCTAAGAACAGTTATTTTGGAAAACGACTCTCAAAGGGATTACGGGGGTATTGATAGGAAAAATTCCGTTTTTATTTTTGTTAGATTTTGACTCTAAATTTGGCTTGCATATTCATTTTACAGAGTAGAGATCCACCGAAAATTGGTTTTGCAGGAATCCACTTGTTTATAAGGTTACGAAATGCAAACATCATTCTATGCTTCAATTTTAGGGATTCTTAGAAAATACAAATTAGATGAGTACTGCCCTATTTTTCTTATCAAGATTCAACGGTTACAGGTATAAGTATATTTTTCAATACAATCGAATTCTTAATGTTAGGACTTAGATATCAATAATTTATACATATATATAAGCAGTAAAAATTTATAAAACATCATGAAATGCCGATTGAAGCGGGAGGGTAACGGCTAGTATATATATATAAAAATAACGTAGTCGAGGCCGATTTCCGTTGGTTATTTGAATGGAGATTTGTCGATGGGGATTTCTTGATACACAGATAACTACGTCTTCTTTTGTTTTAATCTTCTTTTATTCATAGCCATAAGCATATAAATTTTCAGTACATTTGGCATAATTAATTGACACACACAAATACATAGCAGAAGTAACAAGCAGCAGCAGCAGCAGCAGCGACGAAAACATGTTGTTGGCGAGCAGACAAAGAACAAAGAGAGAGCACATAGCACTCTGAGTATTTGTACTGGGTCAGCACCTTGAGTCGTACAACTCTTTTCTAACGGGAGTCGTGATTGGTTACAAACGCGCAGGAGCAATTAGATTAAGATTATCATATTAGTCTCGTACCAAAGATTTATAAAATAATTTAAACGAGTTAATTTAAAGAAGGCTAGAGGAAGTCCTTACACACAAATATATATAAATATTTATATTACATTTTATAAATATATCAATTTATGTAATAATTATTATAATATTATCAATAAATAATAATATTTATTAGAAAAATATTATATTGAATGATATTTTATATAATTATTTTGCATTTTGAAAAGT
This sequence comes from Trichonephila clavata, assembly GCA_019973975.1. Classification (NCBI taxonomy): domain Eukaryota; kingdom Metazoa; phylum Arthropoda; class Arachnida; order Araneae; family Nephilidae; genus Trichonephila; species Trichonephila clavata. The sequence continues at coordinate 162,264 of BMAO01011924.1, forward strand.
AAAATAGTTATATCGCTACAAATAGTTTTGTAATATTTAACAAAAATAATTATATTTTATTACATTAGTTTTCTTAAAGTTAATATAATAAAATTATATACATTTTTTCTTATATAATTATAACGTAATTAAATTAATAATAATATAACATATGTAATAAATCTCTTTTTTTAAATAAATTTATTGACTTGTAAAAATAATTAAATGAAGCGGAAAAAAAAGAAAGAAAATAGATTACGCTACTCGAGCCCTGACCGACCGTGCGGAATCTACTATGTCACTTCATCGCTGGAGATAATTAAAACTGAATTATATAAAGCTAAGTATGAATTCGAATGCTCCGAGAATTGACTGCCCATTCGGCACTATTGCATTGAGGGTTAACACCCTAAAGAAATACTGCTATTACCCAGTCTCGCGTTCCCAATTGAATTTCCTTAGTCGTCTCCTTCTTATTTTAATCGTTGAGGTTCATTAGAGCAAGGGGTTCTTAAACTGTGGTCCGCGGACTCCCTCGGGGGTCCCCGGCACCTTTCTAGCGAAGTCATCTCATTTAATATCGAGATTTCCTCCTTTTAAAGTGGCCGCGGTAGCTTAGTGGTCAAGGTAATGGAGTCGAGCCCAGTACCACTGAAAATCCGCCGTGTTGGGGAGCGATGCACGTTAGATCTGTCGAGAGCTCAAACGTTATTTCATTGGTGTGGTGTGGGAGTTACGAGAGGGGTCCGAACCAAAGTTGTCGTCCTCGTCACTTGAACACGGTTCAAATTTCGAGGTCCGCCGCCAAAAGCCCAAGAGTAGCTGAACAGTGCGACGGTAATATTCATTCAGCCACTCCGTCTTTTAAAGACTGTAAGGCCTCGTGGAAAAATTGAAAGATGCCCCATCCTAGATTAGATTACTAAATCACTCCCAATAAAAAACTTCTTGAACATATATTTCGATCAAGAATCTTAATTACGTTTTTTTTATTGTCTTCAACTACATAGCCATTACTACAATGTAATATTTTTTAATTAGATATTTACTGTTTTCTTAAAAGAGGGGGGGGGGGAGAAATGTTAAAAATGTCTGTATAAGTAGCAGAGGCAATTTTGGGATTATTCAGGAATTTTAAATCCCTCAGTCATGTGTCGGGAATCAGATAGGGGTGCTCAAAATCTAAGGGGTCCGCGAAGTCAGGTTGATACATAAAGGGCTTAAGAACCGCGATCGAATGCTAAAGAATCGCTGCATTAGAGGATTTCTGACCGAGTTACATTAGGCAAGAAATGAATCAGGCTTAACATGTATGCTGTTACCCTCACGTTATTAGTAACTATCGTCGACTTTTTTTAATTTAAGGCTGCAAATTACCCTCCCACTCCTTCGATTACCCTCGCACTCTGCCTTCACTAAAATCTGTCTTTACTCAAAAACCCCTTCATTATTTACAGAAGTACAAAAAGGCAATTTTACGAAATATACAGGCAAGTCTACATAGTTTTAAATTACAGAAAAGTTTAAAAACATTTGTTTATACGAGAATCACAAAGTTTCAAAATACACTGGAAGGAAAAATATACAAAAAGAAAAAAAGAATCTCAAGAAAAATACAGAATAAGAAGGAGGGGGTGGGGGGATAACATTCAAATTTTCTTACAATGATAAAACGTATAACGAATATCTTCAATATAATTGCACTATTAGGGCAAGAAGAAAATTTGTCACGGAATATTAACTCAAATTATTTGAATGACGCTTATACTATACTTTCTTTTAATGCTCCTCCCCTCTATATCATATAAATTAATCTATTGGCAATCGATATTGTAGTTTCGAGCCTCAGTCAAGTAATGAGGACGGCACTTGATCAGAAAACCCTACGCTCTAAAATTCCTCACCACGCCAACGTGAGGACTTCAGACCTCGATAGATTTAACAAGCATCAACCCCTTCAAGCAGCGATTAGGGAAAATGCTGGCCACGAGTTCGTGACCATGACACTGGTTATCAGAACACGCTGAAATGACGACGTTGAAATATAAAGAATACATTTTTTTTTATTTTATTGAATAGAGCAATCTTTTGGCTTTACAAAACATTTTATTTAATTTTTAAGTTACCTACAGGGCAAATTATAATAAATTATACAAAATTTAAAAAATTGAACCTGAATCTTTAATTTTCCAGAAGTGGGCATTTAAATGGTTCAAAATCTATCCTGGTGTGTCTGGTAACTCAAATTATTATGAATGTATTTCTATGAAACTTTTTGAACTATATATTTACATTATTTTCTACAGAATATACTAAAATTATACCTTCTCTTTGAATATTTTTTGTTAGAGTCTTTTATTTCAATAAAACCTCATAAATGTGTCAAACTTCTTACAATATTTATTAGATCAGTTTTTTTAAAGTTTTATATTTTGATAAAACATTAAAAGTTTGGTAAATTCCCTAGAAAAATATATATATAGTTATTTTATATAGTAATACTTTTACTACATTTTTCTGTAACTGCTTTAAAGAAATTTAATAAAATAAATTAAAGTTTAAAAAAAACTAAAAAATACCTTTATATTTAATCGAACTAAGTTGTAACATAATCTTTTAGTCACCAAATCTGGAATTGGGATCTGAAATGAGTTGCCAGATGCGGGAGGGGAAATTGTTAATCCTGATGATCCTGATCAGGAAAATGGAAAAAAGTTATTAAATTATTGTATTGCCATCGGTCCTGGACAAGCGAGCTAAGTTCCGAATTCATCTGACCTTTTCAAGTGAGTAAAAATGGAGTTCAAAGTTACGTTACATACAAGTGCAGCTTTAAAAGGGTGTGAAAAACTAATAAACTTTCACATGCAATTTGAATGTTTATAAAATTTAGAAAATTTATTTTAAATATTGCAAAATAACTTAATAATTATTGGTATTGATCTCGTTATAATGTTTTAGCATTTGGAATGCTATCCTAGTATGCTATTTCTAGAAAGTATTCTGAACTTGCTCGGATACCTTAAAAGCAGTGCTTTCCATCCTTTTTATCATCACGGACCGGTCGATTGATTGATCAAATATTAACGTCGCACTGTTCGGCTACACGAGGGCTTTTGGTGACGAACCTCGTAATTTTGAACCACCGTCAAGTGACGAGGACGACACCTGAGCTGGCATCCCTCTACTAACTACCACACCCACGGGAGGACGTTTGAGCTCTCAAGAGATTTAACGTACATCTCTCCCCTACACGGTGGGTCTTCAGTGGTACTGGGCTGGAACTCATGACACTCCAGCCATGATCTGACACCTTGACCACTTGGCTACCGCGGCCACCCACGGACCGGTCAATGTTTGATAATTTTTCCGCACCCCGGTGAAGAGGGGGGGGGGAGACGTCAATTGTTTATAATTTAAATTGTTTTTGTTTAATTTTTTAATTTAATTATATTTAAACATGTCTTCAGAATAAAGTAGTTACTCTATAAATGAATATAAAGTGGTTTAACATGGAATATAAAATGATTTCCATAAAAATTCGCACAAACCCGAGAGAAATATCCCACAGTAAATAAAATGGAAATAATTTAATGTTCCTTGTACGGGCCAGTATTGTTCTATGGTTTGAGGGTTGATGACCGTTGCCTTAAGAAATTGTTTTTGATAATGTACGAACTATTCATCCGATCACTTCAAAATTAAGTAGGTACTAAAAATATATTTTGCTAATTGTGTGTTAGTTATAAACCGCTTATAACACTAATTCATTATTTCTTATGGTCTACTTTTGGTTATACTTATTACTGTCTAACTGATCATTGTTTTCGTAGCTGATTTGCGTAAAACAATAATAGTTCCCGAATACGATTATGTAACTATGGGTATCTGATTTTTTAGTCATGTTTGCGTAGTGAGAGATGCATTGGGTGAAATTGGCCAAGACTTGAGCATTAAGAGAAAATTGGACATAGGAAATAGGCCCTTGAAGAACGTGAAGATCGAAAGAAATTCGTCAGGAAAAAACGCGATTGATTTGATAGAAATATGCAGCAGTGGAGATAGGAGAAAACCTAATCGCAAAAGCCATACAGATAATCGCGATCATGATAATGAAAAGAATTTCACACATTCCAAAAATCATTGCTCCAGTTTAAGACTGAGATAATTCCTCAAATCCGGATGAAATGAAGATTTCGTACTTTTTTAATATAATAAGACAAAATGCTTAAAAACACTAATATAAACATACCTCTCTAAAAGAGGATAGAGTGCTTTTTTTGTATATTCCTAAAAACACGTTGATGAAAACGCCGAGAAAAGTGAGTGAAAAATTAACGTCGCACTATAAATCAACACGAGGACTTGTGGCGATGGATCTCGTCATTTTGAGCCTCGGTCAAGTGACGAGGATCCTTTCTGAGCTTTCACCCCATCCTAATTTCCACATCACACCAATGGGAGGACGTTTGAGCTCTCGACATGTTTAACGACCTTCCTCTACACGACGGGTCTTCAATGGCACCAGGACTCACTCGAACCCACGACTCGCCGGCCACGAGTTCGTGACCAAAATCCCCTAAGTTACAGAGGTCACAACCTCTTCAGTAAAAACTAAAGTTTTGTTGGTCTATGGGAAAGCGGGGAGAGGTCGAATCACTCAACTCCATCCTTGAGTTCGACACTGCAAAAGAAAATGGAATCAAAAATCTTGAGAATTATTTTCATTACTCTCAGTTTTCGAATGTTTTGTGAACTTCGCATCTATTCTTTTTTTTTAAAAAAAACACATCTTAACAGGGGCGTAACTAGTCATGAGGGGACCCTGTACCAAAATTCCTTGGAGGTCATTCTTACGCATGTTGGGGATCCTGTAAAGGGGTGGTGATACGGCGGTAGCTACGCCTTTGCCTCTTAAGTAAATGGAACATCTCTTAAACACATTGCATATAACACACTGTTTAATATAAATATTTTTCTAGAAATATCGAGATAAATTGTTAAAAAAAGGGTAGTTTGTAATATTTGTATAATCAGGCCTCCATTTCCCGAACCTCTATTTTGCGTATATATCTATCTTCTCTATTTAAAGCATATAAAGTATTGAAAATGAATCTAACGAATTTTCCCCGTAACTAACTTTTTCCCCGGGATTTCGTGGCTTCGTTCAATAGAGATCAGACTGTGATTAAAATGAGATTCCTGTGTAAAATGTTTTCCCTGTATTATATTATTTGTGCTTCCAAGATATTTCAATCATGCCACGCCAAACATTCTTCCCTCGTGTCTGTTAGAAATTTCCCTTGGAGTTCTCAACCGAGAAACCTGAAGCGGCGCTCTGCGAAACATACACATTATAAAATTCCTTCCATCTGCAGACATTCCAAAGAGAGTTCAAAAGGCAAACAGATTAACCCCACGGAGAGGTTAAGAATACGTCCGATCTGATGATACTTCGGAGTATCTTCAAATTGCTTCACCTACCCATCAGGATGCGACTTCTTTTGCCGATGAAAAATTACACGGTGGGGGAGATGATGGATCCTAATAGTGTCTAAAATAGTGGAATCTGTTATTTGGAGGCGTTTGTGATAGCTCGCAACTGGAATACAACGTTTTCAATTGGTCTATCGGCTGAGCAATTCAATTGCCATCTGGGTGACACATGCCCACCATTTAGAAGCGGAGCTGTATTCTTATTTTAAATAAATTGCACTGATACATTGGATATATAACAAAAAAATCTTTTTTAAAAAATCACTTGGAAGTAGCCTATGTATTATATAATGTCCTTTGGGGGAAATCTTATTATATTTATACGCAAGTTAAATTTAGATTATTCAGAAGATTTCTCATGTCTGATAATTATCTATGTTAGTGAAATCAAATGTATTACTTGTTGTTTTAACATCTTACTCATTGCTTCAAAACTTAAATAATCCCTAGCAATAAGCATCGCATTTTTTTTTCTTACACAAACGCACAAAAGACTGAACATTTGGAACACAGAAATAACTTTAGGAAAGAAAATATACGTGGCTCCTGAACTGACGGTTGAAAGGATACATAAATGTAAAAATGGAAATAAAAATCCTCAGCCAAATTTTTTTGAAAAAAGAAATTTATACAAGCTCTAAAGCAATAAAAGGACTTTTGGCGACGAATTTCGTAATTTTTAACTACGGGCAAGTGAAGGAGAGTGATCAGTAACAATCCACAATAAAGCAACACAAGGGCTTTAGACGAGTGAGTGAGTAAGGGAGTGAATACTACTGTCGCACTATTCAGCTACTCGAGGGATTTAGCGACGGACCACGTCATTTTGAACCATGGTCAAGTAACGAGGACGACACCCTGTGCTGATCCCCCTCCTTTCCTAACTTACACACCAACGAGAAGACGTTTGAGCCTCAGTATATTTAACATGTATCGTTCTGCACGCCGGGTTTTCAGCTGTTCTGCGCTCGAACTCATAGCATGCCAATCACTATTCCGTTACCTTGACCATTAGGCTAACGAGGGCAGGGCTATTGGCGAACGGACCTCACAATTTTGAACAGTGGTCTAATGACGAGGACAACACCTGAGCTTGTACCTCATCTATGAGGACTTTTAAGCCTCGACAGATTTAAAGTGTATCAGCACCTCTTCACGGCAAGTCTTCAGTGGCACTTGGGCTCGAACTCATGATACACTATCTCCACAAGTTCATGATCACGAGGCTACCACGGCCTTGTAAAGGAAAATCAATAATTAGTTAATATTTTTAATAATAAATAAAGCTGCTTGATACTACTATTCGAGAGAGAAATTCTCAAACACCATTGAAAAGGTCAAGTCTGAAATTTTGCAAAAGCGCACACATAAACTTTGCTATGACTCTCTCTCTGTAAATGTCCCATTCAATTTTGAATGAAATTAATACAGATTTTTAAAGTTAAGATAAACGTTCAAGTTTATAATGTTTAACATTTAAACTTCACGTACTTTTGTTGAATTTTAATAATAAAAGAAAAACAAAGTGAATGATTGTTTATTAAATGTCTCGCTCACTGTGAAACTTGACTATATCCTTGTTTGCTTATACCCTTATCTTTTATTTGTCTTTCCAAACAGGGTTTGGATGGGTAGTAAAACAGCTGTCTAAATGAACTTCGAATGATACACTCAACACAATCGATTATAGTGTAATTTCCTTAAATCCACAATGCACAGGCAAATAAAGGCAAAAGTGAATTCTGCGATAATACTTTCTTTTCCAAGGAAACAACAATAACAAACAGGAATGAATTTTTGATTTCCTTGAATAGATAGAGGGAATCGTTTTGCTTCTTGTCGTTATGTATCAAAAATGTGAGAAATGTGTGGAAACGTTTCTTAGAAAAAAATGCGTCATTTTATGTGAGGAATCAGCTATCGTATCATATTTAATTTTTTTCACGAACTGAACCACTTTATGAATAAATAATAATCATGCATGAATATCATGCACAAAAATATAGAAAGGAAATTGTATTATTTATAATAATTCTCTTTTTTCAAAAGACAGAATTAAAGTAAAAATTACTGAAACATTTTCTATCAATCGATTTTAACACAACAGGGAGGTTGTTGCTGCTGAGTAGTTATGGTTGCCGAATTGTGTCCGAGTCTCGGGTTGGAATCCTGGTGCCAGTGAACGACCCGCCATATAGAGAAGTTGATGCACGTCAAGGCTCATATTTCTTCCGTTGTCGTAGTGTGGAAGTTAGAGAGGGAGTTCCAGCTAAGGTAACGTCCTTAGTACTTGACCGTTGCTTAAATTTAGGAGTTCCGTCGCCAACAGGTACCATGCTGCTTCAGAGAAGAACATAAATTAAAATCAAATCGAAACAACGCGAGAGCTTTTGGCGACATGCCTCCAAGTGTGAGTCCCATGATGAAGTAAAGGGGGAGATTCTAAGATTTAATATCATGTCAACATGAACCTCAACGGATTCAATGTGCATCTCCTCTCAACATGGCCGGTTTCCAGTGGCACTAGAACTCGAAAGCGTCGCCCCGAGTTCGTTACAAGGACCATTCGGCAGAAAACGATAGTCAAAGCAACAAATGGGAAAAAAATTCACTCAAATTTCAAAGTAGACTTCTATATAAAACAATTAAAGTATTTGAAGTGCCATAGAAATGAGTTTCCAACACTTACAAAAATGCTAGTTAAATTCGTCCATTCATACGAATGGATTTTGGGACATTCTATTTTAGGAAATAAAGCTAACCGTGTAAAGCAGGGATACTCAAACTTTTATTCCTGCTACGCCATGTACATATGACAGGTATTTCACTCGGGCCGCACTATGAGGATAATGGGGGGGGGGACACTATAAGTTCAAATCAACAATGGGCGAAGTAAAATTAATCAAAATATTGAAACCTTTTTTTAACTTTAAAATATTATATTAACCTTTCTATCAAACGCACACAAAGAATATTCACTCCCCCCCCTCCCACTTTTTAATGAATTATGGAACAGCTTCGATTTTCTTTCATCCATGACCAAACCTCTCCTGTTTACATTCTGTTATAAAAAAAAACAAATTGATAATTTAATTACTTGATTGATAGAAATTCCCGCTAAATTTTTAATGCATTGTTCTTAAATAATTGAATTTCTTAGTAGAATGGGACATTAACGGGCCACTCAGAAAAGGCCTGTGGGCCACAGGTTGAGTACCACTAGTTTAGAGTGTATGATGCACGTTAAATTTGTCAAAACTCTCACGTTGATGTGGTATGGAAGTTTGGATAATGGGTTGCAAGCTTAGGTGTCGTCCTTATCAGTTGGTTGTGGCTCAAAATTAGAAACCAATGAAATATATCTCTCGTGTTGTTTCAAAGAGAGCGAGACGCAAGAAAGAAATTTCAAGAATGGAATCAAAGTAGAAGCAAATAGACGCAAATACTATGGTATTTTGTGCGTAGAAATCTCACATAAAAATGATTTCTATAAAATCAAGATGATCTTATGTAATAAAAAAAATTTAGATTTAATTCTTAATGGATCAAAATAGAAAATATTTACTGACTTGTAATCCATGTTTTTTTATTAAGTTAATGATTTTGTAAGAATGTGGTTGAAAATCCCTTTTGTGTGTGAATATTAAATTACATAACCAGGTGCATATAAAAAATAGTAAAATAGTATTCACAGATATGATTGCTCAGATTTGTATTGTCAGAATTAACCTTTTTGAAGACCTTTTCTGACGAACATTTTACTTCGATGAACTAACCTCCAAAATCAATCTTACATTGTCTTCGTTTTAGTTTTGATTTCTTTCATAAAGGCATAGTAATATGTATTTTATTTTTATTAATGTGCACTTCCAGTTTTCAGTGCACTTTAAATCAATTACCAATTTGTGGCAGAGATATTCAGATTTGTGTTATAAAATGTATATGCAATAAATATGAGTATGAGAATATTTTTTATGCAAAAATTTATAATAATGTATAAATATATGCGAACATCTTTTAAGCAGACATTATATACTTAAACTCTTTAAAAACAATTATTAAAAACCAATTTTTTTAAAAGAAAATTATAAATTTTGTATTTATATTACAGTCATTTATTAAATGCTTTTTGATGAATTGGAGAATAAAACTTAACGTTTATTCAAACATTTTCTAAAAAATATTCTATAATTTACAAAAAATTATATTTTAAACTATTAACATGTGCTTACAGAACTCAATTATTTCGATCTCTCGATTGATTAGGAATTTTTTTAAATTGAATATAACTACGAACAATTAAAAATCCATTTAATTTAGTTGGAAATAAAGGCGACAAGTCTAGATCCGAATTTCATTGGGTTCGAACAAGTTCTTAAAAATCCAATTTTTATGAAGAAAAAAAAAAATGAAAAAAAAATTCTCGATTTGATTATGTGAAGTAACACAAAAGAAATTATAAAGGTTAGATTTAATATAAAAATAATATTGCGCCAAGAAGTAACAGAGTCCTAAAATATCACTGCGTAGTGAAATTAAATAGATATTTTAGGTATTCAAACTAAAATAAAGAAGAAAATATACATATAGTATATAGTTTTCATTATAATATTTAAAATTCAGAGTTGATATTTTACAATTTATGCGTAGAATCAGCACACGTAACAAAATTATATGACTTTAATACTAGTCAGCTTACCATTTTCCATTTTTTTATTTAAAATGCATAGCATAATTTAAATGACCGATTGTATTTTAAAGTAAATTAAATTTGTAATGTATAACAGGTATTTTAATTTATTAAATTATTGGTACAACAGTTTTAAGAACTTTGTATTGTGATTTAGTACAACGGTTTTATTTAAATATAAAAAAAATTGCTTTGATTACACTCATTTTATAAATGACAATCAGATCCGAGTAGACAATCAAGAAGATTTTAAATCGAAAAGAATTCATTCCTTTCATGTAATAAACACTACTTAAAACTCATTTTATAATAAAAATATATTAAATTTCACTCACCTTCGATCTCATCACTTGTCAACTTTTCTGATTGGGTCAAGTTTCTATTCCACTCTAAATAAATTCGTGCCAATCCTACTGGGACGCTCCGAGTAATGTTATATTGACGCACGCGGCTATTAATCGTTGATCCTAATTCCTCCAACTCGTTGTAACGAGAGCCTAATACCCCGATTAAAAGAATTCCAAAAAACAATGCGATTTTCATCACAATTCCTAGGTGAAATCGGGAGTTTAATTTGTTGCAATAAACATTTTTATAACGATAACTAAAAAACCAAGACATGACTAGTGTTAAGTTCGGCTAGGTACTAACCGTTCCATTCTATATCGAGTCTCCGAGTATATCTATGGAATAGGTTGCTTCAAAAGTCACAGACTATCTTCGACTAAATGTCGTCGTCAATATTAAAGGACCATCTTTGACTTAACAACTAGTCAATATCCGTCTCTGATGATAGAATTCCCTGAGGATTCATTCTTAATTCTGCATTCAAAGATGAAAATGGAGAGAGTTTACATTTCATTATGTATTCATTGAAGAATTATGTGATTGGCTGAAGATAACACCAGTAACAGTGAGTGGGGTTGTGAGTAATCCAATGATGAATAAGTGTAATTGGAGAAAAAGCATGCGGAGGGAATCCGTACTAATATTTACCAGATAAGAAAGTTTACCAAAATGAATTGTAAACTTTCCAGTTTTAAGGGTGGGGCGAAAGGGAAAGGGGGTTACCAAAGATACTGGCGCATATGCAGGAACGCGCAGCTAAATTAACTTGTGGCATCTATGAGTGTTTCAATAATATAACCTTTTAAGCAACACGAGGGCTGCTGGCAATGGACCTCATAATTTTGAGATACAGTCACTTGATGAGCTTGGTAACGTTGGAAAAAAAATTCGTATTATGGAATATATATATAATTTATTGTATTTTGCTATTTGTAACGTTGCTTGAAGTGATGGAGTATATGAAAATGATAAATATAATAAGTTTATATTTTAATAGAAGAAGCAGGTCTGAGTCGTACATAAAATCATTAATAATTTAATATTTTAAATAAATATGTTTCCGCATACTTTATAAAATACGATTTGGTACTAGATAAGGTTACGAGTTTGGGCTGTATACTTTTTAAAAAATTACATTTCTGTAAGTCGAATACAACAGATTGCATGCATCTATTCCAATTGAATTGTCGTCTCCATAAGACTCATGATGGACCAAAGCTGAAAACTGATAAAGAAAAAATTGATTCTTATTATTATACATAAAACCTCCGTCATTTGTAAATCGTTCCACTAGGGTTTTTGCAGAATTCACCCGATGTCCAAATGTGGATAAATTTTAATTATTAGACCAATCGTCATACGATGGTAAGAAACAAAAAAAAGTTTTGAAATTTTTTTTCCTGAGTAATCTAACCTACCTCTCGATATAAGAAAATATGAAATAATGCAATTAATAAAATCAACAATTTTATATCTACAAAGTTTTAACTGAATATGCTAAATAAAACGCGTACCAGAATATGGGTTTACCAATTTTTTTTCTATAGTTCACCTTTAGCCATATCAATTTAAACTCTAAAAAATCCAATAAAACTCGGAATTAAAGAAAGAAACCTGCTTTTTTTTCTAATTGATGAAAAACATATTTAAAAGATAATTATAAAATAGTTTTTTTAATTAAAAATCTAGAAATATAAAGTGATTCATTTGAATTACCATACATTTAACGGACATCAGCCGCTTTGCACGGCGGGGGCCGTTAGTGGTGCAAGGATTGAACTCGTCGCGAGTTAGTGACTAAGCCCACTCGACTACGACGACCTTAACCCGATATTTAGGAGCCCAATTTCCCTTTTTCTCCTTTTTAGAATTTACTCATTTTGATAGACACAGATAACGCACCCCTGGGGACTGTCCTAATGATCTTTCCCTTTTATCAGCCTTCCTCGTTAATCAATATTTGCTCTTTTTATTTTATGGTCTTCCTTCCCTCCAAGAGGGGGCCGCGGTAGCCAAGTGGTCAAGGTATCGGATCATGGCTAGAGTGTCATGAGTTCGAGTCCAGTACCACTGAAGACCCACCGTGTAGGGGAAGGGAAGAACGTTTAATCTGTCGAGAGCTCAAACGTTCTCCCATTGGCGTGGTGTAGTAGTTAGGAGGGTAGTGGTAAATCTCGGCCACATCCATTTGCATATGGCTGGGTACTAAATTTATATTCAGAAAATGGAAGAAAACAAAAACAAAATTTGTCTTCGAAAGAGTTAAAATCTTTAAATCTTATTTCAAAAATTCAGTTCTAAGATTTAAAAATTTTTCTGTGTATTTTTGATGCTATGCAGTATCATCCAATCTTGATTTGTTCATGTTGAATGCCGGAAAGTGCACTAAATATTCCCTTTTCAATTGCTTTTCCCGAAGCTGATGTATTATTGTATGCCAATATATTGGCCTGGCCACATGCGGGACGCGAGTTTGACATCCCTGGTCTAGATGTTATATAACATACTCAGTTATAGTATTACTAAAGTTACATTTCATTTCTTAAGATTTCTTATACTATCCCTACGAACAATGAAACATTTCTTAAAAGTTTCTATTTATGTTATATATAAATTTCATCAATGGATAACTGATTAAAGTTTCGTAAAAAATTATGATCCGATGATTTAGTTATAAAACTCGCATCTGCTTCTCAATTCCAAATAATTTTTGTCCAAGAAAACAATTTCTTTTGGCTTTAAAAACAAAGCGATGTTTAATTAATTTGAAATTTAATAAAAATATTTTTTTTTAAAAATATTATATTTGACTTTAATTAGAAAATAATGCATCTTGTAAGTGTGTGTTCTCTTTTTACTCTTAGTCTACACAAATTACTGATTTTGTACCGTGGTGTCAGTTTTGGATTTGACCTAATGTGTACCTTTTGATGCAGAAATCCTCGATTTTTAAGTGGTCAAGGTAACTTAGTGGTCAAGGTAACGGACTCGTGGCCGGCATGTCAGGAATTCGAGGCTAATACCGCTGAAGACCCACCGTGTGGGGAAGCGATGCACGTTAGATCTGTAGAGAGCTCAAACGTCCTCCCGTTTGTGTGGTTTTGTAGTTGGGAGAGGGGGGAGCCAGCTCAGGTGTCGTCCTCGTCACTTGACCATGGTTCAAAACTACGAGGTGCGTCACCAAAAACCTTAGTGTAGCTGAACAGTTCGACGTTAATACTCACTCATTCACCCCAGTTTTTAATCAAAATTACTCGAACCACAAGGTCCGCAAACCATATTTGACTACCAAAGTAACCAGTTATTCTACTAAACATTGAAAAATGTTAGCTTTTAATTTTCCGAAATTACTACGGAGAACTCAAGAAGTAAAGTTTAATTGCCGAGTACAGCCTGTCATTCTGAATCCTCTGCATTTTTTAAGCGCCGGAGTTTCGGACATTCCGAAACTGTCAGCCGGGGACAACTTATATGCTCTAAGTGGATGTCCGTTGAGTATTCTTCCAAGGAATGTAATCTAGGGACCAAAATGCATTAATTATCAACAGATGCATCCTTCTTATTAGAAATTATGTCCAAAATGACTTGTTTTTTAGGTCTATGACTCTAAAAAAGGTATTTTGTAAGCTAATAAATAATCCACTGTCTCCATTATCTAAATTGATCAGAATGTTGTGAGTAGTAGGCTTACCCTTGCAACTTCTGAAATCATTATATTTACTTCTGCATTTACTACTAGAAGAACAAGGTATTCATTCTACTTGATTCTGAATCGAAAATAACTTTTTTTTTCTTCTTCTGATTTACCAACTTTTTATTCCGGGGCCTGATATATATATATATACACACACACACACATTTCCCTAACTACATTCGATTCCCACTTTTAATCATGGTCAAATAACGCGGCCGGCACTTGTCCCACACTTCACATCCACGTCGTAACAATAGGATAATTTTAAGATCTGAAATCATCAGCTGATATTTCTTCCTAATTTTGAACCATAGTCAGATGATGAAAAAGGCACTTCAGCTTGTTTCTTTTTGATTCATCCTTATCATATTCTTGTATTCCTAAACAAATTTATATCAGTTAGATCTAAACAAATTAGATCAGTTTTTAGTAGTTCGACTACTAGGTACAAGTCAGAAGATTATTGGATCGACTCACTGTCAAAAACACAGTCATAAAATCGCATTTTTTATTTTTTGACTATACTATCGAATAAATATCGATTGGTTTATCTATGATAATGGCTGCATACTGGCGCTCATATTACACTGTAATAAATCAATAATCTGCAGAGGCAGAAAAGTTGTTAAAAAATTATATTTGGAATTTTTGTAAAATTAGATCATCATATAATTTCCTGATTTAAAATAAAGTATTATAAATTTCAAAAAAAATAGAATATAAATATTTCAATTTAAATATTACTGTGTACTACGAACTGATTATTCATTGGCGTCGCTTTTCGAAGCAATTCGAGGAATGCGACTTTAATAAAACATCCATTAAAAAAAAAATCTGCAACATGCCAACTTGAGGATTTTGAGCTTCGATAGATTTAACGTGCATTAACCCCTCTGCATGTAGAGTTTTTAGTGACACCAGGTCTCGAACTCACAACTCGATAATACCAACACTGCCCACAAGTTCCCTGATACGATCCTATTTCTATGGTGGCCACTCGATACAGTAACGCAGTTGTAGGAATCGAAATAGTTTCATAGGCAAATCATTATCATTGATATACAATATCAGAATTGTTGCTTTATTAATGTCACATTTTTAAGCTATATGAGAGCTATTGACAACGGGCCTCGTAATTTTGAACCATGGTTATGATGATGAAAACGATATACCTGAACTATTAAGTTTCAGGTAAAGGATAAAATAAAATTCATGTTTTCACAGTTTATTTATAAAACAGTTGCTTAAATTTTTTTTGGTAAATGTAATTTGAAATTGTCGCGATAGAGTATCTTATCGGAATAAGCGACCTGGCGAATTATCAGGAGACATGTAACCGCGAATAAATTCAAAGGAATGTAAAAAAATCGCTTGGAATGGCATAGAATATAATTCCTGTAGGTAACTGAATTTCAAAATTAGACACTGGACGGGAAATGCCAGGTATACGATAAGGTATGTTAGATATAATTCAGTCCAAATTTACTTACGTGGTACACGTAGAAAAGAATGATCTTATTGACTTCAGAATGGGCCAGGGGGTATCAATGCAAAAAATCTCGGAGACGGTGACAGCGACCAGCTTGAACAAGATTTTACTTTGCGTGTATTAGGTACTGTGGGAAAGAAAAAGCATAAGTATTCATTGGTGCTTAAGTACATATAGAGGTTTAAACCGATGGTATGTATTTCCTTTGATCTTGCCCCTCACAATCTTTGCGTCCGCAGAAGATGTGATATTATGTAACAAGACTATACAGAACACGACTGGAGCCAGGAGGTATTCGTTGATAAGTCGTGTCACAGTCTGGAGTGTAACAATCGTCGTTTTCTTGTTCTGAAAGAGAAAAGGGGCACTATAGAAATAGTTGCATACTTGTGCACTGGAAAGATCACAATACAGATTGCTTAGATTGTTGGTTTAGCTGGTTGTTTCTTGTTCAACGTAGATGTAGTCGTCTGAATCTGCATATCATTCCTAGCAGCATTTTATCGGCTTTCAGATTTGCTGATAAAATATTCCCTCAACATACAGCATTTTACTCCGCAGTTATTGGGAATTCTTTCCTTTAACACTAAATAAAGAGCGAACTTGTATATAACTTGACTTGTAGCAAGCATGAAATAGCCAGCATTTTCTTTTGACTTAAACCCAATCATCGAGCAGGTTTAGGACACAACTGGGTGATGCAATGAGAGACTTTGCTGGAGTACATAACCTTGTCTAGCTCTAAAATGTTATCATTGAATTTTGAGTACCTGCAAAAATATTTTTCATCGGCCAGTGTAAAAAATGGAAATGTATAAGAGAAAAGAAAAACATTTGTTTTATAAAAAAATTCAACTTTTAAAAAGTCTATAATAAAAATAATATTTAAAATTAATATTTAGAAAGCTTTTTTTAAAAATTACAAAAAGTAGAGTTTTGAGATGAGTGAATTTGAGAGACGGGGAGAGGAGTGAAAAAAAGTCTACGGAAGCTCTTTGTGAAAGGAAATTTGAATTGTCGCGAATGTTAGGCTATGTAATAGTGGGGGTAGAGAATACAAACATTCCCCCCAAAAATTGCTTTTTTTGCACCCGAAACAAAGTTGACTTCAATTAAGTAAATCCTGCAGTGTTTTGATATTAAAGATATGTTAGTTGCTTTAATATTTTCTAGATAAAGCTTTTTTAAAGTAATAATAATAATAAAGATGCATATTTTTTTTATTATCATGCTTTAAAAGCACCACAAATACTTTAATATGGCGTTGAAAAATTTTAATCAATAATTTCTCGTTTGAGAAAAGCGTCTGTTAATTTCTTTTGCATAGATTTTCTGGACGCACGCATATCGTATGATTATGTGGAATGTGTGTAAGAGATCCCTTGAGTATCAATTTGGCTCTGGTGTGCTTTCGGTAAATGTAAATTACGGCAATATTTAGCATCTGACAAGAGTTTGAATGGAATAAAATTCAAACGTCACAATTTGGTAGCGGAAGCCGCCAGTAGAAGGTGCCACTAATGAAATGGCTTCCATTCTTGAGGACTTGCCATCTCTGAGAAGGCTAAGTAGCTAATATGCAGCCTATTGGGGGAAAAAATTCATTTGCATGTTATTTTTTATTTTTTTAAAGAATGAAGATTACAAAAATAAAGTTGATTAATTGTTTATCATCACTGCCAAAACTTTAGAGACATACAAGGCATTTGGTAACAAAACTCGCAATTTTGAACTGCGGTCAAGTGATGCAGACACCTGAGCTTGCATCCCATTCTCCAAGCCTCTACACCACGTCGACGTGGGAATTTTTTTAATCGCTTGCAATGGCATTTTTAAATAAGATGTAAAAATAAAGGCTTATGAAAAGCTATAAAATTTTAATTTCATGAAATACATCTCTTTCAGTACAAATAAAAGCGTGTTTCACAATTCAATATTGACAAAGTTTGTCAGAAGCATTTTTTGACTTAAAATTAATGCGTAATAGTCAAGAGAAGGAGTTTTATGAATCACGTTTGTTTTTTTAGTGTAGCAGCTGTTGAATCAATTGCTGCATAAATATTTTTATGACTTAGCCAATCGTACACGCATAAAAGTTTACAAAAATCTTTTGTTAACAGGATGAAGCTGATTCAATAGTTATAACGTTTTTATAAATTAGCTAGTAGACAGTAAGATCTACATTTCTAAATACAACAAAGCTTTTTTTTCTCACATGATTCCGAGAAATAACTCGGCTCAAGAAAGAGTGGTGATTCTTTTTCTTAACCGCAATTTACTTTAACTTTTTTTTAAACTTTAACTGGGTTTTTTTCAGTTAAATAATGAGGATGAAATTCAATCAATTCATTTGTTTAGTTTTTGTGAGACTTAAATTTGCTCTGGACATATTTAAATCTTAGGTGGAAAATCATTTTTTATTATACATTGATCCAAACGTGGAATACATCTTAAAAATTTAACAAGTTCTGACGATTTGATTTATTGAATGCCTAGAATTATAAAAAATAAGTAAGAAATGAAAAGAAAAAAATGAACATGTTTTCTAATGAGTCTGCAAAATGTTTCGGAATGCAATTCGTTTCTCGAAAACCTCTCCATTAGATTCAAGCATAGCGGAGATGAAACATTTTTCTAGTAAGTACAAGGGTTCCGATTCAACGATGAGTAGTGACAAATAATTAATTAACATTATATTTCTATTCATTTCAAATTGGATTTCTTGACCTTTTTTGAGGCAATACGTTTCATAATTAACTTTAGTTATATTAATTGAAACGAATGGCTTATAAATAAATATGTATGTGCACACATATAGAACATTACAATTACATAGCAGTACATTTTCCATTAATATTTTACACAATTTTTCTATTCAAACTATTTATTTTTCTTGGTTTTTGAGCAACGTGAAGAATATCCCTTTTTTATTACATAAATCGCATCTTTTTTTGCTCGATTTTTAAGACGTCTTTCTGAAAAATATATCTACCGTGTAAAAGCAGAATTAACTGTTTCTAAAAAAGGAAAGCTTAAAAAACAGTTCTCTACTATACATGTATACTTATTCAACATGTATACTTATTCAAAGTATGTCTCATTTCAGTAAAACTTTAAAAAAATTATTTATCCTACCATAAAAAAATATATATATATTTAAATAGTATATAATTTGCATTGAATTGTCAAAAGATTCTAAGTATATCGCTGTGAGAGAAATTTCAAAAACTATATTAAAGTATTAAAACTATTTTTTTAAACATTCATATATGATGGTTCAATGATGCAATACAATATCATAAAACTAAAAATAAAAAATAATAAGTGGAATGTTAAAAAAATATATAGTTCTAGCTGCTCAAATTAATCAATTTTTGTTCTAACACTAAAAAATATATTTGGTTTACGGTTTCTAAATAAAATACGAAGAAAATGAGTAACGTTATAATTTCGTACAATAAAGTATCGAGTCTTTACAAATCTATAGAACAATCTGTGTTTTTAGTACAAGCTATTATTAAAAAATTACCTAAACATTGCTATTATTAATGAAAAGATTTTTTAAAATATATTAAATTAAAAAAATTTCTGTATTTTGTTCAAATTGTTTCTTTTTATAATTTTTATTAATTATATGCACTACATTTGTTATTTATACATGCGCTCATGAAATTTTTATTCATCTTTTGCTTATTAAAGTAATTCCTTTAGATTGATAATTATATATATAATTATCATGTTCATTTGCTTAAATGCATAACTTAAAAGGATGAACTATTGAAAGAGTGAAGAAGATAAACTGTTGTTGAATCCATTCTATCCTGAAAGTTTCATACACCCATATCTTGAGAAGATTTCTGAATTACCGTAAGGTGACTTTTTAAATTCAATTTTTGATTTTAAAAAAACAATATTATAATTCATATTTGAAGGGATGAAAATCATTTATTCTGGAAGTAAATTTTATATTACAAAAATAATAATAAATATTTCGAAAATTCTTAATAAGAACAAAAATTTCATTGCATTTGCATACACAATTGGAAAATATTAAGAGTTTAAAAAGCAGAGATTCCCAAACTTTTTTGTCTCATAGACCCCTTGCCATGATTTTCGGTATGGGGTAGACCCCTGCTTGCTTGATATTGAATTTTTGCAAATTTATTAACTTAAATGAGTTTATGACAGCTGGTAGAGAGCTAGTTAATTTAAAAGATTTAAATTTCAAACTGTGGTGAAGTTGGAAAACAGTAAAACTGAAGAAACACATATTAATTAATTTAAAATTTAAGTGATACATAAAATAACTGATTAAAAAACAAATGTTTATAATGATAGGGATGAATTCTGGCGCTTCAATAACAAATTTTCAACATTTGCCATCCATCTTGTCAGGTTTAACCCAAAATTTCCTCGACAACCGCGCTAAAACTCCTTAGGAAAAGCAATTAAAATGTTTCTCCAATACTCTACAATTCGAGATAAAAACAGGCATGTCTCTTTAGAGCCGAAATTGTTGACATCTGTTTCTAAACTTTAGTTCAAGATCTCCGTTACTTACTCTTTCAATCTCCCCTTATAATAAGACATTTTTTTTTCAATGTGACCATAGGAATTCATTGTCTTCTGTGGTAATTAATAGAAAATTCTTTCTCAAACCCAGTTTCAAAATCTGGATAAAGGGGATTTAAATGTTGAACGTTGGTTAGAACATGACATTTCCTGGCAAATTGTGTGTGACCAATTGAGAAATCAGGAAAATTCACCGCATCCAAAATTACTCCTTTGGCTTAATTCTGGCAAGAAAAGCTTAAATGATGGTCCTTGCTAAAATTTATACTGCCCCATAACTTCAAATTAGCCTCATTAAATTTAGTAAATAAATGCGTTAAAGAGGTAAGATCTGGTTTCCATTTGGTTAAATTTTTCTTTAAAATTAAAATCACAATCTGATTTGATGAGAACTGTCGTAGACTACTCATGGACCCCAAAACTATTTTCTTGCTGTCGTGGAGCCCTTGGAGGTCGTCATAGACCCCTGGGGTCTATATAGACCACTTTGGGAATCATTGGTTTAAAGTGATTAAAATAAGCAAAGTATTATAAGAGTCAGATGGAGTGTGCATCCTGCTTCTTTTTTGCTTTCTCTAACATTGACCCTAATTATGAATGTAATCTTTGATTTCAGTTTCATTTAATCATCTAAGAAACTAGATGTCATTGGAAAATTATTTTTTCATGTGTAAAACCAGAAATTCACGTTTCCAGAAATTTCACATGCATTAATGTTATTATTTTACAGTTATTATAATATAGTTTTCAGAATGTATAAATTAAAATCGTTTATTTAATTGTCATGCCTTATGGAAGTGATTTTTAAACTAGGGTCCACGAACCCCCAGGGGATCACCGTGTTTTTCTGAGGAGTCCGCGAAAATTTCATTGAATGTTCCCTCTTTTCTAGACTCTGAAATGCCAAAATTAAAAGACGTGCCCTCCTACACTAGACTTGCAGCCATTGAAAATAAACTAGAGCGCATGTATTTTAATCTAGAATATTAATTCAGGGAGGGGTGCTCAAAATCTTGATGATCCGCAATGTTAGGATCATCAAGAAAACAGGACATAAAAGGGGGCCGTGGTGATCAAAATTTTAAGAACCACTGCTTTGTGGAGTAACTTTTTGATATGATTTCTTACTATCCTTTTGCTTAGCTTGATTGCTTTTTATTACTTATACTGGTTGATGGACAGCAACATGTGATCAACGGGGCAAGGGGCTAGTAGTCGCCTGTCGTTAACCGTAGCTTTGATCATTTAGGTGACAGTACGATTTGCCTCGGTTCCACCCCAATTTAGAGGGAGAGTAGTCAAAGGACTCCCTCTCTTTCCCTTCCACCAACCTCACGGGATGACTTGTGGCTCGATGACTATTTAGAGTACCTCCATGCCGGAAAGACATTTACAAACATCCATGCCTTCTCTGGGATTCGAGCCCAGGCCCCACGGCGCAGCAATCAGCATCACTAACCCCTTTACCGGATGGACGGCGTTTTTTCAGTTGTTGTTGTTGTGTCCTTTCCGAATGGAAGGTTAAGTTAGTGCTATTGTTTTGCTCATTTGTGTTATTTTTTAAGGTAAATCATTTGATAAGATTTTAATATTTATAAAGATTAAAAAATCTCTTTTTCTACAAATTTCTCACCTCTCTCTCTGTTATGAAAAATTCAAAATATATAAATATTTATTTAATTTAAAGAACAAACTTCCCTTATTCTGTTTTAACTCTCCATTTTCGTGAGAATTCGAATGATACAAATATGAAAAAGTATATTTTCGTAAATATTATCTCATCTAAAGTAAATATCATTATCGAAGAAAAACTTTATGTCGCTGCATCATAGGAATCACTAGAATCAGAAAAAACTGGATATGTAAAGGAAAATTACTTTTTTACTATTTCGATCAATACATGATATATACCAGTGCTCTTGAAACTTTTTCACCTCACGGAACCCTTAGAACTTGAAGGTGTTTTCACAGAACCCCTAAAACTAGAAAGTGTTTTTGTAGAACCCTATTCCATACACATACTTGGAAGAATATTTCTCAAAAAAATATTTAATGTAGATCAATATGTTATAGGCACTTTATGTAAAGGTAATTAAAAAGTATTGTATTCATTATTAAAAAATTCTAATCTAATTTTTTACTCATTAATAATATTAATTTGTGATCCAAGTACTATACATGCATTATATTTAGTAACTGTGTTTGCTTTTTTTCACACACGAGCTGTCCATTGAGTTGAAATGCAATCGCATTACTTATTCTGAGTTTAATTTGTTTTTGTGTAGCCACTTACGTAGAGAAATATATTTCGCTTAAGCCAAACGACATTAAAATGTTTATAGCTGTGTGAGAAATCCCTTGTATTTGCATGAATTTGCAACCTATAATTTAGAAACTGTTCTAGCTTAAATTTAGATTTTAAAATCGAATTGGTTGATTTGTTTCATCTCCTTCATTAAAGGTGTTTTTTCCACAAATGAAAAAGGTGCATTTTCCATTAGAAAACTATTTAGTTTCGCAAGACATTGTGCCAACTAACGAGTATAAAATTACTTCTTGGAATAGGAGATAGTAAACACACATACAATGGAATGTTCACAATCTAGTAGGAAGTATATATACAAAGATGAAACGCACACACTTTAATATTCTTTTATTGTATTATAATTAAATTTTAAAAAGCGTTGCACAAAGTAAAGTTATTATATATAAATAAAATTTTCAGTTTTAATGAAGGAGGGGGAGGTGAGGAGTTTTAGATACTTGGAACTTCGTAGACAACGTGAATCCTTTTTTATTTCTTCTTGATTTTTTTATTTTGACTCGTGGAACCCCTGGGTATGCCTTATGGAACCCTAGGGTTCTATGGAACACAGTTCGAAGACCACGTAAACATGAATAATAGACATGTGCATTGAATTGATATATATTTTCTAAATGAATTTCTCCATGTATTATTTTTAACTATTTAGTGAATATAATCACACCCATACATATATATATATAATTAACAATTTCTTACTATCCGATCCTATTATTTTATTTTTTTCAGAACTCATCCATTAAAAAAATACTTATTTTTTTGAAGGTGTCAGGTATTATTTGTGGTTATAAACTTCTTTGTCTTCATACAAGTTATCGTACATATTAAGATATTTTTTTGGTACTGATCTCGTAAAAAATACCGAAAAAATTATGTTTACTTTCGATACGTGTGGTAATTTTTTTAAAAAAAAATCGTGTTATGAATGAGAAAAAAAAATATCTACAAAGTTTTCTTTTTTTATTTTACATTTTACGAAAAAATTGGAGGAAGTAAATCTCAAATCGGTTGCTGCAGATCCCACAATCCTAAGCTGAGAAAATAAGATCTTTTTTATCACTCATTAAATAAAAAGGTTGTTTTTTTTAAAAAAAATCTTTATGTAATGTATTGAGAGAAATCAGTGAACATTTTGCCTGTTTTTAAATCAAAAACAAACTAATCAATTCTGGAAAGGAATGCTGAAAATATCTAGAAAATTAAATTCATATCCGATTGCGTTGAATTAAAAGAGTTAATTGATTGATACGTAAGTGGAAATTGTGTGTGATTAAAAAAAAAAAAATTTCATATTTTTAAAACACAGGCAGACCCTTATTTAACGAAATCGCTAAATCCCGAAAAAGTTTGTTACGTGGAAAATTCGTTAAATACAGATTCATCTTGTATAATATACTTTAAAAACCACATAAAACAAATTTTAAATTCTTAAACACTATATATTATTAAAAAGGTAATTATTCACACTTTTTTTGTAAATCAATATATAATTATTTTCTACTTCTTTCTCAAAAAATCTGAAAGGAAAACAAGGGGGAGGGGGACATTGTCCAGAAATACACTGTAGTTCCAACTTAAAAATTTTTTTTTAATAAAATTGATAATTTTTTTAATACTAAGCCTACAAGTAATTTTAAGCATCTACACTATCTGGCCAAAAGTATCCGGACACCCCTTAAAAAAGTGGTTCTGGTGAGTGACGCAATTTTATACGTAATTGAAAGCTATAAAAGTGTTGGTAGTGGTTTGTCAGATTGTATTTATGCGTTTGTGAGGCAATGAGTAAGTCAAAGAGCTTAGTGAGTTTGATCGTGGCAGTATAGTGGGATGCCACCTTTGTAGGAAATCAGTTCGTGAGATTGCGGACATTCTACAGAAGCCTAAATCTATTGTGAGTGATGTAATTGTGAAGTGGAAACGTCGAGGTGGTGAAACGGTAGAAAAACGAACCGGTAGGCTGAAAATACTTGGTGTGAACGCAGCCGCAGAACTCTGAAAAGGGTAGTGAAACAAAATCGCAAGTCCTCATTGGTGAAAATTTCTCAGGAGTTCCAAAGTTCAGCAGGAATTAGTGTTAGGAGTAAGACTGTCCGTCGAGAGTTAAAAAACTTGGGATTCCATAGTCGTGCAGCCTCTCACAAACCAAACATCACTCCACAGAATGCGAAGCATCGAATGCAATGGTGTAGAGCTCACTGTCATTGGACTGTGGACATGTGGAAAACTGTTCTTTGGAGTGATGAAACTCGCGTTACAGTCTGGCAGTCGGATGGACGCGTCTGGGTTTGGCGGATGCCCGGCGAACGTTTCTTTCGTGACTGCATTGTGCCGACTGTTAAGTTTGGTGGTGGAAGCATAATGGTGTGGGGGTGTTTCTCGTGGTTTGGCCTGGGTCCGTTAGTTCCTGTGATTGGAAACATGAACTCTGAGATGTGTGTGGACATTCTGGACAATGCTGCACTCCCAACTGTACGGCAATATTTCGGGGAAGGCCCATTTCTCTCTTCCAGCAGGATAACTGTTCCATTCACACATCGAGACTTGCACAGACGTGGTTTGACGAAATGGGTGTTCAAAAACTGGACTGGCCTTCTCAGAGTCCCAATCTAAATGTAATAGAACACCTTTGGGATGAATTAGAGGGCAGATTACGTAGCCAGCCAAATCGACCAACTTCACTGCAAGAACTCACTTCAGCTGTGATGGACGCCTGGAAGGCAATTCCTATGGTCACCTATCAAAAATTGGTGGAAAGTCTTCCCAAACGTGTGCAGGCTGTCCTCCATGCAAAAGAAGGAACAACATCATATTAATATGTGCCTCAGGATGTGCCTAAGTCCATACCACTGGTTGTCCGGATACTTTTGGCCAGATAGTGTATTATCTTATAACCAGTATTTTTAAGCTTACACTACATCATGCGTCCTTACATTGGGTCATAATTACTGGTAAAATCTTTTAATTTAATTTATTTAGTTTTCTTGAAAAATTACGTCAATTTTATTGCTTCAGGTGAGTTAGACCCCTTATAAAACCAGTTCAACGTCATAGACTACCGTAAAATATGTTAAAAGGGAGAACTATTTGAAATGTCCTAATACATTTTAAAAAGAGGGAGAAAAAAAAAAGAATTACCGGGGAGTAAATGTTCGTTAAATGGGAAGACTACTTCGATATTTGGAGGTTATCTTACGAAGAAAATAGTAAAATGTTCTTGTGGTTCTTGGAAAAAGTTCATAAAATAGAGAAATTCGCAAAATAGAGGTTAGTAAAATACTGGTCCAACTGTATAAGAATAGTACAAGAATTATCAAAACTATTGTTTGGATTTTTTTAGTGTATATATATATATATATATATATAGTACAGAATCTCTTTCTCTCTCTGTAAACCACTGTATTTTTTCTTTGTAAAAAATAGAGAAAAGAGGAAAAGATAGTAAACAAAATTCTAACCAGTCTATTCACAGTCCGCTCATTACGAAAGAATTCTAAGCAGTCGATTTACACACCCAATCTACTCAAACCAAAAGATTTCAAATCAGTCAATTTACAATCCATTCACATCGAAAGAATTCCAATGCCATATAAGGCTATATAAATTATCAGTATTGTATTTTTGTTTGTACGATTTTGCTCTTACCCGGTTTTGTTTCAAAATAAACTTTCAATAGATTAACAAGATAGCATACAGTTTACATTCCCATTTCATTCACGAAACTTTTTCTTTTGCATTTTCTATATAACTTTTATCTTACTTTTCATTATAGTTCAATTATATGATTTATTTCAAATTTCAGATTGAATTCGTAGTCTTAATATATGTCTATTTGAAATTTTATTTCATTTATATTGATATCCCACACAAATAATTTTGAATTAGATTTGTTGAAATAGTCATAGTCACAAACTCGCGGTCCGATGCTCTTTCGGTCGGGCGGTGCGTCCCTGTATTTCAAAATACCTGATGGGTCGAGGCGTTGATTCCCGTTAAATCTCTGAAGGCCTTAAGTCTTCAGGTTAGCGGAGTGTGGAAGTCTGGAGACAGCGGTATGAACTCTGATGTCATCCTTTTGCCTTGACCGAGGCACAGAACTACAAGTTTCGTTACCAATAACCATTGTGTTGCTTCGAAGTTAAATGCATTTTGAATTAGAAAATTTAGTTATATTGAAAAATGTTTATTTAATCGCATGAAATTGAGTGTAGTTAAACAAGAACCTCCCCCCCCTCCCAGCTCATGAAATAAAACGGTTGTTGTTGTTATGTGTTTTATCCTGGGATACATATGAAAGACGAGAGTTGGAAGAACAGAAACATACAGCACAAAAATGTAGACTTTTTTTTATTACAAACAATGATTCCAGCGTAGAACAGAAGGGGTGCACTGCTTTTCATTCGAATCCATTTCAGGCGAAAGTTCGACTTCTTTTCCCAAAGATACATCCATGCCTTATTCGAACCCACGGCCACTTGCTTACAAGCCGAGGGTCATATCCACCATACTGGCTGGGAAGCAATAAAACGTTTTTTAAAGGTAACTTACATTTAAAAATTGTTATTCATAATTTATTATAAATGCTAAATTTTATTAATATGGAAATTCGTTAAAACTAATAAAATTCGATTAAACTCAAGGGCTTGGGGGGGGGGGGGTCCGGAATCTAGGACAACCCCTCGTGTGCGCCATTGCATTAAATCAATTCCTGATACTTGAATTGAGAGAATAGAATAATAACATATTTGTACAGAATAGAATAAATAAATATTTATAGAAGAATGCGAACCAAACAAATTTAATTAAGGTTATGCTAATTATTAATTAATGTATTTTTGTTTGTTAGGGAAACGATTGTCATTAATATCTTACCTAATATTCTACTCGTTGAAAGTTATTCTTCAAATTAACTCTCCATGGATTAATTTTATATAAGAACGTTAATTTGTTATTAGAACTATATGAAAACCAAATTATATAATGCCTCTGTGAAGTAAAAGTTGCAGTATTTGTTCTAAGAGAAGGCTTTTATCTCTTATTTGCTTCATGCAGACCAGTTTGAAATCGATGTGATTTATGAATCACTGAGTAGAGTTGCCTTTTTCTTATCTAAATTATTGTTTACAGTAAAACTTTTGTGTTTTTCAGAATTAGGAACAAATGTTAGTGTTTGGGAGGCTGTCTGAATAAGAAAAACACACTCCCAGATTTGAATACTTTAAAGATGAGCCACATTTCTAAAGAAGAATGCACTGACTTGGGAGAATAAATAAACAAACAAAATGTTTTAATACGAATAATTCTCACTTAAATGAATAATTTTGCTTTAGTTAAGAAGTTCATCGTGATTGTAATCATAGATATTGAATTTGGTAAACATGATTTAATAATTAACAGAAACAAATAAAAGTTATAAAAATTCAAATGTACCCAAGTAGAAAAATAGTATTAGAAATGCTATTTATACTATACATTTGCATGAGAAATGATGGTATCGATGCTGTTCATTTTGTGAAATTTTACAACGAATGAAAGACCACATGCATATATATATATTTAAAGTAATTTTGATGAATAATTAATTTTCATTTGCATTCACCTGGAACAAATGCATTACATATATATTAAAGTTTTCAAAGATAATTAAATCATGATCGACGCGGCTATTCACTACGCATCAAAACTGGTCTTTGTTTTTTTTCGGGGGAATAAAAACAAAGATTCATAGAAAAATATAATTTCTGTTTCTGAACTCAGATTCCAAAATTATTTTTAATGTGTAATGCAGTGCTTTTCAAACTTTCAACATTTGCTACTCCCTATTCAATCATAATTTAATCACCCCCCCCCCTCCATACAATAATAATGAATTGCATTCAATAATACTATTCTTTGACGCAAAAACTACAATACGACTTTAACCTCTTAAGTGACACCAGCGTATATAAACGTCTCGCTCGGCCAAGACATTAATTTTCTATAGACGTATATATACGTCTTTCCGAAGTGCGGTCTTTTCTGGGCAATGCTATCCCTAAAATTATTCCGAAAGCTTTGGAAGGCAATAAAAGGACCTTGACAGTGTTTGCGAGAAGGGATTACTTATTTCAGAGGATTTGCTTTCCCACCCCATTAAAAAACATCACACTCATGCATCTACGTTGAAAATGGTGGCATTGGGGAGCGAATCGTGTAACTTTTAATCTGCAGTTAAGAAATTATTTATGAACCGTACAAATAATCAAGATAAGTGTTAATACAAGTCCATGGGGTCTGGTAATTATTAAACTTTTTCTTAACTTGGCATTGTTAAACTATTTATAAAATACAATGTACAGTACTGATACATTTATAAGTGTATTATATCAGTGTAAATATGTATTTTTTGTTTACTTTCAGTATATTAATATTTTTAAATAATCTTTTGTTTTCGACTTTTGAATATGCTCGCGCTCCCCTTTCAGAATTATCATGTCCCTCTAGGGAGGCGCGCCTCACAGTTCGAGAAACGTCGGTGTTGTTACTAATGCCACCTGCCTGACGTAGTCAGACGGAGGCCCACGAAATTCTTCATGGCATCGGGCTATATTGTACGCCTGTTGTTAGCCGTAGCTTTGAGCACCATGCAGGAGAGAGTATGAATTGGCTCGGTTCCACCCCAATTTTGAGAGAGAACACCATGGGAGTGGTCAGAGGCCTCCCACCTTTCTTCCCCTTCCACCAACCTCACGAGAGGACTTGCGGCTCGAAGGCTATTTAGAGAACCCCCCATGCCGCGAAGGCACTATACGTTTACAAACATCCATGCCTTCTCCGGGATTCGAACCCAGGCTCTACGGCACAGCAGTCAGCGTCGCTAACCACAATACCGGATAATGAATATGGATTGTACAATTAATTATTAATACACATATTTTCCAAATACATATATCTTTTTCAGTGTCGTAACGGAAAATATTAGGGCCCTCTGCAAAGTCACGTTTTGGATCCCAAGCTGGATGTTTCAAATTACTGCAAAACCATAGCATCAGACTTTGGGCTCCCTAGAATCCTGCCCATCCCCCCGAGATTACGCCACTGATCTTAATCCATAGATCTAGATTTTAGTAGTGCGAACAGATAGGAAAAAATAAAAGTTCTCTCTTAGAGGATTATTAATCTTATCAAATTATTAAATATATTTATACGTGTTCCCACACTGCTTCGTAATCAAAACTATTTTGCAGTCGAATGTTCGAAAGACTAACACCACTTAATCGTCGTCGAAGCACGATGGAGGGACCATCATGTTAATTTCATTAATAGAAGGTTTGGAAAGGACTTGGCCAGTGTGTATATTGCTTATCACTCTGGAAAGGTTTACTGGTCAGTTCAAGGTCCATTTTCTATCTGATTTGTAGATGCGTTAGTCGCGAATAATATAGGGAATAAATAAAAATATTTTTAGAATTGATTCATCTATTTAAATTGATTAAAAATAACAGAAGGGAAATATTTTCGACCGTAAGCTTTTTATTCGTGTTCGTCCATCATTCGTGTTCTTACATCCGCCGCGATATTGGCAACTCTCTTGTTGCCAAATCAGGAGAACTAAAGTTACAAAAACAAAGATAATATATAAATAAAGATGCAACAGATTCATCTATTTGTAAAATGCTTGTGGAAACATTCGCAGAAATGTTGACTTTAGTTTGAAACTGTATTCACATGGAATTGTAGAAGCACGATTATCATTTTATCTTGAAAATCCCCCTCCCCCCACCATTACGATTGTCCATCATGAGTATGTTGTCTCTAAAGATAAAAGAAAACCTGTAATTTGCAGTATCTGTCAAATATAGTTGAAGATGTTTTGAAAACTTTCACCCGTGTTGTTGTTTGTATAATTTCTGTGTTTTTCTTGAGATATAAAATAGTAAAATAAATAAATATTATTAATAAAGTTTAAATATTAAATAATGTATGTTAAATTAGCCTTTAAAATACCTAAATTATTCTTCCTAGCTACCTTACATCTAAAAAAAAATTGAATTTTAATTACGTCTAATACTTTTCTTAGAACTAATCCTTGTCGAAATATATTTAAATCTTGTGTTTTATTTTTGACATTACGGTGTTAATATGTAAAATTAAATCTTAACAGCTTTTTTAAAACTAGATTAATAAATCTGAAATTTAGATGAAATCATTTTATGAAATAGGCATTATTTACTCTTATAACTACTAGGTGGCGCCGGATAGCCGAGTGATTATAGTTGCGATTTTTTCAACAGCGGAATTCTTGGAGGCACGGATTCAAGTCGTCATGTCTCAAAAGATTCACCGTGTAGAGGAGCTGATGCTCGCTAAATCTGTCGAAGTTCAAAGTCCTCACTCTGGTATGGCATGGAAGTTTGGAAGATGGTATACCAGTTCAAGTGTCGTCTTCGAAAAGGTTCAAAAGTATGAGGACCGCCGCCGCCTTTGTGCTGTTTCAAAAAGTAACGTTAATGAATTAATCTGAATTGCATTAAACCTTATTTAAATTTAATGTTACATTTCAACAAAATATGTGTATCCAGGGACGTCTTAAGGCATGGGCCAACTGGGCCCGGGCCCAGGACCTTGGTCACAATGGGGGCCTCGCCTCGTTCTCAGCTCAGATTTAACAATATCCTGATTCGAATAATATCAACGGTCAAATGTTTTTTTCCTGTTGAATGCTCCGAAAAACTGGAAATTTCCAGCGATATGTCAACTGTCTACATGTTATGACCGTCACTTATGTATAGGCCTTGGTACCACCATACACTATTATTACTCATTCAGTCAAAAGACGTTAGTCGGTCGAGCCGGTTTGTGCGATTGTAAGTCTTGCGCATTTATATGTTTTGAGTTATTGTTTTTACGAATATTTGACAACGTATGCTATGTACTGTCTACTTTTAAGGATCAGATGGTGGGGTCTACATTTGTGCTACCTCTGTATAAATGATACGGGCCAGATTACAAAGGCCCCAACATGTGTAAGCAAAATATCGTGAAATGTTAAGGAGACTCTAAAAAGGGTCCCGAAGGAATTTTGATACAGGGCCCATAAATGACTATCTATGCCATAGGCCCAGAGCCTACTTTTATATAGGGACCCAGGGCCTATTTTTGTATAGGACCCTGGGCTTACTTTTGCGTAGGAGCCTAGGGCCTCAAGAAGTCTTAAGACGTCCCTGTGTGTATCCCATTTTACATAAAACTAATGCAGGATCTTCAGGAAAGTTAAGATTTTGCATTAGAAGTTCCTACAACTCTCATATCACTCAGTTTGTAAAACTTTGTGCAATAAGTTATTTTTTCATTAATACTGATGTATTTTATAAATTCATTTTCTCTCTTTGATAAAATATTTATTTTCATCTCTTCACAAAGGAAACAAAACAATGGCGGAAAGCGACGATGACGTGTTTTTTGCTGCTCTCGAAAATCAGTGTAAAATCATTGAATCAGCTCTCCAATCGAAGTGTAACATGAACCAACAGATTAAAGAAGAAGCCAGGCAGGCGCTAGGCGAGTTAAAATCTTCAGTTTATCGGAATTTTGTAATGATTAAGAGTGAAAAATTTGTGGAAGCATGCAAGGAAAGCTTGAAAGACGACATGTTGGATTTGCCAAAGAAAACGTATAGCAGTGTCGTGGCACAATCTCTTTGCGAAAAACTTAATGAACCGCCGCGGAAGGCATCGTGTTGCTCCGTTTTAATAGCGGCCGAGAACTGCAATTCTGGGGACGTCAGAAAACTGTTCAAAGCTCAAGTTAATCCTAGGAAGGAGAAGATCGGGATTCGACACATAAAAGAAATCAGTGATAATAGAATTTTAGTTAATTGTGCTTCTGAAGAAGATAGAGAAAAACTGATGACTACGATTGAAGCCAATCCTAAGTTCCTGAAGCCAACTGTACCTAAGCGCAAAAACCCTACGATGATGATTAGAAATGTGCCAAATGACGTTGCCGATTCAGAATTACTGGACGTTATTCAGGAACAGAATCCAGAAATCCTTGTTTCAAATGAGTGTTGGAAGGAGTCAAGAGTTCGTTTTGTTTTGAAGAAATTTCAACATGGGAGAACTGTGGTGATTGAATTTCATCCCAAGATTCGGAAAAGTGTTACTGCGGTGGGGCCACTAAAAATAATGTGGAACATGTGCCATGCTGAAGACTTCTTAGTGATAAACAGGTGTTTCTCATGTCTCGGTTATAATAATAGAGCAAATGAGTGCACATAACCGGAGAACATAAGAGTGATAACTGCTCAAGCCGAGAAAATCAGGTATGTGTTAATTGTATTAGATATAACAAAAAGTTAAAAAGCGAAGCCAAAAAAGTGGATGTCAAGCATAAGCCTTTTTCGCATAGCTGCTCTTGTCACAACTACACGAGAAATCAAGTTGCTGCTCGAACTGACTATGACTAGACTCATTAAAGATCATCTTAATTTTGTTCAACTTAACTTACATAAGTCAAAAAAGGCTACACAGCAGCTTATTTTAAATCTTTAAAATGATGATGTTGATGTTGCTCTTATTCAAGAGCCGCACTGTTTGAAAGGAAAGCTTCCTGGATTTCTGAACACTTACAAAAAATTTTATGATACAAAATCAGAGGTTATAAAGGCGGCTATTATTGTTAGAAACATGGCGATTACAGTTTTTTCCGATCCTAGGAATCTTGATTATAATTCTGCAATGATTGACATCTCTTTTAGAGGATACGATTTTACTGTATTTTCATATTATTTTGAACCTTCAGTTAATATTGATTTGGATCTAAGAAAAATTGAGCATATGTTTTCAAATAGAGTGTTAAAAAGACTTATTTGGTGCATGGATGCAAATAGTAAGTCTGAAGTTTGGTTTAGTCCTGTGACTGACTCTAGAGGCATTAAGTTATGTGAATTCTTCAGTACATGGCAATTGATTACGGTAAATGAGGATTATGGGCCTACGTTTAATGCTGGTTAGGGTACTAGCTATATTGATATTACAGCTGTTGGAACTGATGTGCTTAGATTACTTGATAGGTAGTTTATACCAGACTATGATTCCCTCTCTGATCATAGAATGATTTCGTTTGGGCTGAAAATTCCCAGTTCAGCTAGGGCTTGTGACTGTTCTGCAGAAACAAATCTTTTCAATACTAAAAGAGCAAATTGGAACATGTTTTATTCTCACTGTTCTAAAGCCGAGAATGCCGTATTAGATTTTTTGAATAACTGTATACTACCTGATAGTCTCGAATTATGTGTTCAAGATGTGCAAGATCTAATTATATCGGCTGCAGAAAAATCTATCCCTTTGAAAAAGAGAGGATGTCATAATGGTGGTCACCTGGTGGTCCGTTGAATTATTTTGCATGCGTAAACAATTGAACGCAGCAAGAAGACGATATCAAAGAACAAAGAATTCCGTTCCGAGGGAAGTTTATAGAGAAAATTACATTCAAATTAGGGTAAAATATAAATTCAAACTTGATGAAAGCAAGGCGAACTCTTGGAAATCTTTTCTCGCTGATATTACTGTACTGAATGTTTGGAAGAAAATTTATACTCATGGAGTGAAAACCAATTTTACCAAAAGACTTGAAATCTCAAGAATCGTAGTCTCCTCTGGACATTTTACTTCTTCTTTTGAAGATACTATAGATGCCACCTTGAGGAAATCTTTTCCGCGTGATCCAAATAGTCAAGATAATTCTCAACATAGGGTTTTGCGTTCAGAAGCTGATTTGGTTTATGAAAGTGATGATGATATCCCTTTTTCAAGAACAGAAATTGACAGTGTTATAGGTAATTTAAGTTTAAATAAATCTCCTGGTTCCGACAGAATTAATAATGAACTGATTAAGAAGTTTCACAATTGTTCTCTTTCTGTCCTTTTGTCTCTCTTTAACAAATGCTTGAAATTGGGTGTTTTCCCAAAGCTTTGGAAAAGAGCAAAAATTGTACTTCTTCCTAAAAGTACTGAATTGTCAAGGACGCACATAGACAATATTCGTTGCATAAGCTTACTCCCTTGTTTGGGAAAGTGCTTGGAAAAACTCTGCATTACTAGACTTAACCACTATTTAAGAAAGTCTAGTCTTTTAAGTGACGACCAGTACGGTTTTGCGCCTCAAAGGTCAGCAGAGGATGCCTTAGTACGCCTTTGTGATTTAGTCAAGGAGGGCAAGCGAAAAAACGTGACTTTTCTAATTTCCTTGGACATTAAAGGAGCTTTCGATAATGCTTGGTGGCCTGGCATCTTGCACCTGCTCAAAAGTTTCAAAGTTCCTAAAAACATCTTTTGCCTTATTAGAAGCTTCTTACAATATCGTTCAGCTGATCTTACATTGGGTAATGTCACAACGAATATTGCTTAAGAAAAAGGTTGCCCTCAAGGGTCAGTTATGGGACCTTTTCTGTGGAATTTAATTATGAACGATCTTCTTTGCAATATCTCAAAGTTCCCGAATTGTCATAAAATAGCTTTTGCAGATGATGTACTTCTTATTGTCTAGTGTAAAGACTTTCAGGATGCCTGCACTTTGTCACAAAACATTCTTGATAATATTTTTAAATGGTCAGAGCTATATAAGTTAGAGTTTAATCCACTTAAATCAAAAGTAATGAAAATTTATAAAAAATCGACAGTAGATCAAAAAATCAACTTAAAACTTGGAGGTGTAACAATTGAAGAAGTGCACAAGATTTAGTATTTGGGCATAATTGTTGATAACAAAATGCAGTGGAAGGAGCATATCTCTTATATTTCTAGCAAAAGTGAAAAAATTCTTCTTGGACTGTTAAGAATTGCAAACAATACTTTTGGGGTGAAAACTAATGTTCTTCAGTTGATTTATAAGCAGGGGACAGTACCTCTTATGTCTTATGCATCGAGAGCTTGGGGACACTCTTTAAGAAAGAAAATTAATAGTAGACTGATTAGGAGAACGCAACGGAGGTTTTTACTTCGTGTCATTAAAGGATACAAAACTCTTAGCTATGAAGCAGTGTTTGCGATTTCTGGAATGCCACCTATTGACTTGGCTATTTTGAACAATTTTGATGTTCGCAAAAGCTTTTTGAGTATCAGCCTTGGAACGCTGGATGGGGTGATTCCAATTTCATTATTGCCACACCCTTCATGTAGAAAGGCTATCACTCTTGTAACTTATTCAAATGAAGTTCTTCAAGATTATAACACTATTTGTTTCACGGATGGCAGTAAATTGAATGGAAGAGTTGGTCTTGCCTGCGTTATTTACGAGGAAGGATTTGAAAAAGCTACTTTCCAGCATCGAATAAGAGATGAATGCTCTGTTTTTCAAGCCGAACTACTCTGCATTAATCTTGCCGTAAAAGTGATTCAGGACTCTCTCCGTCAGGGTGATACTCTCAAATTTCTTATTTGCACCGACTCGCTCTCTTCGCTTCATTCTTTGCACAATATAAATTCTACAGAAAAACTTGTTGTGGAGGTTCAATCTATTCTGTACAACCTTGAAGACTGTGATATCCACTTTTCTTATGTTCGGGGCCATAGTGGAAATCTCGGCAATGATAGAGCGGACCAGTTGGCTAAAGAGGCAACTTGCCAAGATATGAGCCTTTCGATGTCTGTGCCATTGTCCCACTGGAAGCATTTAGCTTGGGAAAGAACTGTTTCCAACTGGAACTCCAAATTCTTGGCCTCACCTAAAGCTTTGTGGACTAAAAAGTTTTTCCCGACCATTTATCAACGGCTAAAATGTAAGAAATTTGTTACTGATTTTAAGTTATCCCAGATTCTAACAGGACATGGTAATTTTAAGAGCTATTTATTTAGGTTTAACTTAATTGGTAATGGTATTTGTTCTTGTGGTCTGGACGCTGAAACCGCGGAACATGTCTTGTTGTTTTGTAATCTATATTGTTGTAAAAGAGAAAATTTTAAAAAGGAGTTAAAATGCTTAGCTATTTCCTGGCCACACATTTTGTCTTTGTTAGTCAATTGTTCTGAAAGCCTTAATGTCTTGAGAAAATTTGTTTACAGTATAGATTTTTAAAATTTTACAGATACTTTCCTTTCTTTATATTTGTGTATTTCCTCCCTTCCTTTATTTTAGTTTTGGCTCTTTATGTTTGTTTTTTTCCCTTTTTGTGTCCCCCCCCTTTATTATGTTTTTTTCTTCTTAATTATGTTTTTTTTTTTTTGTTATTATTATTGTTTTGTAATGTTGTTACCACTTACGTCTGTAAGCCTCATGTTATGCAATGTGGAGCATGAGGAGTTTTGTAAATAAATTTATTTTTAAAAAAATCTCTTCACAAACTAATATTGTACTAAACAGAAGTAAAAATTTACTTATAAGGAGAGTTTTTTAGTGTAAGGAGAATAGAAAAAAAATAATTTGAATATATATATATATATATATATATATATATATATATATACGCGATAGCGACATTCGTGTTTGAATGGATTCAGACCAAATTTCAGCTAAATTCAAATATTGCAGAAAATTATGCATCTCTTTAATTTTATTGTTATTTTTTCAATTTAGAAAGTTATAAAGTTTGTGTTGTTCTTTATAATATTAGAAAAATTCTTAACAAGCATCATCCATAAAAAGTGTTTAATCTCTGAAATTTCATAGCAAACAAACTTTACGAATTCAATGTATGTACACTAATTTATTTAATATTATTTGATTTATACACCTATTACAACTTAAATGAATTACCATACAGAAGTATATTTGCCCACAACAATGTTCGCAGTACAAAGGGATATTATTTTTTCCATATCTGTGCAAAAAAATAGAAAATAAAAATTGTTAACTAAAATTATCTTCAACTGATAGTATTATTTTTAAATTTTAATGAAAAAAATATTAAATTTAGCAAGGAGTAATTAACATGCTCTTATTATCGATATTTTTGCAACCTCACTTTGTAATTGGTAAAATAAAATAATAAAGAAAAGTGATAAAGCATATCGGTATTTTTCCAAAAAGCCGAATTTAAAGTTCTTTAAAACTTTATTATTATTATTTTTTAAAAAAAATGATTCCGCCTAAATGGCAGTTTCAGGTGGTACAGAGCTTGTACAAGATAGCATTTGGTATTGGGATTTTAAGTCGCATTTATCAGAGTAATATTTTTTTTAATTCTTCCACTTAATTTTTTCATATTTGAAGTATAATTTTTTTTATACAGTTGTTATTATCAATTTTTTTCTTTGCCAAAAGTTATATTTATTTTGAATATAATGATAACAATTTTTATTACCAATCAAATTACCGAATAGTTTGTCTTTACTTTTCTGCATTTTAATTTAATTGACACGTAATGTTTTAATTATTTTATATAATAGACAATACATGTGCTATTTATTGAATAAAAATTTTTAACAGATAAAATTATGCACGTATAGATTGACTGATATAATCATACAATCACGTAAAACTGTTAGTAATATATTGTGACGGGTGCTTACGCGTTTCACTAACCTTCTCAAATATTCTATATTTTATTTATTTCAACCAATCTCCACCGGGAGCCAATTTTATAGAAGTTCGGGTTTAGCGAGTTCGAAAATGAAATGAAGAGAAAGGAATGAATTGAGAGAGTACTTTTTCTAGTGGAAACATAGTCGTCGTGAGAAAAGTTTATTGTAAAGTATAGATAAAATCAGTTCGGGAAAGAACTGAGAGATAGTTGAGATTGAAGCCGCCCATTAAAGGAATCCAGATATTGAAGAAGTAGCTAGACGAACCTGCCATAACAAAAGGTATCAGGTTAATTTGATTTCCCAAATTAAGTATAAGTTTGTAGCTTAATTGTACGCGTCGACCGCCGTAGATTCAGTTAAGATTCCGTCGTTCATGATTATTGAATCCTTCTCATACTCCACTGTGTTTTATTGTTCTTAAAATTTGAATAGTATTTGTGTAATCTCTCAATTAAGAAAAGTCAATAAATAAGATTGATTTATTAAATAAGTAGTAATTTATTATGAATTGAACACATCTAAATTCAGGTGATAACCGAAGGGGAGTTGATAATCTTAGAGGTAGTGATAGGCTACGACAATATGACTTTATATATAAATTAATTTGAGATTAAAAATCGCAGCAAGTGTTTATTTTTTCGTAATGTTAAAGAAAATGGCCCTGTTAAAATCAACGCAAATAAATAGTATAGAATTTAAATGGCTAAAATTTTTTCCATCCTAAAATTGCAGAAATGTATGAAAGATTACAAAATTGATTTAATAAATAAATAAAATCAATACTTATTTGGTATTTGCTTAAAAAGTAACAATTTTTGTACACGAAGTATTGGCAAGAATTTAAATTAAAATCGATGAGAATTTTTAATAATTCATGCATCAATCTAATACAAGTTAACGCTCGTTTTTCTTTTAAGACTCTTTTAAAAACACTTAGATCTTAAGTAAAAATTCTTCAAATTATACATTTATTTCTTCCTTTTATAGATTTTACTTCCCGCCAAAATCAAAAAATTCAGTTTCTTCTCGAACTTACACTCTGCACGTGTTGCTCAAATTCTGTTTTTTTTTTCCTTCGTGATTTTAGCTGAATTTCGTTGTTACCAGCTTTTCCTTTGTTGTTAGGAAAATAAATTCATTGCATAAATTATCCATATTAGCATACACAAGTTTAAAATTATTTGTCTGGGAAGTACAACTAAAATAGGTTACTGATGATTTTTAACGTCAGAATAATTATTTATGAATTGTAATTTTCCTCTACCTATTTTTATGAGGAATAAATTTAATATTTCAGGAAAATACTTATTTTTACTACTCTATTCGAAACCTTGACTGTTAAATATGATACCTGATGAATTTTTTTTTTGAATGAATGTCTTTCGTCTTTATGCAAATGTTTAGAATCTGTTTTAAACGCAGCTCAGTAACTATAGTTATATATTGCCTGAAACTTGTAAAATGTTCACTCTGCTGGCAGAAAGGATTCAGAAGCTTATCATTATACGCAGCTAGGAGATACGATCAGAAGGATTTTGATGTAATATATTTCTTTAGTAACGATGCATTTGTTAGGTTAAGAGAGAGATAGAGTCGTGAATAACTTCCATTTTCCTTATCAGACAGTTATTTTGCTTTCATTAAGTAACGAAATTATATTAATTTATGCATTTACCTCTATTACGTCATGCTCCTGCATATGCAATGTTCTTGCCCGCATCTTGGCTTGTATTGGTAGCCACAAGAGCCAGCTGCTCTCTATAGTCCTGCTACAGTTCTTCATTGTTTGAAAACGCGTGAGTTCTTGGACTTGATGTTTCTGTCGATTAAGAGGGATAAGAAACAACAATACCACTATTACGTAAGACCTTTTCCCATCTTCCCGGCAGCTTACCAATTACTTTTATTTATGTGTAACATCTTTCCTCTCGATTGTTGGAGATTTGTGGGAGTAATTTCGTGAAAAGGGACGAAAATGCGTAACAGGAAGTTGGGGAAGCGCATGCTATTTAATTTGACCAACCAGCGCGCTTGGTGGTGTCTCTTTTGTTTTTTCTCCAACATTCGGAAGGGATTCGCACCCCTGCGGTCTTGGGATCTTTGTTTTTTTCTTACTTTAGGATCAGAGTCCTTTAGTTGCGTGGCAGGAGTGGACACTTTGAAACTCATCGTGGTTTGAACGGATGTTCTAAGATGGGGCCCCATCTTAGAACAGATTCGATTACTGAATTACAAGGATAAATACATTTTTGCCAATCAAATTTAATACTTGTATTAAATTGTTAAGATGTTAGAGTGCGAATACATTTTAAACATAGCGAAATGTAATAGAAATAAAAACTTTCAGAGAAATGTTTAAAAATTAATAGTAAGTAACAATATAATGAAAGATATGAACGAATTTCAGGAATTTTGTGGAAAACTGTATTTTAGAGTCAAATAAATATTAGAACGAGTGAAATAGCCATACAATTGATTAGTTTCGTGAAAGGAAGTAAAAATAAATACTAGAAGTAAAATACGCAAGATGCAAGGTTAGTTAGTATTTATTTACTTGTATTTATTTTTCTTTTATCTACTTGCATTTTGCGTATTTTACTTCTAGTATTTATTTTTACTTCCTTTCATGTTTTTCAAGTTTTTATTTCTATTACATTTCGCTATTTTAAAATGTATTCGCATTATAACATCTTAACAATTTAATACAAGTAGTTAAATTTGATTGACAAAAATGTATTTATCCTTGTAATTCGGCAATCAAATCTGTTCTAAGATGGGGGGGAAATGTGTCCGCTCAAACCACGATGAGTTTCAAAGTGTCCGCTCAGCCCACGAAATGTTATGTGTCCGCTCCTGCCACGCCACCAGTCCTTTATCTGGATCTTGTAAAGATATATCCCCTTGGGGTCCAACTCTAGTAGCCATCAAGCCGCCAGCCTTTTTCTATATTGTTAAATTTAACATTTCAGAATATTCTAATTCAAAAACTCTGTTTTGCTTGCGCTTGACTCTAAATCCGCACATACCAGCAAGTCTTATTAGACTTCACCAAGGATAAACTTGCGTTCCTTACGCTCAATTGTCAAAGTCTGAGGGTTCACCAAACAGATTTCGACGTTATTTCACAAAATTGTTCGTGAGGTAGAAAACAGGTGTAGTTAGATAATAACGAACGTGATTCGATACCTGACTTCGATTGCTGCGTACAATTTAAACGACCGGGCCACAGAGCAGCTGGTGTTGCGATCTATCGCAAACAGAACAACTCATATGTTGTGGGTCCTCATACGGATATTACTTATCGTCAAAAAAGTGGATTGGGTATTGTTATTCAAGATATTGGGGATATATGTGCTGCAGAATGCTTATTTAAAAATGGACAAACAGTGATTTCGGTGGTTGTATACATTTCTCCGAATCAAACGGTTCAAAAAATTAAGGATTTCCTGCATTTTTTACTTTTACCATATACCGAAGGTGGTTTTGCTCTTTTAAAAAAAATATCACTCGCTTTCCATGATTTTGAGTGGTGATTTTAATTTTAATTTCAGTTTGCTAGAAGCCGAGCCACTCATAGCTTTTTTGAATGATGAGCTCAAGCTCGAAGTGAACACAAATCGAAATGTTTCGACAACTAACAGTGGTACTGTTATTGACGCTATTTTTCAACGGTTTTTAAATACTTTGAAATCACAAGTATATCTGTCATATTTTAGTTATCATAAGTTATCATTACCGCTCTTCCCCAAATTGAACAAGAATAATTATTTTTGATAAAAAACTGCATTACTCCTTGTGTTACTAAAATAAAATTTTCTTTAAAGGTATAATTATTCCACAGAAAATTATTTCCAATCAAACTCGATAAATTTTTTTTAGGATTTAATTTTGCTATTGCGAATTTACCACCATAACATTTCAGATGTTACACATCGTATGCGACTACTGTAAGGCTCGTTTCTTTTTATTTTCAATTCTTTCTATTAGTTCACTCTTTTTCTATATATATATATATATATATATATATATATATATAGTTCGTATTTTCAATCGTTAATAAAATACTTTCTATTCATCCATTCAAGTTCAAATACATTTTCTTAAACCTGTAGGGGATAACATTTGATTCTAATACAGCTTTTTCAAATATTCATTCATTAATTAAATTAAAAAATGAATAAATAGTAACAAACACAAAAACAATAGTCCAACAGCATATATAGAAAGGAAAATCGTTCGTGGTATCCCTGTAGCGCAATGGATAGCGCGTTGGACTTGTAACCCAAAGATCATGAGTTCGAATCTCTCCTGGGATGGCCTAATTTCTGAGAATGCGATTTCTTTTTTGCTATACTATTTTATTAGAATAATTAAATTTAATTAATGAATAAAAGTAACAAACAGAACAAAATAGTCCAAGAAAAATCGCTTTCTATTTTGTCACTTAATATTGTGATTCTGTCCTATGTATATACATATTTATATTAATCGTAAGTATTTAATAAAAAGTAACACTAATATATATATATATATATATATATATATTATATATATATATATATATATATATATATAATTTTCTTTGTTGACCTAAGTAGGA
Source organism: Trichonephila clavata (assembly GCA_019973975.1). Classification (NCBI taxonomy): domain Eukaryota; kingdom Metazoa; phylum Arthropoda; class Arachnida; order Araneae; family Nephilidae; genus Trichonephila; species Trichonephila clavata. The sequence goes on from BMAO01011924.1 coordinate 204,955, forward strand.
ATTGACTTCATTTCTTTTTAATATTACTTGTTTAAATATAGCTGCTTTGGACGGAAAGAACTTTTTTGCGACAGTCAGTCAGGATGAGGTTCAAGGATGGGTGTGTTAAAGCTAACCATCGAAGTTGAATTTTTTATGACACGCAATGTTCTTATTCTGTTCGCTGAGATTGAACGGTTACGCATTCTACTAATTAGTCGCGTAACCAAGGGCGAGGTTTGGGAGTTTAAACCTCCCCCATGTACCAAAAGATTTTCAGCATAAAGATTACAGATACGTTCTAGCATCGAGGTTACATATGATACGAGAGGGACGAACTTTTTCTATCCTCGACCCCCCCCCCCTTGAAAAATTTCTGTGTGTGCCATGATATAAACTTCCTATATAAAAAATAAGTTTTGTGTGTGTAGTTTTGATATAAAATTTGTAGTTTTGCTTTGTGCATGTGTAGTTTTGAAATTATTTAATAAGAATTTTCAAATTTCAATGGAATTCGTGTGTGAAGTTAATCTATATATATAAAGGAGAAAAGCGACTCACTCACTGACTGACTGACTGACTGACTAATCACGATATCTCTGGAACTATTCAACCTACAGACTTGAAATTTCGTAGACATGTTCCTTTCATAGAGTAGACATCAGCTAAGAAAGGATTTTCCGAAATTCGAAACGCAAGGGGCGTTACGGGGGGTTAAGGGGCGTTAAAATAATTGTTTCCATGTTTAAACTACTTGATGTACAATCTTGAAATTGGGTAAGCAGATTCCTTTCAGAGAGTAGAGATCCGCTACAAAATGAGTTTTGTGAAAATTGCCCCCCAAGTGGCATTTCAAGGGCTTAGGGGGCGTTATAGATAATTATTTCCATTTTTAAACTATTTGACGCACTGTCTTTAAATTTGATATAAACAGATTCCTTTCGTAGAATAATGATCAGTTACAAAACGGGTTTTGTGAAAACAGACTTCTAAGTGGCGTTGCGGGGGATTAAGGGGCGTAATAGATAAATATATCCGTTTTTAAACTACTTCACCTACCTGCTTGAAAATTGTTAGGTAAGTATCTTTCCTGGAGTAAATATCCGCTACAAAATGGGTTTTGGGAAAATTGACCCCCCAAGAGGTGTTGCGGGGGCGGGGGGTTTAAGGGGCGTTATAAATTCCGATTTTTAAGTTACTAGACGTACAGTCTTGAAACTTAGTAAGCAGATTCCTATTCATAGGGTAGAAATACGCTACAAAATGGGTTTCGTGAAAATTGCCCCCAAGTGGCGTTGCGGGACTTAAGGGGCGTTATAGATAATTATTTCCATTTTTAACTATTTGACGCAGTCTTTATATTTGATAAATACATTTCTCTCATAAAGTAGAGATCAGTTATAAGAAGGTTTTTTGAAAATAGACCTCTAAGTGGCGTTGCAGGGGATTAAGTGGCGTAATAAATAAATATTTTAGTTTTTAAACTACTTGACCTACCTGCTTGAAAATTAGTAGTAATGTTTTTTTCATGGAGTAAATATCCGCTACAAAACGGGTTTGGAGAAAATTGACCCCCAAGGGGTGTTGCGGGTGTTGTAAATAATTATTTCTATTTTAAAACTATTTGGTTAGCAGATTCCTCTCATAGGATAGAAATACACTACAAAATGTGTTTTGGGAAAATCGACCCCTAGGTGGCGTTGCGGGGGTTCAAGGGGCGTTATTGATAATTTTTTTGCATTTTTAATTAATTTTACGCACAGTCTTCAAATTTTGCTAAGCAGATTCCTTTCATAGAGTGCAATTCCGCTACAAAATGGGTTTTGTGAAAACAGACCCAGAAGTGGCGTTGCGAGAGCTCAAGTGGCGTTATAGACAATTATCCCCATTTTTAAACTGTTAGACGTACAGTCTTGAAATTTGATAAGCAGATTCCTTTCGTAAAGTAGAGAACCGTTACAAAATAGGTTTCGCGAATATCAACTACCAAGTTTAATTTCGATAGATTAAGAGGCGTAATCGATAAATATTTCCATTTTTAAACTATTTGATCATCCTGCTTGAAAATTGGTAGGCATGTTCCTTTCATGGAATAGAGTTCCTCTAACAAAGAGTAAAACGAAATTTGACCCTCAAGGATGTTTGCGAGGGATCAAGAGGAGTTACAGAAAAAAATTCCTGTTTTTAATTGTTAGACCCAATGCTTGAAATTTGTTAAGCATGTTTCTTTTGTTGAATAGGGATCCACTAAGAATAAATTTTAAGCAAATCAAGTTCTGGGGGTTTGCAGGGGGTTACTGGGACGTATTGACAAAAAAATTACTTTTTTCGAGCTACAAGGACTATAATAATGAAATTTGGTTTGCATTTTTCTTTTGTTGAATTGAAATCCTCTAAGAGCGGTAATTTTGGAAAACGGCTCTCAACGGGATTACGGGGATATTGATAGTAAAACTTTTGTTTTTTTTCTGTTAGATTTAGACTTGAAATTTGGCTTGCATGTTCAATTTACGGAGTAGAGGAATCCACTTGGTTTTTGAGTTACGAAAGAGCAAACATCATTCTATACTTCAATTTTAGAGATTTTTTAGAAAATACAAATTAGATGAGCTCTGCCTTTTTTTTTTTATCAACAGGTGACATTTTCAGGTATAAGTATATTTTTCAATTTAATCGAATTCTTAATGTTAGGACTTAGATATCAATAATTTATACATACATATAATCAGTAAAAATTTATAAAACATCATGAAATACCCAGCGAAGCGGGCGGGTAACGGCTAGTATTTGATATACATCGACTTATTGTGATTGCAAATAATCGTTTTTAAAGGAAATGATTTCGACACATTAGAGATTCTGACCTAAAATTTTAAGATGTTAAAAAGTTTTTCCCATCTTTTCATGTTTTTCTTATGGAAAAGTATTTTAGTTTCGAAATATTAACCCAAAGCCTGTTCTCGTGGTCCATACGCATCTTATGATGTTAACATAAATAGGAAACTCTGCTTCTAGAATGCTCTACACTCTTCTATTAGAACGAATTTGCCTCTCGATTATTTTCTGAATACGCTTACTAGTATCAGTACTACAAATTCATATGGTGATACATGTAAGTAAAGTAAGATATTTTCAATATGTATCACACACAAAACTGTAAATACATTAAAATTAAATATTGGAAAATATTTTTTTTTTGAAATAATTTTCTCGAAAGGCGATGATAATTTTTATTAAGGTAAAAACACAACACATAATAACTGAATACAGATCAATTGTGTTCTTTTTACTTTGATATTAATAAATTTATGATTTCCCGAATTAAGAACAAAGACTTAAAAATGTCTCCTCAGACCAAATAAAAGTGCTAACAAGTGTTTAAATTATAATTTATCCTGGCATAAATAAATGTGTAAGCTTGTGAAAATTTCTCTTAATTTTAAAAATTAAAATAACTATAAAATTATTACTACAATATTGTAAATTTTGTTGTGTACATATACAATTCGCGTTTAAGTATATGCTCGCAAACTCGATAATTATTTTATTGATTGATTATTTTCTTCTTGAATAATATTCGAAGGTGAAAAATTAATTAAAGTAATGATTTTATAAGCAATTACTATTCTGGAATAGTAATTTTTTTCTTTTAAATTCGGATTTTTATTTTTCATGTACTCTGGGAGACAGATTCTAAGAAGCTGTATATTTTTTTTTTTCTAAATAAACAAAGCGCAGTGCTAAAATGAATGAGATTAAAAAGCAATGAAGGAGCCACAACCTATTATTGTTGCGGCAACTAAATGTAATTCATTTTCCAAGAGAGGGCATTTATTAATTATTTGTGAATAAATATCTTTAAAAATTTAATCTTACCATTGACCAACAGAAAAAAAAATTCAAAGAATGGTAATCGTCAAGAAAAACTTTTTTTCTTAAGAAGTCTTCGAGACATAAAAATAATTCTCATTGCTCAATTGTTTTCCAAAATTTTGAGAGGTAGATTTAAGTACATACTGTGCTAATATCAGAAGTAAAAGAATCTTTCACATGAATTTAAAAATTAAAATGGAAAGGGGCTAATTTTTGTTGATAAGCAATGATCGGGAAAATAAATATGCAAAGCCAGATTCATTTCGTTTCTCTTCCGCCGGCTTATGAAAATTATTTTTCGGTCCTTGGACCGGTGGCATGCCTCAAACACTATATTTGTCAATCTTTCGAATATAGAGTATTATCTTCAGTGTAGATGATGTAATGACTGGAAATAAACTGATCAAAAAACTATTTGAGTTCCACAATTTTGTATTTGCAAAGTTTATGCCACTAATCCAAAGTAGTAACTTAACTGGTCCACGATAAAACTCTAAAATAGTTAACTGGTTCTTAGAGTTAACTGTGCTGAGAGACACCGCTCAAAATCACCATAAACATTTGACTTAAAAAACATTTTTCTCTTTTCAGCGGTTTTTAATTCGCCTAGCAAATCTATTGTGGATGAGTCATGTCAATAAGCTTCATTGAAATATTTACCCCAATACCCAGTGGGAGGTGTGGTTCTCAATGGGACAGACACAGATACAGATTGACTTATTTCCACGTGATGTAGGCTGCAGACATGTTATGCTGAGTAATCATGTCGTTTCGGGTTCATGAAAGAGATGAAGCGGATTTACAGGCGTCAGTCGCTTTTGCAATTCGATCTGGTGCATCTGCGTGAATGGGGGATGTGCTCCCAGCAATAATTACCACCGCGTTCTATCGGAAATCAACCAGACAAAAAGCCACAAGGAATATTGGCTACTGTCGCCACTCAGCGGGGGAGGTTGGTCACCTTAAGGGGGCTGGAATGGCAGTTATTTGTAAATGGTGGAGACCTATTATGTGAGAAAATATCTTTCCGATAGTATCCATTCCTCTAAATGTTTACCTCCCTTATTTGAGAAATAGTTTCTTCTTTTATGGTCAGGTGATAAGATTAATTTTTGTTTCAAGAATATTTATTTTCCCGCAGAGATTTCACTTCCTTTACCGCAAAGTCATATATCCTCAGTTACAGATTTGGTGACAGCAGCAGATTATTTGCTTTTCGTTGTTGTCGCCTTTTATGTGAGTCAATCTCGTGTTCAGAGATAATCTCCCTCAGATCGGTCTTCCACAAACTGACCGGTGTCCAATTTGATGAAACGCATGCGATAAAAATGTCTCCAGCAATGCATGGTATTTGATTTCCGCCTCTAGGAATATTTGACATTTGCCTGCTAACGCATTACTTAAATTGTTTTCCTTTTATGAATATAAATCCTCTTCTTTATGCTAACATATATACTCGCCAGTGGCGCGCACAAGGGATGTCCTAGGGGTTCAGACCTTCTCTCCCCCCCTCCAAAGCGCTTGAGATTTTTTCGATTAATGATATATATATATATATATATATATATATATATATATATATATATATATATATAACGTAAAATTTTACTAAGCATTTGTAATTAACAATTTATTTTATTAAGGGGAGTTGGAAAGGTAAGATTTTTTAAAAAGTGAATTTCAGGTTATTGCATTTTTAAATTCTTCAGCTCATTACCTTTTCAAAAATACCTCATTTTTATTTCTAGCTTAATTAGAAGTGCTCAAATTTTGTTTTTAAAGAATCATCTAAACGCGAGTCACCGATTTCAATGGACAGAAAAAAGGTAAACATTGCACTTCCTCTTGGGTCAGCTTGAAGTTTGGCGTCATTTTTTAAAATTTCCTTAGGGCATGTTATGAAACGGATGGGATCTCGCGCCTCCGACGTTTCAAAGCAAAAATGAGGGGGCAAAAATTATCAGATGGCAAAGCATTATGTGGCAAAAATAGATTAACAGAAGCAACTATTGATCAATTGCAAACATATCATGGTCTTACCATTCGAAGAAATTTATCAAGTGTGAAGGATATGAGACAAGCTATATATGGGCAATATTTCTTCACAAAATATCTACGAATAAAAATCCACAGTATGGATTTTGTCCATCAGGTCCTAACACATAGTGTCAGTATAAGAAGGCTGAACTGGAAAATAAATTTATCTCCACAAACATAAACTTCCAGTTGCTGTTGTTGAAGCCATTAGGCCTATTTTTAGGGACCTTTCGGATCCAGAATTATTGAAAAATGCTTGCATGGAAACACGCAGAATCCGAATGAAAACATTAATAAAGTTATTTGGTCTCGTGTCCCCAAAAAGACATTTGTGCACATAGAAACACTTTCCTTTGGTACATATGATGCTATTGCATCCTTTAATAAAGGGAATGCAACAAAGCTGGATATTTTAAAAAACTTAACATAGAGCCAGGATATTATGCGACATGCTGCATGGAACCTCTCGACAAAGAGAGGATTACAAGGGCAAGGTATACCAATTTACAGAAAACTAAGGATATTAGAAAAGTAAAAAGACTTAAAAGAATGAAACAAGAAGATGAAAATTTAAAAAATGCTGAAAATTTGGAATATGGAGCTGGAATGTTTTGATAAGGTAACTTTTTTTTTTATAAAAATGTGTTTTTCTCAAAATGTCATTTTTGAAGGTACGATGTACCTTTTCTCAGAAAGTATACATATGATGTCAACAAAATTTGCATGACACATTCTTTATATATTCTAGTATACACTGAATGAGCTTTAGCAAAATTTTGTATATATGTTTTTTATAATTTTTTTTCTGTCGGAAAACACTGTTTTCTCTCTCACTATACATCAAATTAAAAAAAAATAAAAAAAAACTAATGGAAATTTCAAAAAAAGCTCATTTTAGTATAATAAATATTAAATGCATGTTTAACTTGCAAAAAAAATTTGGGGATTGTATTTCCAACAGGTGTTTAGAAAAGGTACATTGAAAAAGGCCTTTTTAACATTATCAGTATAGAGGGTTCCGATAGCTCTTAATTAATGCTAATTATTAATTCAGTAATTAATTTTTTACGGTTTTTGTTAACAAAATCGACAAAATCAGAAGAGTCAATTGGTGTTGTCTTGAGGTATGATATGAGTTGGGGGACTTTCGACTGTAGATCTTCCCTCCTTGAAAACCTTTTGTGTGCGCTATCGATACTCGCCATTTTAGGTACACAAGGGTTTCTAAGACGGAAATTTCACGTAGAAAAATATTAACCAAGATCTTTCTCCCTTTGTAAATATATTTTATGAAAATCTCTCTCACACACCTATATATATATATATATATATGAATATAAAGAGAGGGGGAGGGGGAGGAGAGAAGACAAATCATAATTATTGATTTGAATATAAAATAGTACATTTCGAAAGGAAGAATATTGCTCACTGTTAAGCTGTTTTAACCACCATAAGAATTTTTTGTCTAATTTCTGGATGTAGCAAAATTTAAACAAAGCAACACGATTTTATTTTTGTTTATTTGACAGATAATTTTGAACTGCTGAAAAATATTTGAAAGGGATCACCAGTTTATATTTATGCTTATTTCCACTGATAGATTATTAGTATAATGCTCATATTTAGACATGAATCATGAAGTACTTATTCATGCTGAACTCTCTATCAATTGAAGACATTTACCTATAAAAGAACCGCGTTCACTACATTTGACTATACATTCCATTTTCAGCAATAACATTTTCAAAAGTGTTTAGGGCCCCCTTTTTGGGACTCCTTGACAATTAACGATTTTTTACTTACACATTTTGGATTGAGAGCCCCGTATTATTGATACAGTTGATAGGGCGGTAGCTAAACCCCTGGTTTTTAGGTAGCCTGATTCTTTGTCCTCAAGTTTAGCCAAAACGTTCCCTTTTTTAAAAAAACTTAAAAATTCCTAAAATAATGTGTTATTTTTCGACGAGTTTAGTAGCCGGGAGATGACAACATGCAGGTATGCGTAGTAAGTCTCTTTCACACGCAGATCGATTAGAAAAGCCGCTAACTAATTTTAGTAACCAAACCAAAATAAATTTTTTTATATCTCATCCCAAAAATATGATTTCCCTATTCAATCAACTTTAAATATGCTTCAGAAAATTTGTTCTACGAAATAACGCAAAATAAGCTAAATTGTTTATTTTCGTGTACTTTTTTTTGTGTTGCTTCCACTGAATAAATAAAGACTATGAAGGAATATAAGTATCGAAAAATAAAAATAAGTAGATGTCCCGTTTTGATGTGAAAAAAATAAATGCTCCCCTCAGGTATGTGCAGTGAATACCCGCATTTGCTGTGGTGCTAACGACGGATTCCCAATCCCGCATATCCGCCTGCGACTCAATAGAGAAGGAAGCGAGATATGCCAGAAAAATCATAACTTCCTTTTCAACTTTTATGAATATATACTCAGCGCTTTAATAAAATGTAAGCTTTTTTATTGTGGGTTTCTTTCCCCTCCAGAGGACTCCCAGGACCCAGGTGTTCCTGCACCTGAAGCAAAGAAAAGAACTCGGTAAATCGAAAGAGATCCTGCGACGCGATAAAGTTGGAATCTCTCTCCATTGGGTTTTTATTCCTTCTCCTCATAACTCCCTTTTTTCTGTACGAATACGTCTGGCAAAAAAAAAAAAAAAAATAGAGAATAAGGGGTTACGGACCGTAACGCGTCTGCGACCTTACAATGACATAAAAGATGCAGAATTTTTTCCTTCTGGACACTAATCTGGGAAATATCGTTACTTGTGGATGAATATTGGTGCAGAAGGTGCTATCTGTTCCAAAAGATAAAGAGTCTGTTATACTCTAAAAATGCGAATATGTGCGCTTACACATAAAATTCATTAAACACATTAATTATATAATAATAATAAAAAACCAATTATATAGTTTTATTCAAGTTATACAAAAAAAATTTACATTTACGGAAAAAAAATGTTGAAAAGCAATATCTGTTTCCATGTTTTCCCTGAAACTTGTGGACTCATTTGCTTTTAAGAATAATATGTTTTTTAATTAACTTTAGCTATTTTTTGGGAAATAATTAAAACTTTCACATCACTTATCAAATTTAAATTTACAATTCTCTTTTTATTGTACTTCAAATATCCAAGGAAACCCGAAATTGAAATTGAAGTGACTTGAAAGATCAGAATGCTTTTTTCCCCTCAGATAATACGTAGCCACGGTAGCCTAACGGTCATGGTCACATGCTCGTGGTAGGACTGTCATGATTTCAAACCTTAGAGCCACTTTATTTTTCAGGCTCAAAATCCTCCCAATCCTTATTATGGTGTGGTAGTTCGGAGAGAAGGGGTGCCATAACTCGTCACTCTAGACACTTAACCTTGGGTCATAATTTCTATGTCTGTCCCCGAAAGCCCTCGTGTTACTTTTTAGTGCGTGTTAACCTTTACCGGCCGATTAAAAATCACGCGATTTACTCCCCAGTGCCATCGTTTTTCACATAGGCGCGCGTTTGCGGTGTAATGGAGGGCAAAAAAGTCGTAAGTAGGCAAATTATTCCCTGAAATGAGTAAATCTTTCACAAACAATGTCAAGGTCATTTTATTGCATTCCAAAGCCTTCAGAATAGCTTTATTGATAGCAGAGCAAAGAAAAGGATCGTATTTCGAAAAGACGCATATATACGCCCAAGACATTGAACGCACAGGGTGAGTGAAAAGTATATATACGCTGGTGGTAGTTAAGAGGTTAATAAATACTTTTTTCTTACCCAGATAGTAACTCCAACTCTTCTTTAGGCTTCACGAAAGGTAAAGACGGTATTAAATTCGAAATAACACATTTTTAGAGATAAACTTAACCCAATTTTCATGAAAGTTTACAACATTGTAATTTACACATCTTTTTATGGTACCAAATTCTACAGGTACGTGGTTTCTCCCTTTAACATTAACATCTCTTTTCTTTAACAAAAGAACATTTAACATTACGGTGGGGGGGGGAATGCAAAAAACACTTTTTATACCAAAAGGGAACCAATCAATTAAGATAAAAAAGAGTAGTACACTAAAACACAGGATGATTTATAATTAAAATTCCCCTTTCAAAATACTATAAGAAAATATCCATTGCTCAAAATGATTTCAATTTTGAACTGAATATACTTTAAGAAGAGGGAAACAGTATGGGATACGAAAAAAATTCTTTGGTGTTTTCATTGTTTCTTTTTATGCGGTTTTTGGCCCAAGGAAAATGAAAAACCGATTTTTTCCCATCCAATGTGGTACGACCTTGCCGTGTGGTAGATCACTAACACTGCAACAACTGTTGAAAGACATGGAAGTCAACTTCTCCGTCAAAAAGCCGAAACAATCATGCACATTGAACAATACAACCTTTCCAAACTTCCACAACATGCCAACGAGGATTCTCAGCCTCGATTAAGTTCAAACCTTTCCTCCATACTGCGGGTTGTAAATGGCACCAGAAGTCGATCCAGTACGCCAACCACAGATTCCCGATCATGGCCATATCGGCCTTCTTTTCTTACTTAAATTTGATTTATCTCAGACGCGCTTGTTTTATTGCTTAACGATACGCTAAAAAGGGTTTTGCAGAAATCTGCACCAAAAGGGAGTTACATAAGTGTTATAAATTCAAAAGTTTCCGTTGTTTTAACTATTAGACCTACTGATTTAAGATTTGGTAGGCATGTTTCTTTTTTTTGAGTGAAGGTGGGCTAAGAACAGGCTGTACAGAATGCGAATCTCAAGGGAGTTAGGGAGATGAAAATCACAATTATGCTTCCATTTTAGAAATTCATATCCTGTCATTTTTCAATCAAGTTGCGACGGTTATAATAATATTTTTGAATACAATTCAAAGCTTAATGTTAGGATTTAGGTATCAATAATTCATATATATATATATATTATATATAATCATACAACATTACGAAATATCCAGCGAAACGGGTGGATAGCATTTATTATGTATATATACACTAATCACCAAAAGTTTAAGTATAATATGTTTTTTGAAGTTCAACGCGTGTTAAATAATGGCAGAAACAAATATTTAATATGAATTGCAGTAATAAATTTTAACTTATGCAAAAAAAAACTATATTTATGTAGGATTTAAGGTATTAGGGATATAAAATATTCCTTTCAGTGAGGTTACAACCTCACCAATAGATGGCGCTACCAGCAAATATATGCGTCATCCCCCCCGGAATGGTGGGTTTTTGTGGCAGAAGCGAGAGCAGCGGAAAACGAAACAGACGTGAGAGAGACAAACTCCAGTTTTACAGGCACGAGGTCACGTTTCGGTCACCGTGGTGGTCGATAGGCTTAGCGACAATTGAGTGTATGCTCCTTGAAATAGCTCATGTTGTAAACCAGTATTTAATCGGAAATCAATCTAATGTTTTATTAAACAGTAATTTTATCCTAACCAGTTTGTTTTTTCTTTGAATATCAAGATCCTGGACATAGTAACTTACCCCTAGGCACCAAAAGAAAAGCCACTTGTATAAGTAAAATACACCCCTACATTTATATATATTTCTTTTATTTTAAAGAAATAGGCATTTATACAAGAGCGGTAGAAAAAGAAATTGTGCAAATATCAAACTTCCGCAACTTTATGAGTGCGTTTTGTACATTATTGTTGATATTCAATAAAATGTTTGTAATTTCGTTGATATCCAGGAGAGTATTGGCGTACATATACTACTTCTACGAGAGGGGTTTATATTTTAAGAAATACGTAGGTGAGAGAGTATATAAACGCAGTGGCATAATATTTTTGTTAAAAATTAAAAATATATTGACGTATTGGAGGGTTATACTCCCAAATCCCACCACAAGGGAGTCTAGAAGTCCTTTACCCGATTCGTTAAGGTGGTGGATGGATGAAAACGGTGCTGTCACATGGTGATGTTCTATATAGTGTGGTTCAACGACTGTGGGATCAGTTTCGTGCTTAGAGGACATGTTTCAAGTTGATCAAGAGTTGAAAGACCTTTTTACTATCTCTTCCGGAAAGAAAGAGGAGAAACACTTCTATGAGTAAACTCATTGCAGATCCTTTTATCGTATCGGGAACAAGAATTCCTGCTACTAGGGAGCGAAGGTGCCTCACGATGTCTATTATTTAAAGCGATCAGTTCTACGTATCCCCTAGAATTAATGAAAGATATGTATCTGTCCATATGTTAGGCAAGAGAATACTTTTCAGGAGCATGCAGCAACGGGCCCCTGTACTCTTCGCAGATGAGTCCAGGTCTACCCTGGAAAACGATTCAGGACGTCTGCTGATCTGAAAATACAGCCAATTCGACAAAGTTAAAAGACACAGCTACAGAGGTGGTAGGTTCATGATTTTGGCAGAGATCCCGCAAGGTGGTCCTGCATGTGTCCCGTGGAGGAACTCTGAAGGATGTGAAATATCGGAATGAGATTCTTAATCAATATGTCTACCCTGTGCCGTTTTTATTGGTAACGAATTCATTCTGATAGATGATGATATGCAAGCTCAGTGAGCTGTGCTTGTTGAAGAATGTCATGAGAATCACATCTTATAGGAAATAGAATGATCAACTGAATATGTAGACCTGAATTCGATAGATCATATTTGGGACTACTTAATTGGCACTTTGCTACTTAAATCCTTCTCCAAGGTCATTACATGAGCTCGAACAAGGGGTTCTCCATGCCTGGTACCCGCTTCCTATTTTGGTGAGCAACAAAAGTGGTATTATGGAAAGTCGATGCCACTAATGCATTGTAGTTAAAGATTGACATTTTTCTTAAAAGAACCATTTCCACATGACGTTTTTTTAAGATTAAATAATGATGTACTGTTTTCTTCAATAATGTACTTTTGTGCTAAGGGTGGTTTTTCATATTGTAAATCATGTTTGAGTTAAATTTATGCAAATTTGTGAGTTGCATTTTATTAAAAATTATTTAGTGCACATTTTCTTCAAATTTCTTGCTCCCATTTCAATAACTTTCAAATTAAATCTCCCCCCCCCGAACAAAAAACAACCAGGTTATATTTTAATTTGTGGAGGACATTGGATAATATATATAGACAGATATAGATATATTGATATAAATAGACAGAGATATACAGTGGTTCCACAAATGTTCGTACACTTGCAATTTTCTATACAATTTAATATTTTCCACCAATAAATATAAGTATATCGGAATTGTAATTTTTTATAATATCTGCAATTTGTCCTTCAGGGAAAAATGTAATAAATTTTTAAAACATAGTATAACTATTATTTAAGAAAATTAATAATTCAAAAAATACTAAAAAATTACGCCACAAAAGTCTTTGTACTTTAAAGAACATCTCAATATAGCTTTAACTTCAACTCAATATATGTTTTTATTTCTTAACTTAGTACTTAGTAGGATATCTTTCAGCGTCCGCAACTTTTAAACGTCTTGATGTAGATTTAATCAGTTTTTATAATTTTTGCGTCAATGTTTCTCCATTCTTCTGCGATTAAATTCTGAAAACATCTCCTAAATCACCTGACTTAAAGCTAATAGAACATATTTGGCGAGAATTTGATTAAAAAAAAGAAAACATGGCATATAAAAACAAAATGTGAAGTAAAAACAATTATCACAGAAACATGGAGGAGCATTGATGCAGAAATTTCAAAAAGCGGATGAAATCTGCACCAAGTCGCCTAACAGTTATTGTGGATGCTAAAAGATTTCCTGCTAGAACTAAGTTAAGAAAGAAAAAATATGTTGAGATTTTTTTAATGCACGAACACTTTTGAGGCGTAATTTTTTTTTAGTAGTTCTTTGATTATTAGTTTTTTTAAATAATAGTTATACTATGTTTTAAAAATAGATTATGTTATTTTATTAATAATAAGTTACAGATATCATTAACAAATTGCAATTCTGAAATATTAACTTTTATTAGGACCTTAACTTATAGGAAATATCAAGTGTACGAACACTTTTGTGGTTTACTGTACATAATTTAAGATCTATTAGTTATTTCTCAGTAACTTTCTCCGTCTTTATGTAATTATTAATTTCTGCAAGATCAATATATTCAGCATTATTTTTATCCTAAAACTATTGTTTGAATTTTTATTTGGAGCCTTGTTAAATTTTTTAATTTTTACTCCAAGGGGGAAAGGAATTGTTGAAGTGTTTACAATGTTATTTTTTCCCCATTTCTTTTGATGTTTTTGTTGCAAAATAAATTATGTGAAATATTCCTATCGAGTAGTTATCTAACTGATAGCAAATACTATGGGTATCTTACCTGTCATTCTTTTGCAATGAGGTGAAAATTAATGAGTTTTTTATCAAGCTACTGGAATTCTTTCTGATACCATGTTTACATAATGGTCGTTTCCAAAGGCGTAATGCAGTTTGAAAGTCATTTTTTTTATCTCTTCTTTTATCACAAAGCATCTCAAACTGCAATTTAAGTTTTCTTCTTGCATTTTTTAAAAATTTGTACCATTCCTAGCATTACTAGTTCTTTGTATATATTCTGAGAAAAATCATGAATTGTGATTAGCCCAAACCAGTATTGCTCTGCATAGAATTCTGAATGAGAATTTTTTTTCTTCGATTTGTTTATTCGTGATAAAGTAGCACTGTAAGTAAGGAATTTTAGATTTTAAAATGCAGATACCTGTAGAATTTTTTTCTAAAGTTATTTCCTTTTGTGAAGAATCGATTTTTAGGATTAGATATTGCGTGATTCTTTCAGAATTTCAAATAGCAGTTTTATTTATTTGTTTGTCTTTCCGGTTATAAATAGGAAAGAATGCAGGAAAATCAGACATACTGTTAAAAAATAAGGCATATTGAGTTTAAAAAAATAAAAATAGAATGACTGCAGCAATTAATATTGTCGCAACGATAACCAAGGGGCGCTGGACACGAACACGATGCTACGGATTATATGCATTTTTCTTGCATATAATCCAGGGCCGTTTTTAACCTCCACGGTGCCCTAGGCACTTCAGTAGTTTCACCCCCTCCCTATTTCCAGAGCATTCTCTTCCTCCTTCAGTTCTTATTTTTCCTGTTTTGTTTCGGGAGGGATTTTCCCTTTACTCTTTATTTATTTTTCTGTTTGAAGAGTCTTTTTTCTTATCCATCACCTGTGGATCGGTGGTTGTCATGGCTGAAAGTCGCAAGGAAGGAATATTGATACGGTTTGGCCACTCTTGTTCATTACTTACTTTACGGCATCAGGGATTAATCACCCTTTTGTAAATTAGTGAAATAAATTAATGCAATCGTTTGCAGTTGTAGTATGGGATATTCATTACTGTAAGAGCAGTTTTCAACTTCTTAAGTACTATCTTTTTCCTCGCTTATCGCTTTAATATCTTTTACTTTTCGGCGTTCTTATTCTTTGTTGATTCACTGTCATTGTACATCGAAGGTTTTCTTCGAAAAACGAATGATTTTTTTCGAGAAAATCATTAATAACATCATTGTAATCAAATTCCACTGCAATATCATTTTTAATGCATAGCAACACCAAACTGTGTTTAACTTTTTATTTTCATATAGTGTATCTCTTTCAAGCCTTTACTCTCTTGAAGGCAGAAATGCTTCGATCACAATTCGCCGGGCGGCAGTATGTTCGCTGTAATTTTAAATTTTTTCTCTTTTTTCACCCTTCTCGCACTCTAGACACATGTCTAGCATGCCTGAGAGGCAACCATTATAATTAAGTATAATACTTAACGAAATTCGAAAATGGAAGAATTTTATTTTTTAAAGCTTTCACACTATTTTTAATTTATTATAACATAAAAACCCCTAAATGTTTGCTTTTTGCAAGTACTCTCTGCATGCTGTGAAGAATGTTTCATGTACTCAAAAGAATTTCTCTCATACTTATAAAAATTTCACGTTTGTACCTCTTTTTCTAACAGTTGAGGATTTTGTGTGTATGCATTGCACACACAGTTTGAAGCCTAGTGTAATATTAAATCTTAGATTGTAATGGGGACAGATAGTAATATTGACTTTTTTGGATTGTCTTTCCATTTTCATTTCTTCTCAAGTAAGAAATTACACATTGCCTTGCCAATTCCTGTTCTCTTTCGAATATTTTCAATAATCTAAATTCCTGCCTTCAATGAAAAATTTCAGCCTTCACCACAAAGAAAATCCCGGTTGAGAAGTATTTCAGTACCATGGACAAACTGCATCTCTTAAAAACACTAACACTGATAATCTGATGATAAGAATTAAAAACATGTGCAAATCAAAGATAGAAAGAAGAAAATATCAGTGTCAGTACAGAGTATGGGCAAACCAGTTGTGGTCAGTTTTTGGTAGGCCGTACGTCGTACGAGCAAACCAATTTTGGGGTTAAATCTGCCGACCTAATGTTAACATGATGGAGAAGTTTGTAGAGTGAAATTGCAACTCAGATATCGTTCTTGTCACTTGATTGTGGTGCAGTTTTGCAAGTT
This sequence comes from Trichonephila clavata, assembly GCA_019973975.1. Classification (NCBI taxonomy): domain Eukaryota; kingdom Metazoa; phylum Arthropoda; class Arachnida; order Araneae; family Nephilidae; genus Trichonephila; species Trichonephila clavata. The sequence goes on from BMAO01011924.1 coordinate 221,348, forward strand.
TTGTCACCAATAGACTTCGTGTTTTTTTCGAAGAGTACGATTTTATTCAACAATCAATCAATCAAGAACTCGTGAATATGAACGAATACTTTTGCTACATGTAAAATAACCATAGACAAGTTTAAGCAAGTTTATTCACTTATGTATAATAAATTGTATTACATAAGTAAATGTATTGCGCTTCATTAACTATATTAATTAATCCCATTCCAAAATAATATACGTTCTATGAATGCATTAAATAATGGAAAAGATCATATTCACAGATAGTTAATTGTCGGCTCGGTGGTTTAGAGGTAGTGCGCCGATTAGTAAGCCCAAGTTTGCTTGTTCGAATACGGCTGTAGTTGAGAGATTTTCTGGATGCGAAAATCATAGGCATGCACCTTATATGGTTATGTGACATGTAAAAGATCACTAGAGTATCAATTTGGTTCTGGTGCTTTATCGGCAAAAGTAACTCGGGGCAATGTTTAGCTTCCGACGAGAGCTCAGATTAAAATTTGTTCAAGCGTTCAAATTTGGTAGCGAAAGCTGCCACTAGATGGTGCCACCATGGAATGGCTCTCCCATTTGGGGTCTTGCCGTACCTAAAAAGGCTTAGTTGCCCATACGCAGCCCATTAGGGTGGGGACAAATAATATTTTTTTTTTCAAGGAGAGCTATACAAATAGAAAAGTTTATAATTAAAGCTTCAATAAATATTATAATTTTTTAAAGTTATTGGAAATATGTGTTACAGTTTCATTCCCCAAAATTTTTAATGTAGGGCATTCTTTTATTCTTCGTGCATGGTTATTGATAGTTATTCTAGAAAGATTGTTTGTTCTTTGTTATGTTCTTGAGAAAAAGTTCAAATGAACTAGTTCTAATTTTAATTCCCTCACACATAATATCTTTAAAAAAAACTTGTACACTTTTATTTTCCCCCCTCACTTTTTAGTTACTTCACGACAGGAAATAAAGATATCAAAGTTGTTTTTTTTTATTTGGGGAAATTAAAAATTAGTACTTTTTCAGTAGTGTTTCCTGGGAAAAGAAGGTATTAAAAAATTCCCTTTCGCATTCCTTTTCTTAAATTCGCTATACATTTTACCGAATTAAAAAAAAAATATATAATTTTTTCTTTCTGTTCTTTCTTTCTTTATTACAAGGTTTCGAACCAGCACTGAACCGAAAACCTGAAAAAAACCCATTAATTTGGTCGGGAAAAAAACCGGGACTAAACCGATATATATATATATATATATATATTTAGTTGAATAGGAATGAGAGAGAGAGAGAGAGAGAATATGCTGCTTTTCTGCAAAGTTTATTTCGATTGTTATTCTCTTACACATTAGAAACTATTTGTAATTATTTGTATTTCTATTAAAGATATAAATAAATAAATATGTAAATACAAATAAAAGATAAAGATCGAAAGATGAATGAAAGCAAAAGCTTAACAAAATTAAGGATGAAACTATAAATAAAAGCAAAGATAATAAAATAGATAATAAAATAAATAAAATTTACGTGGAAAGATAAAACGTATATTTTGTCACCATAAGAATATTTATATCACTAATAGGAAAACGGTTTTTTCCAAATTCTTAATATTGATTTAATATTCGACAGAAAAAAATCAGATCGAGGTCTTGGAGTGAAAAGATCCAAAACTTCTATATTCAAATTTTGAAATTCCCTCGTGTTCAGTAGCAAATAACATAACTCGAATCGGAATAAATTATCTTTAAAGAGACAGTGTAACATGTGAATTCAACTTTGCAGTTACATGATATCAATGAAAACATTCCACTGATGGCCTATCTGATTCGACAAGATGGATCCTTACATCTTTGGAAAATGATAATATGGAATTTTTTTTGTATGTTCTGAATAAAAAATATGTTAATACAGGAATCCTCTTGATCTACATATTCACCATTATACGTGCTCTCACCATTGTACGTAGAGAGGGGGGGGGAGAGAAACAGATACATAAAAAAAGAATTCATATAAATTCTCTTATCAGTCAACTGGTTTTTGATGGACATATGTGAAGGTTAGCAGACTTTTTTTTAAATATTCTTTTTGGAATGTCCGGTATTCCTAGAAGAAATGTGTTGATTTATAATAAAATCTGCTGCAAACCTGTATGAGGAATTATAAGCTATCTTCTACAGTCTAATTTTAAACAAATCTTTTTAAAAAAAATTTTTTTAAAGGATTCATTATAATTGCATTTGTGCTCGAATTTTTTAATCTTAGTAATATGGAACGTATATCACGACAAACTTATAATAAGACGATTCGGAAAACTCCATAAAAATGTACTTTTTAAAAGACCTTAGGTGAGAGGAATATGTTACGAGGATGTAATAGCAACACAACAAATCATGAATTCAATCGAGAGCGGTTGCGAAAAGCCTTTACGATAGCACAAATCTCATTTTCTGCAAAATCTACTCAATTGGGTTCTTTATTCCAGAAAATTTTAAAGAGGAAAAAAAATTGAATTGACGCAATGAGCTTAATTTATGACGATCACGTGATAAATGCTATCATGTGCTCATCATTGAATTCTAAGCTGACATTAGACTTGCATTTGTTGTTCTACAAGTAAAAATAGACTTCAAATTTGATTTCAAGTAGATTTCAAGTTTGATAGGTTGGTAAAGATGTTCAAATATCAAAATTCATAAGAAAAAACAAACCTTAAGTTTTAAAAAATTTTAAAAAAAATTCTTATATGTACATGCACTTTAAAATCAAATGCATTTTGTTTATCTGTGTGCTTTGTAATTGTTGACAAATATGCATGTTTAAAAATAAAGTTTCTGTATAAAAAGAACAAAAGTTTGCTACAGCAAAGCGCATGAGCATAATGGCTGGAAACACGTGATAGTGATTATCATGTGACTAAGACGTGTCACATGAATTTATGAACTGATTGGCGGGAAACATGTGATTGTAGTCATCCTATAATTATGACGTCGCATGAATTTATTAACTGATTGGCTGGAAACAAGCAATGGCAGTTATCATGTGACTATGACACATGAATCTAATTTATTGCGGTCCTTTTGTGGATGATGTAAAAAATATATATATAAATATTGATACTTTTAGCGTCATGATTTGTTTTTATGTTTGCGCTTATTTCAGTCTTGAAACCATATCATTCACGCAAAGAAGACTTATGACCAAGTATATATATATATATAATTGAAATAAACAGCACGAAACGATCCATCAAAAAGCAAGTGAAACCTATTTGTGTATTGATATTTTCAATCTGCGCATATCGTTTTGTTACAGACGAACGAGGGAGGAAGGAGTATGGAAGAGGGAGAGAAGTCATTAACAATAAAAATAAAATAATGAAGTAGCTATTTTCTCATTCTATTGCAGAACACTTAAACTAAAAAGAACGAAAAACATATTGAAAAAAAAGAAGAAAAGAAAGAATGAAAAAGCAAAATAATAAGATGAGGAAAATTGAGAGGAAAAGGAAGGTAAAAAAAAATTTTTTTTAGGTAAGTGGCGAGTGTGTCTGGCGAGGTCTCCGCCTAGATGCCTGTGACTCCACATTCCACCCTATCTACTGACACAGTAAGTAAATGAAGGGCCGTGCAGGTGTGCGGTTAGGGTTCAAGCACCCTCACACCTGCTATTCGTCTACTCTACAACCCCTCCCCACCCCTCACAATTTAAACTCTTTTACACTTAGATAATATGCACGTAAGTTCGCTTTTGAGGTCGGGGTCCGGGGTGTTACAGAAAAAAAAAAAAAAAAACGGTCGCCACTTTGAACACAAAATATTATTGTGGTCTGAATGAAATCCGAAACCGTGGCAACACACTGCTTGCATTTTTTTTTTAAAGTTTATAAAATAATGCTTATGAAATATGGGCTGAGATTAGCTGAATCAGTTATGGTAGATAGCTCATTAAACATTATTAAGGAGGAGAAAAGTAACGATAATATATCGTTGGTTAAAATATTCGATATTTACAAATGTAAAAAATTTTTTTTTTTCAGAACTAATAATAAGTGAATAATTAATTTATTTTACCAGTATTAAAAGCTTTTAAAAGCATACATGAACCCATGATTGCTTTAATCACCATAGTATCTTATTCAATTTTCACCTTCAATTCTGCGCCGCACCTCATTTTCAGTTGCATTAACAATGGAAAAAGTGCGTCTTAGGTTCGAATAAATACTATAATACTTTTTAAGTGGTTTACACAAGGGTGGGGACTGTGTTACCTCCCCCCCCCAAAGACACGAGCAGATTCTTAATTTTTACTGCAGTGATTACCTCTCAGTGCCTTCCTCTAGGTGTTCTTTAAAATGTACCCCCTCCCCCCCTCGATAAGAGAGGTATGTGTACTCCACAGATATTTTTTATAGTCCTTAGTCATTTAAACGAGTTTTAAATGTGTAAATTAAAAAAATACGTAGTACTTATTTTTCTTTTATAACTTAATACTTTTTTTAAATAAAAAAATAATAACCATATAATGTTTATTTCAACTTGGGTTATTCAGCGTCCTCATATCCGAATGTTCATATCCTCGATCTTCAGTGGCGGGTCGGATAACATTAGCCCTCCCCCACTGCATTATCATGTTTTGGGCCCTAAATCGGATTTAACGAAGGGTACGTACTTGGTGGCAGTCAGGAATTGAGCCTCCTAGATTCCTGGCCCCTTCCACGATACGGGGGTTGCGGGGGTGCACATTACACCACTCACAATCTTATAGTCGAGCCGCGTGTTCGAGTCCTGCGTCCATGTAGTAAGAATGATGTATTTGAAATATGTCGGAACTGAAAGTCCTCACGATCAGGGACGTTTTAAGTCATGGGTGTACTAGGCCCTGGCCCAGGGCGTCGGCTTCAGTAGGGGACCTCGTCTCGGTCTCAGTAAGATCATGTCTGAATAATTTAAATCGTCAAATGTAATTTATTGACATATTTTCCGAAAAACTTAGTATTTTGTACTACATACCAATTGGCAACAGTGACAAGACTGTATTATTATTTCAAGTCTGTGTCTAGGTCTACCCCCCTCATTTAGAGAAAAGTAGCAGTTGGTCGAGTCCGCTTGTACCTAACTTTGTGCCACACAGATTGATTAGCTACCGTTTGTCTCTGGAGTAGTCGGTCTTGAGTGGGCCCTCAATCAAAATTCCTTGGGGGCTCTTTTTGGAAATTTTACAAGTTTTTACTTGCACATATATTTGATACGGTGGTAGCTACGCCGCTACCGTTTGTATAAGTGTTTGACAAAGTATGCTGTATAAACTATCTACTTATAAGGATCAGAAGGACTTTTGCATAGGGGCCGAATGAAATCTTAAGATGTCACTGCTGATGATGCCGTGGAGTGGAAGTTAGAAAACAGGAAAATAGCAGTTCTAGTATCAACCTCATCATTTGTCTGTGACTCAAAACAACAAAGACAATCTTGAATCGCTCTTGTGGGGGCTTCTAAATGTTGCTGAAATCAATAATTAACTAATAAGCATCAACAATAACTTTTCCCCCAGATATAAGCATGATCGCATTCAATTGTTTCAATTTTTAACTTTCAAAAAATAGCGAGGAAACGTGTTATATTCTAAAGGAATGAGTGAGTGTTTATTAACGTAGTGCTTAAAGCAACATCAGGGCTACAAGTGAAGACTCTCAAATTTCAAATTATGGTCAAGTGACGTTTGCTGCCCTTGAACTTTACCCCACTCTCCAAACTTCCCCCTACGTCAGCATGAGGACTTTGAGCCTTGGAATATAAAACTGTGGGTTTTCAGTGACATCAGGAATATTCAAACGGAAACGGATCAGCGTTTTTCTCACTTTCGATCGCCGCAGGTCTTCTTTATGGATCACCGTGAGATCGCGGCTCCCAAAGTTTTTGAGCATCTCAATTTAATATTCTTGATTGAAATACATATTCTAGAAGAGTTTATTCACTGAAGACAATTTAGTGAGATTTAGTCTAGCATGGTACATCTTTCAATTTTTAAATGAGGTTTTTCAGAGTCTGTAAAACGTTATCTGAGATCTCAACGTTACATGAGAGACTTCGTTGACCCCCAGGGGTCCTCGAACCACAGTTTAGAACCCTTGGAATAGATCAATCAAATCAAACCTATTGACTAAAATAAATTTCCTCGCCACCCTATTAAAAAAGTACCAATTATATAAATATCCGGATCAATAATTATTAAATTTATCTTGTGTGTGTATAGGGGAATACTCCGGGAAATTATTAGCAATAAACACTCAAATTATTGGTTTTAAATCGAATAATTTAAATACGTATTTTTATAAGTTTTAACGTTGTAGTAAATATTTCAAATAGATTTATAAAGTTTTGTATGTATTTACCTCAACAGCAACGAACGAAACTGAAGCGTATGCTCCTAAGTCGAGTTCGTTCGTGAATTTAAAATAAAAATTAACCGAACGAACAATTGTGTTGTGAGCGATGCTACATGAAATACGACCCTGTTTTATGAAACTATTATTGCAAAATTGAATTACGTAGTTTGTTCAGCCAATCTTGTTACTCTGTTCCGGAAACTTCATCAAAAGAGAATGAAAAAAGAACCGGTCTTTGCTATGTCAATATTTTTTTTTTCTTTTTACCATCTCATATTCCTTTTCGCCTTTCACCACCTACGTGCGGCCCCAAAGACAAATCTCATTACAGATTCAATTCTTAATTTCGTAACGTATTTCTATTGAGGAGAGATCTCTGTGTGTACTTAGCATTTTCAACAAGCGCTAATGGGAGTCACTTGGGATTGTTTGAACATGTTGCGACAAGGTGTGCGTAGTTGAAATATCAAAAGTGTGATGTATTCATTCTCATAAATATTCAGTTCCAATGACGAATTATTTGTGAGAATCCCTCGTCGCTTATTTGTTTGCTCTGAAAGGATGCATCAAAGCTTAATTTAGTTTTATCATGTATTTTTAATAAAATAAATTAAAAATCAAAATTGTGATGCTTAAAAAAAAATTGCATATTGATTAAAATAGATTAAAAATTAAAATTAGGGTGTATCATTATAATACAGGGATATATCGTGTTATTATTATTGATTATGTATTTTTTTTATTCAATCAGAAAAAATGATACTTTAAGGTAAGTAGAAATTTGTGTAGGGCCGCTATTCCGCTTAGGTACACTAAACAAATGCCTTTGGCCGCAAAAAAATTTGTTGTTGTTGTTGTCGTGTATGACAAAGGGCAAAGGTGTAAGGTGCTAGATGGTAAAACCTCGGTGTACTTGATTGTTGGGGTTTAGATCAGAAATGCCAGGCCTCCTCCAGTGCTTATCGTTCGATCTCTCCGTAAATCTGTACATCCCTTGATCTTGAGATTCAAATTGGAATTGAGTTTAGTCTCCTGAAGACAAGCAACATGAACATTGTTGTCATGAAGGAGACTGGATAGTTCGACGATTTTCCTCTGCGTTCCATTAATGTTGAGTTGAAGAATATTCAGTGCTCTCGTAGCATACTTCTCGAAGTGTTCCTGGACTTTAGAACACAACGCGTCGGCTACCCCGGACGTGGTAGCATTATTAATATCACAATATATTGCAGTGGTCATCATTGAGGGTTGCCAGAGCCCTGAGAGGTTGGACTTCTGATCATTTCAGTCGCCTTTTACGACACGCATGAACTTACGTTGGAACTATTCTACTTCGGTCACCACCATGGTGAAAAAGGGAAACGAATTAAAATTTCAGTGAATGTATCACCACCTAGCAAGTCATGAAAGAAGTATTTCTGCCCTTAAGAGAGTAAAGACAGAAATGGAAAATGGAAAGAGCTTTACAATTTGATGCTGATGTGCACTCAAAATGACATTACTATGGAAATTGATTACAGTGATGTTATTAATGATTTTGCAATCATCAAAGCTCACAGAAAAATACCTTTGTTGTACCAGTACAATGACAGTGACTCAACAAAAAAATAAGGATGTTTAAAAGTAAAAGACAGAAAAACGATAAGCTATGAAAAGATGATAATTAACAAGTTGAAAACAGTTCATACAATATCTTATATTTTAAACTGTAATTGCAAACGATTTCATTAATTTGATTCGCTAATTTACAAAAGGCTGAGTGAGTGGGCCTATATTTCGTAAGGAAAGAAATGAACACGAGTACCCAAACCATGTAATTATCCTTCTCTTACGGTTGCCAGTCCAGGACAAGAAGGGACAATAGTTGTTGGAGAAAGGAAAAGAGTAAGGGAAAATTCCTCTCGAACTAAAACTGACAAGGTAAGAACTGAAGGAAAGGGGTGCTCTGAAAATAGTTGGGGGGGGGTGGCGTAACAATTTGAAGTACCTAGGGCGTCGGGGAGGTTAAAAACTGGCCTGGATTTGTGGCGATGAGTGTATGCTTAACTCTCTCTTCACACACACGTAGAAAATAAAAAATAAAAAAACTTTTGACTTACACCGGTGTTAAAAATAAAGAGGATTTTTAGATTTTGTCGATTATCTCCAGAACAACTGAACAGATTTTAATGAAACTTGATATGTATCTACTATTGATGTAATGCAAAATAAAAAAATAAACATTCAACAGTTAAAATACACACGCATGATCATGCGTAACATTCATCGAAGTCGGAAGGTATGAAACAGCAGTTGCAGAATATTACAAAAATCAATTGGTTGGTATGGTACTCTCTTTTGGATAAACAGACCTCATATGGCGATTTTGAATTGAAGATAGGGGAGTGTATGAGTTCATGTGGCAGTTCCACTTGTTTAGCAACTCTTTTTTCAGGCTTTGGATGATTCTCGGATTTGGATTAAGAGTTGTAATTGCCCTCCCCAAAGCGTCCCAGGCATGCTCTATAGGGATAAGGGCAATCTATTCAGTGAAGGCCCTCCCATTTCCAGAAATTCGTTGACCAGATGAGCTCTATATGCTTCGTCTTGTCATCCATTAAAATAAAATCAGAGCCAACTGCACCCGTGAAGAGGTGAACAAAGGGCTTCAAGACCTCATTCCTATTCCTCACAGCAGTTCCAATGCATCTTGCAAAGACTTTAAAAGACTTTTGAGGTTTGTGCGATGTTCCAACGTGATACCTGCCTAGATCATTAAACCTCCGTTATCGTAGTGATTAATTTCTCGGACATTGGAGGGCAGGTAGAGAATCTTTTCCTGGTGGCAGGTAGAGAATCTTTTCCTGGTTCTTTCCATATGAAAATATAGCGAAAATATAGAGATATAACCAGTAACGCACACAAAAAATTTTCAGGGGGGGGGGCGGTCCATGGTCGAAAATCCCCCAACTCGATCAAACCTCAAGACAACACTAACTCTTATTTCTGATTTTGTTAACAAAGACAGTAAAAAGTAGATTATTGAATTAGTAATTAGTATTAATTAATAAAATAAATGGTTAATTACAAGTACTTAATTAAATTTGATGTTATATATATGTAAAATTATCATCAATAAAAAAAAACTCAAGGGCTTTGGGGGGAGGGGTGTCTGGACCATTAGGACACCCCCCCCCTTGTGTACGCCACTGAATATAACCATGGACCCGCTCCCTGACCTGGTACGCACGATCATGTGCATGTATTTTAACTGTTGAATGGTTATTTTTTGCATTATATCAGCCCTATATATGTTAAATACTTACTATCATTTAAATCTTTCCAGTAGTTCCAGAGATAATCGGCAAAATCTAAAAATTCTCTTAATTTTGAGCACCAGTGTATTTTGCGACAAATTCATGGCCGCGGTTGTCTAGTGGCTATCATTGCGAATACGTGTTTCTGTCGTGCCATGAATTAAGGTCCTGGAGCCACTAAGGATCCGCATGTAAAGGGACCTATACACGTTAAATCCCTTGAGGTTCGAAGTCCTCACGTTGGTTTTTGAACAGGGGGCTCCAGCTCCTCACTTGACCGAGGTTCGTCACCAGTAGCCCTGGTGTGGATTCAGATTGGGGTGATATTACATAATCGAATGAAAAATTATTTGAAGCATGTTAAATTCTACAAAAACCTAATTCTTTTGCTATTATAATTCAATTATAAATATTTTTTTAATCGAATATATGTAAAAACTTTCACACACAGGGTTGATATACTAATTCAATGCAGTTCCTCTGAATATATCTCCGATCCACTGAGGAAAATTAATGAATTCCCAATGTTTTTTCCACTTGATAACCTTCACATACCATTCATTCCCAAACTTGATATGATTGACACAATAATCAATTTGAATCTTTTTTGTATTTTTAGTTTTATTTTATTTAAAATAGCTTATTATTTATATTTGCATTTTAATATTCATTCAATTCTGATACACAGATTTATCAACAATGTATCACTAGTTAAATGGTTAAATAAGTTATAAATGGAATGTATTGTATTTTAATAAAATTCCTTTTAAAGGATTTTATTATTTTTATTGTTTTTTTAACATAGGCATTAATTTTTCCCTTTTATGCCACGAAATTCTTACTGATATTTTTTTTTTGATTGATTAATAAGTTTCTAGCACGAAATATGCTACAATCAGAAGTACATTATGTGTCCATGTATTGTTGATGTAATTATTGCTAATTAACATCGTATTTTAGATCCACACTCGGGTTACTGGTGGCGGATTTCGTAATCCTGAATCTCGGACAAGTAACGAGGACGACACTCGAGCTAGTCCCCTCTCCAAACTTCTAACCCAAGCCAACATGATAATAGTGAGCTCGACAGATTTAATATATTCCGGTCCCTCTGCACACAGGGGTATTTAGAGACAAAATGACTAATATTGGTGTACCTTTTTCTCATTACAGCTTAAAATTAATGAGTGGCAAAATTCGTAAATTTTACATAAATTTGATAATTTAGAAATGGGTACCTGTAAATATAGAATTTAAATTTGTTTTTATACAAATGAAAAACAAAGAAATTTTTTTAAATAGGACCATTATAAGCAAAGATCTAATTTTTGTTAGGAAAAAAAAGGAGTGCTTTGATAAATTTCGGTATTAAGATATTGGAATGTATTATTATTCAATGTTTTGAAAAATGTTTATAAATAAACCATAGGCTTCGCTCGTTACAAGAATATTTTGATTAAATGAATGTTAATTTTTACACCCAACTCTTTTTTACGCGGTTTTGAAATAAAGTGGTACACGAATATTTTTATTCTAGCACAAATTTCGAAAAAATATAGGGATTCGTGCCCTTTAGACAAGGACGATATGATCGAATTTATGATAGTTTATGGCAGTAAGGAAGCCGTTAATGACGAAGTCGAAAGTGAAGTTCAGCTATGAACAGCTGGATTAATTTGTGAGGGCTTGAAATTTGCTACAAGTATGGAAGATCATTTTCTTACTCATGATCCTGGCATAAAGCGTGCATTAGAATTTATACGTTATCTCATTTTGTGCAATAGGTTTTTCAAAAATTATATAAATTATATAAGCAACTAGAACCCCCCCCCCCTCCGAAAAAAACCCACACCAGTCGCTAATAACAAACTTTGCAACAAAGAAAATGTGGTCATTAATAACAAACGAAATTCTTCACTTGAGTCAAAACCAATAATTGTGTTAGACATATCTGATACATCTAATTGAAGATAGCGTTTTTGCTCCAGTTTGTAATAAACGTCCACGCTTGTTATCAATTAACGACGAATAGTTGTTAGTAGTTTTATTCCTCGTTTCAATTTGAATTTTTAAATGTTCTTAAAGATTAAATTTTCACTACATTTTTTCGTAATAAAAATGAATAGTTTTTTGTTTTATAAATCTGGATTTTATGATTACTTTTTTGCACGGTTTTTTGGCAAAATATTTGAAAGATTTTTCATTTTATATGATTTTTTAAAATTGAGGGATATATCGTCAAATTTACCATACTTCGCATGTTTTTTCTTACACAAGTTTTTTTTGCACGTTTTCTAAGTAACGTACTTACTGTAAAAAAAGAGTTGGGAATGTGCTCTGTAAAAAATCGAGCATTTTTTTATATCATTGAATAACTACAAGATCTATATGACAAAAAATTTTTCTCATGAAAAAAAAAAATACTGCCATGATCAAAAGGACCTCTTTAAAGAATTTAAAGGAACATTTTATTCTAAGGCATTGAATGTATGATTGAAAGATCCTTCAAGAAAACGGAAACACGAGTCAACTTAGAGCAAGTTATGATATGGAAAGGAGAGTTTAGGGATCAAGGCTAGCTTTTGTTTACCCCATTCGCTTAGTTTTTAATTTAAGGTTTCCTACTACGTTCGGAGCCTTGATTTTGCAAAAGCGTACAAATGAATAAACATATATTTTTAATATTTAGTGCCCCTATTAGAATAGATGCATAAAATAGTTTTAAGAATATTATTGCAATAAAAAATTATTTAAATGATACCTTTTGGCAAAAAAGTAACTTAAAATTATTTATTTTTAAAACGTTCTCCTTTTATGAAAAATATTTCTATAATTATAATATTTTGCTTATATATAGTTAAGACATCTGCAGACAGCGTTAACTAGGAGTTTTGAAAAATTCCCATTATTTTTAGAGTTACTACCAATTGAAATAATTATCGGGGGTTTTTGGTTAGAATTTTCCTCTCTGATCTATTGAAATATGAATAAATCCACCTCTGAGATATATATTTCAAAAATCCTTGTTCAGGTTTGAACAGTGTAGTCTGAGCTGATATATATATATATATATCACAGACAAAATATAGCATTTAATACCATTGTGACAAAATATAGCGTTTAAATAATTTTTTATTTGAATAATATTCTTAAAACAATTTTATACGCGTATTCTAACCTAAGTGGCTCTAAATATTAAAAAAAAAAATTTCCAAACGTAGTCGGATACCTTAATGAGATAAAATAGTATATATATATATTTGATATATTTTTTAAAATTTTATTTTAATAATCTTGATCTTTTTGTTTGATTTATGATAAAGGTTTTGAAAGAAGTACTAATTATTGACACCAGAAAAAGATAATACCCCACAAAATATACTGATATAAGATTATTTAAATAAATGTATAACAAATTATTTCAATGTTTCAGTGTATATTATCCTAAATGTAATCAAATTAAACTAAAAAAAAAGTAGAATCACTTTTTTTCTTCTGTTTTTTTCATCTTCTTTTCTTTTCTTTTGTAAAACCCTGAAATATACCCTGAAATTCATTTTATATGTTAATATCAACTTTGGAGGGGATTGATTTCCGACTTCGATTCTCCACGTTGTCTTATTGATGAAGAAATTGTACAATCCCAAGCAGGTATCTCTTTTTTTGAGTCATTTTTGACTGACAAGAAACAGGAAATCCTACATCTTTATCTGCCGAATTCTCTCCGTTGTAATATCTCTACGTCTCTCTTCGATTGAGTCCCTCCGTCGTCGTATTGGCAATAAGAACAGATTTCTATTGTTTAGATTGCGACCTTTGAAATCCTCTTTCCTAAGCTATCTTGTTAGCTGTTTCTCACGCGTGCATTCACAAAGTAAGCAAGTAAAAAAAAAAAAAAAAAGGCAGTTCGAACAAACCTGGCGTGAGGGAAACAAGTGAAAACCTTAATGAAAAAGAGAGAGAGAGAGAGAAAATAATAATAATAAAAAAATAAAGGAAGAGCGTTTTTTAGCAAAAGGAGGAACCTTCCAGCGTGCAGCTGCATTTCTGTCTTTTTCTCTCTTGAACTGTAAATCTGTCAGTTGCAAATGACCCTCAATCTTTTAAGGGAGAAAGCAGGATTCATTAAAATTCTCGACGGGTTCAAGTTCTTGAGGAATGCGGCGCAAAAATGGTGTACGGGATGAAGAAAATAAATAAAATGGAAGAAGCTTCTCTCCGGCCAAGAGATAAACTCACCTCTCTACCAACTCAAGGCTGACAGGTGAGGAAAGGTTGCCGCAATTGGCGCCTTATCCTCCTTCTCTTTCTCTCATTAATCCATAGCTCCCCCCCCCCGGGTGGAAAAACAATGGTGTATTCTTATATATTTGGGTAGGAGGAAATTTTTTTCTTCCAAACAATGTCACTATTGATTAAAAAATAAATTTATTTTCTATTCCTGTAAACTTGTTGATTCAATTGAATATGTTATCTGATGATTAATAAGTGACTGTGGTAGCCTAGTGGATAGGGTCGTGAATTCGTGGCTGGAGTGTTTCGGGTTAGAGTCCTGGTGCTCAGGAACGTCTTAAAACTTCTTGAGGCCCTGGGCTCCTACAGAAATGTAGGCTCGGCCTATGACCCTTAAAAGTAGACGGTACATAGCATACTTTGTCAAATACTCGTACAATCAATAACCCGAAACAAATAAAAGTGCCTGACTTACAATAGCACAAACCGGCTCTCTACCGACTGTCTTTTTTTTTTTTTTTGACTGATATGATGTATGGTGATAGGCATATTTCTATGTGTGGACGACGGTCATCACGTATAGTCAGTTGACATTTCGTCCGGAATTTCCAGCTTTTCGGAGAATAGGTAATAACATTTGACCGCTGAAATGATTCGAATTATGATCTGAAAAGAATGATTCGAGAACGAGACGAAGCTCTCATTATGTCCTGGAACCGGGCCCAGCTGGCCCATGCCTTAAGACGTCCCTGTTGGCGCTACTGAAGATCTACCGTGTATGGAGGGATGATGTGTCTTAAATGTGTCGTTCTTATCACTTGACCGAGGTTCAAAATGACGAGGTCCATCACCACGTTAACCATTTTGTTATTTGATAGTGTGACGTTAATAAAGTCAAACTCACTGACAATTAATAAACGTATTTCATTAATTTGTATAATTTAAATGCTTTTTTTTTGCAGTTATGCAATGGGTTCTCACGTAAGCTTCTCTTAATTAACCTCTTGGGCTACTATATGGCATTTTTTTTATATGAGAACCTCGCCTTATGAGGAACCGTGATCTATGCAAACAGGCATTGCACTTCATTTACATCTGTCATTTGTGATGATTAAGATATTTCGAGAGAATACTACAAAACGTCAGTGGATGTTGAAAGAGTGATAAGTAAGGGCTCTGAAGTTATTAATAATCTATATTAGCGATATTAACTTACGAAATTCTTGAAGATACAGTAAAATACGTTTAAGGCGAAAACGTTTAAGACAAAATGTCAGTTTACGCGAAATAATACAGCAGTCCCGACAAAATGCTATGTATTTTCATCCATTTTTTTCTTTTAACTCGAAATAAAAATAGCTTAAAACGAAAGGATTTTCCTTTCCAAGAATGAACAAAATACGGAAAACACCACCCCGCAGGCGATATTCAAGAGGGGTGTGAATAAAAAGAGAGGTGGTTTCACATGTTTCGTAGAAAGGAGGCTCACTTGGCTTTAAAATACCCTCAGAATAGCCTGAGACACGAGACAATTTTATATATCTGAGCTCGGTAGCCCACGCAGGAGTTTTTCAAGGGGGGGGGGCACGTCCACCATTTTCGTATCATGCTCCAATTCGCCGCCCAACATATTCTTTTGATTATGTCGATTTTCGGGAAGAAAAACAGCAAAGAACTAATTAATTGCTGATTAATACTAATTATTGAATAAGTAATTAGCATTCATTAATAAAAACTATTTATGGCAACTACTTATTTTCCTTACTATATACATAGAATTATAATCAATCGGGAAAAAAATCAAGGGTTATGAGGGGGTCCGGACCCGAGAATCTCCCCCTCCTTGTGCGCCACTGTCTAACCTACTTTCATCCTCCACCCCTATAAACACGACACATAAACATCTCATTTCTCATCAGTTGGCTTTGGAATTTGGTGGTTACGTCTCAGTTTGAGTAAAAATCAATGTGAGTTTGATTTGCGTTCCCCCCCCCCCAACCTATTTTCGAAGAATTTTTTACGAGCGCATGGCAAAGAGCTCAGAGGGAAAGCAAACTGCTATTTCGTTAAAATAAAAATGAAGTGTTTAAGGCTGTTGATCAAAAATTGAAGGCGAAAACAGAAATCTGTAAAGATTTTGGCATCATTAAATTTTGTAATAAACTTCATTAAGTTCTAGTGAATGTTTTTTGTTCCATTGATTTTTATTAAATACATGCGTATATGCATACCTATGTAAATAAAATGTACTTTAATATACTTACTTTTGTTAAATACATGTTTTTTTTTTTTTTGCAATACCTTTAACACGAAAAAGTATTGTTTCGTGTTAAACGATTTTCACTGTATTTGTACATTTATCAAGCTTATATGAATGGAGTCTTCAGTGAAAAGACAAGAAATATTATAGATTTTGTTAAGAATCGATTGGGTAAAGCACTTCATGCGTGTAAGTGTTTTTCATATTTTGATCAAGAAGAATAAAAAATATCTTAAGAATTCTACTGTCTCTCTAAGTAGTTTTGATGCAGCTTTGTTTGCAAGTTCTAATCTGCCACAGTTGTTTCAAAAATGAGATTCATTGCTTTGGAGGAAGTGCGATAAAAATGCAAGGAATGAAAGAGATAGAATAATTTCTTGCATTTTTGTGATTATATCAGATAATTAAAAATGAGGTTACTTTGGAAAGAATACAAGCATTTGTATTAAAAAAGAATTTTACATAATACCAAATAATACTAACCATTTAATGTGCAATATTTTTGTTATTTCTTTCAGAGAGTTTTATTTCCTTAAGAGAATAAGACAATTATATTATAATCCATATATGTATAATTTAGTTCCATTATTTATTATTTCTATCGATCATAAATTTTTTCTTTTTGAGACCCTTATAATAATAAAAAGCATCATTGTTTTGCTGTTGATAAAATTTGAAACCAAAGAGGAAGAAAAAACCTGAGCTGCATTCCTATTTTCGCCTTTTTTTAGAACTGGTACTTTTTCCAGATTATTCAAATTATCTTCTTCTGATAATAGGCCATTGTAAACACCCAAATCAGAATTATGAAACCTTGGAATTTTATCAGACATCCCCAGTCTTATCGTTTTTCTGAAATGTCCATTTGGAGTCCCCCCCCCCTTCTTTGTAAAACGTACTCCGGTATTTCTTGCAATACTGGTTTGGATATTTCTCGTAATTATATTAATTTTATTTGACTTGGACAGTAACAGGAATTTTCATATTTATAATTTGCTAATTGAAAAGAAAAATCTTGATAGCCCAAAATGATTTGTAGATATTATAAATAAATATATATATATATTTTTTTGTAACGACTTATAATACTGATTTCATTTACACACTAAAAACTAATAAAAATAGCTAACTGAGAGAAATTATTCTGCATCTTCCTTTACAAAGAAAATAGTCCGATTTTTTGGTATTTCCGAGCATTTCTAATACTATTTTCTATGCACCAAAGGCATCAACAAGGAGATTAAGAGATAAGTTAAGTAGTTAATAATAATTAGATACTAAGATAAGTTAAAAGATTTAAGTTAGATTCTCGAACTTAAACTTTTAAACTTATTTAAAGGGAATCTTTATTTAATGGATCATAAAATTAAATGGCTATGTTTTTCCAATATGAAGAGAGAGAATGAGCGAATTTTCATAAAATTAAAATATAGAGCCTTTCCCCAAACGGAAATTATTTTGATCATGCACATCTAAATATCTCTCGTTTCTCATCTACTAAGGTCGAAAATATGCAGTTACAGATGTTTTTTGACATCAAACATGGCCGCGTGGTCAAGGTAACGGACTCGTGACCGGCGTGTCATGCGTTCGAGTCTGGTACC
Source organism: Trichonephila clavata (assembly GCA_019973975.1). Classification (NCBI taxonomy): domain Eukaryota; kingdom Metazoa; phylum Arthropoda; class Arachnida; order Araneae; family Nephilidae; genus Trichonephila; species Trichonephila clavata. Next base: position 239,117 of record BMAO01011924.1, read on the forward strand.
GATGAAGACCCGCCGTATAGAGGACCAATGTACGTTACATCTATCGAAGCTTAAACGTCCTCTCCATGGTGTGGATGTTAGGAGAGGGGTTGCCAGCTCAGGTGTTGTCCTCGTCACTTGACCATGGTTCGGAAAAGCCCTTTGAGTAGCTAAATAGTGCGACGTTGTTATATTCACTTACTTGACAACATACACATTGTGCTGGCATCTTTATGTAAACTTTGCTTCGTTTATAAAGTTAAATATACAATGAATGATTTAGTTTTTGAAACTGAGAGGGAATTATTAGTGATGACCTCTAAATTTATACTTAAAATGATGAATTTCTTAAAAAAAACAAAACATTTAAAGTAGTTTCCTGTTGATATTCGTGTATTTTGCTCTGGTATTTTAAGTTATTTCATTACTTACCTAGCGATTGGTTTATTTCTATAATTATGAGTTTTTATGAAAATTCTATGACTTACAGAAAATTTTTTCTAGAGCCTTTACACACACAATTACTTCTAAGGAAAAATGTCAAAAATTTCCTAACCCCCCCTCCCCCCAAGAATGTGCTTTTAAAAAGTATTTAGGTTATAAATTTAAAAGAAAAAAAATCTTAATATATATTTCTCTCTCTCTCTCTCTCTCTATATATATATAGAATTTTATAAATATTATAGTTCTCCCTCGAGCTAAAACGTTCTAAGAAATACGTACTTATAAAAAGTACTGAAAATTAATTGACAATGTCTAAATAATGAATAATGCTTATTTATTTATTATTTCTCTGAAAGTTTTGCAGGGGCGTACACAGATTTCTTTCAAAAGGAAAGGGGGGAGGGGTTATTGTTTTTGTAGTGAAAACTTTTTTAGCGGCGTTGGGCACTTTTTGATAGGGGAAAATCTTATGGGTTCGCGTCACCTACATGCTCTGACTGGCACATGCGCAGTGTGCTGTTCGCCTTAGACACTTTTTGGATGGGTGAAATCTCGTGCGTTCGCGTCACCGACATGCTTATAGCAGAATATCTGCAGCTAAACAGCTGACGTATAATGCTGTGTATACCTTATAAGTGAAATTGAATGGATTTAGTCAAAAGTTCAAAGTGCATCTGTGCATCATTAAAATAGTGTTTTTGTTTGATTATTATTTGAATCGTTTAATTGAAGAATCGTTTCCAGTACAATAATGAGTACTAAATAAATATACTAATATTTTTAAGATAAAAAATAAATAACAGAAAATTATTTTAAATACTCGCATTTATTTTGACGTTTGAAAATTTTATATTATTTAAAATTATTTTAAATCTTCGTATTTATTCTGGCGTTTGAAAATTTTGTATTATTTATTTTCTAATACTTAACCTCTGCAATGCATCACGCAATCCGGATTAGTATTTCACAGTGGCTTAGACGTTTTCTTACTACCGTGGTAAAACAGACTTCTAGTTGTTCAATCATAATTTTATCGTGGATTTTGAAATTAAAAAATTTATAAAATCTAATAATAATTCAAGATTAATGTGTTGAAGTTTAAAATATGGTTATTAATGCAAAATTATAGTTTATTACCTTATATCATTAAAATCTTAAGTTTAAAATAATGAAAACGGCTCCGACTTTAATTTCATTAAATATTTTATTTTACTTAAAAATTTAATATTTCGAAATCATTATTTATTAAATTAAATTGTCAGAAATAAAATATATGCTCTGCTATTTTTTGCAAAATGATATCTATAATTTTATATCATTCGATTTTATTATTAGAAATTTACGAAAAAATATTGTCAGGGAATTAGGCTTATTTTAAATATCCGTTTTTCATATTTGCTTAAATCCTTAACATTTTCTCCTTATTTCTGCTTTGGCAATGACTCTTCACACATCACAAGGAGGTACTTATGATGCTATTGTTTACGAATACGATCGCGAACATCCTAGAGAAGTAGTATACGCGTAGCTTTAACAAGAGTAACGAGGATTCAAAGTTTATTTTTGGTTACTCAAGACAATATTAGCAGCAGCTAAAAATGTTGGATTGGTAGAACAGGAACAACTTTAAATGCTTCAGAGAAACATCATAAAAGATCAAGTTACCGAGAGAATCTAACGTTAGAATTGAAAAGGTTACAAAACAATACACTACAAAAGGTCACCAAAACGTCTCTAGAATTCATCTCCAACAAGAAAGGATTATTGATATTTTCATTCAATTGTCAAAGTTTGCATGCACATGCAGCTGACCTAAAAAATGATGCTATCGTAAAAAAGTTAAATGTTCTGCTTTTGTCAGAAATTCGTATTAAAAACGAAGAACCACTTGATATTCCGAATTTCAACTTTGCTGTAAGTTAAAAAAGAACCGAAGTTCCAGCAGCAGGCGTAGCTATTTATCACAATACTCAAGATACATCACACTTCATTACTTCACATATGGACATACATACTAAATTCACTAGAAGTATTGGTCATAATGTTTCTGATATAGGCGAAATATGCGTTGTTGCTGTTTATATTTCGCCTGGAAAATCTATGAGACGGATACTACAATTTTTATTCGAAAATTTGATGATTTATACAAAAGAAGGTTCTGAAATACTCTATAGAAGATTTGGCGAAAAATATGATAATGCACCGATGATTTTAAGTGGAGACTTCAATATTAACTTTTCAGATGATAAAAATCTACCACTAATTGAATTTCTAAATGAAACACTTAATTTAAATATGTCTAATGATCGAAATCTCAGTAATACAAAATATAAAACGACGATCGATGCGGTTTTTACGCGATAGATAAATTTGAATCAAACATTTCCCCTTCGTACTTTAGTTACCATAAGCCTATTATATCTTTTTTAGAACAAAATGAAGTAATTGAAAGTACAAAAAGTCTAAGTATAGTTGAAATGAATGATGGCAATGATGCAAGCAATTAAAATAATGTTAAAAATCAAATACATTGAAATTTAAGTAAATACAAATACTATCCATAAATAATATGATTGTATATATTAATTGTTGTTTCAATTGAATTGTATTTATATTTTGTCATGATCTTGTACAGCCCGTAATATATTTGAATAATAAAAAACCATATAAACATGCATTTAGTTGTTGCTCGGAGTGTCAATAGATGTGAAAACCAGATTGATGAATAATTTTAATTCAAACATTATGGAATTTCAAATTTTAATACTAAAAGTTCAAAGTTTTCACTTCTATCGGCAGTCTCTAAAACTGCCAATTTTTTTAAAAAACAACAACATGTAGATGTAAGCGTTGAAGCATAACCTTTATGCTAAAAATTAAATATTTATTGACTTGAGAGGGAGTAGAGTGAATCTCTCCCACCTTGCGTACGCCACTGATTCTGAAGTCTTTCAGATATTTTTCATGATTTTCAAATTAAAGTTGTTTTGCTGAATGATTAAATACTATTACCACTTTTGTGAATGCAATTGATTCAATTTTTTAAGTTAATCAAAAAAAAAAAATAAATAAATAAATAAATGCATAAATTTTATATATATACTTCTAAGCAGCTAAACTACCCATATTTAAGAATATGAATTATTTTATTCATAAATATTCTACAATTATAAACAAAAAATAGATATTCTTCCCAATATATTTTCCAGTCATTTTTCCGTATACTTCAAAAGGAGAATTCTAAAATTCCTTCTCAAACAAAAACCGAAGAAGGCGATTTTTTTGTAAAAAAATTATTATACCTTAAATATTAGTGTACGTACAATAAATAATATTATTTTCTTTATTATTTTACGCAGTTTTTAGTTTTTACATTCATGAAAGAAATCAGCCCGCAAATTAGCCTTTGAGACGATTCTTCTACTCTATTCCCCCACCCCCTTCCACTGTATTCTCTCTAAATTTCTACTCTAATAAGAGTAAGCAAAAAGGATATTTTAATATAATAAATAAAAGGATAGCCATGCTTGCAAAGTCAGCAACTTTGGGATTAAAAAGCATTTTAATGATATGTTTTCAGTGATACCTCGACTTACGGGAATCCCGAGTTGAGCGATTTTCAAATCTTGTCGATTTGTCTTTTATTTGAGAGGCTATACAACTCTCTCGATTGTCTGATGAAATTGGTAAAGTGATAGAAAAAGCTGTTGATATTGCCAGGTAAATAAATTTTGAAGTTGGTGGTGATGATGTTCAAAAACTGTTGGATTCCCACAATTAGGAGCTGACAGTTGATGAGCTAGCTCACAGCAGAGGTACAGACAAGAATTTTTCAAGCGGGGGAGAGGGTTCAAAAATCCAAAGTTCTCATATGCTGCAATACGCCACCCAACATATTTATTTGATTTTGTCTATTTTCGGGAGCAAAAAATTAATTATTGAATAAATAATTAGCATCAGTTAATAAATTTAATTAAATTTTACGTACTATATACATACGATTATGATCAATTGATTATAAACCGGAGGTCCGGACCTCGACCCCCCTCCTTGTGTGGGCCACCGCCTGACAGAAATGCATGAGCAAGAGTAAAATATCAAAGAACTCTTTAGACCCGGTTCAATCATAAAATCGAATGACGGTTGGGAATTTGACAGAAGACCTCAGTTTAATTGAAAAAAGGTTTCAAATTTTAGAAAATACAAACTTCAACGAAGAGTTTATTTTTTTCAACAAAACAAGAAATAATAAAATTATTAGCATGATACAAGGACATTTTGCTGGAGGAAAAAAATCCCCCCTCCCCCTTTTTTTTTGAGCCGGAGACTAGTTTGTTAGATTTTATTAAACCTTCTGTACCAAAATAACTTCGTTTGGCAGTTTTGTATTTGTGTTATCTAAGATTTTATTAAACATTTTTTTCTTAATAATTATTATTTTACTTTCGTCTAGCAGCCCAACTAAAAATAGTTTATGTATATTTGTTTGTGAAATCATGCCTCGATTTATGCGAATTTGACTTACGCAACTATCAATTAGTTCTACCTGTCGCGTAAGCTCGGGTTATTACTGTGTATCAAAAGCAAGGTACAATTCCTGAAAATGTTTAGATTATACCATGTAATTAGAATTATATCCACTTAAACTTTGAACTTTACCAGTAGGCGAATCCTTATCGTACCAGAAAGAGTCCATCACTATTGATAACAATCTACATTCAAAATAGATATTTCCTGTTTACTTATTTACTTCCGGCCGTTCAAATATCTTTACTGCATCCGTGTATGAGCACTAGTTCTCGGTATAGATATTTTCTGGCTCCTTCCCTCTGTCCTCCTCAATCCCTCTTTCAACAGGAACTCAAGGTGTTGTCCTCTAAAAGAAAAGAGAGAGAATTCCAACTATGCCATACTTATTAGCGTAAGGCAGTTTAATTTATGCATTTCCACCCACTGATTTCATCTATTGCTAATAAGTAATGTTTGGAACTGAAATGATTTATTTCCTCTACCCACACACAATCGTGTTTTTCCGAAACAATTTGCATGCTCTTGCCATTTCATCGAACTGGATATTTCTAAATCAAAAGAAAGCAACAGCAGCAAAATAGAAATTTTAAAACTGAAAATAAATGAATTTTCCTTGGAATAGATTTCATCCACCGTTAAATTAAATTATATTTAAAATTAAAATAAAATAATGCAAGGACTTGTGTAAATAATAGACGAAATCAGATGCATCATTGTATCTAAATACTTCAGGCATCTGAAATAGGAGATTTTGAAATTTGTATTTAAGTAAAAGTAATAATTTGTACAGTAAAAATCGGTTAACACGAAACTGAAGGGACTGAAATATATTTTAGGGAAAAAAAGAATTTCGTGTTAACGGATATTGCAAAATAATCATATATTCAACAAAATTAAGTTTTTTAGAATACATTTTATTTCAATACATATGTATATACGCATGTATTTAATAAAAGTCAATGAAACAAAACCATTTACCATAAAATTTAAACCAAAATTTCATGGTTGCGAAAAACAAAACATTTTTTGAGTTTTCGGAAAATAATCTGATATTTTTCTTTGCATCGTCTTTTTCCAGCATCAAATTGTTCGATGTGGTCCATTTTGTTATTCATTTCAACATTGGTATGTGCGTCTAAGTAAATGCGTATATTTTTCATGATGTGTCTCATCTCGGATGACGTGGGAACAGGAGCTGCATTATTCATTTCATTTTCGTCGTCGTAATCTGCAGCAATGTTATTTTTTGAGCTTTGAACAAACTCCAAAAAGGCTGCCATAATTGGGGCTGCACTCACATTGCCATCATCTACTGCAGCCGATTCTTCCAATGGTGAACCTACGTGGCTGGTGTTTTCCGTATTTTGTTCATTTCCAGAAGGGAAATCTTTTCGTGTTAAGCGATTTTCATTTCGAGTTAAGAGGTAAAAAATGCATGATAATGCATAGCAGTTTGTCGGGACAGTTGTATTATTTCGTGTTAACCGATCTTTCGTCTTAAGCGTTTTCACGTTAAACGTATTTTACTGTATTTAGTAAGAGTAGGAAGATAATAAAGGCCCACAGTGGTCGAGTGATAACGTAACGCGCTTCCGCACCTCAGGTCCGGGGCTCTATCCTGGGGCTGGGCAAGGTCGACTCAGCCTTTCATAAATTCAGTGGTTCGATAAATGAGTGTTAAGCTCGCTTGGGGACTAAACACTGGAGGTTTCATTTCAGATTAACCACTTGATCGGGACATCTCAGGGCACAATAGTCACATGTACTGAGATGGGCACAGTAGGCCTAGGCCCTCATGGGATTTTGAGCCACTGAGTTTAGTTTAGGAATATAATAATACGATATTGGTAACTAAAAAAGACGCATTCATTATGTATTGATGAGCGTATTTAATTATACTATAGAAGGCTGTATAAAATAGAAATGAATAATTTTAGAAAATTAATTGCCTTATATATATTTTTGTAAAGGGAATTTTGAATACAGCAATAAATCAACTTTATTTGTTACTGACCTCTTTAATAAACTTTTTAATATTTGTATTTCGGAAAAACGCTTTTTTGCTTTCAAATTTTTAAAGTGTTCAATGCATATCATTACTAATCGATATATGTGATATCATAATAAATAGATAAAAATAATAGAAATTATAATATTTAAAAATTCTATCATTTTTATTGATTCTAAACTTTGATATTATACGAGAAGAGTTTGATTTCTAATCATAGTTGATTTCAGTGCCAATTTATTAATTTTAATTAGAACATGAGGGCCGTTGGTGGTAGATCTAGCAATTGTGAACTGCGGTAAAGTGACGAAGACGACAACTCCAAACTTCCACACTACGACAGCTAAGGGCTTTGAGCTTCGTCAGATTTAACGTGTCTCATCCTCTCTTCACAGCGGGTATTTTTGCGTCAAATTCATGAGATAAATATTTAAATGCACAAATATATTTAATGAACAATGCTATTGTATTAATTCTTGGGATAAAAAAAATAACAGTTTTTTGCACTACAACCAGATATAAATGTTTAGTTATATATTTGTTAAAAAACAAATAAATAACTCTTTAATTTAGGCCACAATTACAACTGAAATTGGAACAATTATCTCAAAAACACGTAAAAAGAATAATGTTATTGTTCTCTTTCTCTTGCTTAGATTATGATAGTAAATAACTGTTTGGTCTTTTTGTTCCCCTTACCAAATTGAGTTTTATTCCGTTATTAACTGCGGTAAGCGCATAATTTTTGAATTTCACAATGAAAAAACCCCTTCTTTAAATGTTTCTAATGTTTTATCCGGGAAAAATGTCTGCACATTGGGACTCATTTAGAGAAAAATAAGTAACTAACAAATAAAACTACTGATTTAATTATTTATGCTAAAATACTGCAACGCAATCCTCTAATAATAAATCTTTATAACTACGTATTCATATTATAATTTTCAAGTGTCCTTGACATATTTTTTTCTCCTGATTTTACTATTGAACATTACATATCAATATGAATGAGAATGATAGTAAATTTAATTGGCAGAACACATGCACATTTATGTTTGTATGAGAACGCCTTCATTTAACTTAACTGGACTGAAAACGGTTGCATAAAATAGTACGCATATTAAATACATTCAATATAAATTATTTTCTAGACAAATTATTTTACTGCATTGTTGAGTCCTTATTGTGTGCAAAAATTTGGGAGATGTCTGAAATTTCAAGTGATGAATGAAAATGGTTTTAATAATTCAAATTATATTAGCATGACTTACGTCTTTCTACTCTAATAATCCAACTGTGTTATTTGTTCTTCACATGGCAGCGATAAGAGATGTCAGAGCCCTAAACTCTTCAAAAAAGGAGGATTTAAATTGTTTTTTAAGTCTCAAATTGTGAGATTTTCAACTTTTTAAAAATACTTCTTAATCTTTACAATAATTAGAAACTACAAAAACCTATTTTTAAAATATCATTGAAGCTGGGTCATGGTAATTTAAAGAGCGAAAATTGTAAATTTTTAAAATTTTCTGTCTGGAAAGTAGTTTTACTGTATTTGTAACGGACATACACACTTGCTAGAAAAAGTCTGCGTTCACCCATAAGAAATCATACAGCAAAGGTAAAATTTAATAGAAATATAATTTTTCTTCTAACGACATTTCATGAATTTGTTTGGTATAATTTAAATATTGAGCATGCAAGAATTCGTTAATTTTGAATAAAAATTACCTAAGATAACAGGAGTTTTATAGAAAAACAAATAGTAGGCAGAAAAAGTCTGCGTTTAGTATTTTATTATTCTTGATTCCTGGAATTTTTATCAACAGGTGTTACAAGTTAATAGAGAGTTTTTGCATTCAGTTATCAAGTAAAATAGCTTAAGAAAACTGTGACGCAATAATTTTTACGTTTTTGTGAGATTTGAAGCAATTTATGGACATGGAAAATAAAAAGAAGGAAATTAGTATTAGAGAGCGTAAAATCATTGTAAAAATGTGAAAAGATGGAAAAAATCGTCGGGATATAGCCAGATCCGTTGGATGGCAGTATTCAACTATTCAGCGTGTTATTCATAATTTTATATCTACAAAAGTTTACATATCCAAACCTCGTTTAATTCGTCCACCTAAACTCACAAGTAGAGAAAAACGAAGTATGACATCAATAGTGAAGAAAAATCCGTGTTTGACTTCAACCCAAATAGCAACAGACATTCACGAGAAGTTTAAAAAAAATTTGGGGTGGATACTGCAAGAAAAATCCTGAAAAAGGCCAGATACCGTCGTCGAGTGGTCAGCAAAAAGCCTTATATTTCAATGACCAACAGGCTTGAACGGATAGCTTTTGCAAAAGATCATATGCATAAGCCTCTGGAGTTCTGGAGGACTATGACATTATCTGATGAGGGCAAATTTTGCTTCTTCGGCATAAAAGGTCGTAAATTAGTAAGGAGAAAACCTTGCACAGAACTTCAAACAGAGCATTTAATACCAAAGGTAAGGCACGGCGGTGGTGGAGTCATGGTGTAGGGATGCATGGCGAGCAATGGTGTTGGTAAGTTGGAGTACATAGAACGCAGTATGTGAACATAGGAGGAGTATGTGAACGCAGACTTTTTCTAGCAAGCGTATGTCTAGGTTTGTTTGTACTTCTGAAAGTGCGCTGTTGCTTATGGTATCTCTCGAGTTTTTTCCCTTTTTAGTTAGTGATTGTTTAACATCATTTGGCTATTTTTTTTCTAAATTTTTGCTAAATTTAAGCAGTTTTGTTAGGTCAAGATCAGCCGCAAAGATATCTAAAAAGTGCAATGGACAATTTAATAAAGTCAGATGTAAGAAAGAAGCAATATAATGAATGTAAATGAGACATCGACAGGAAAGTGAGCCGACAATGTAAACATTTACCAATGAAGTTAATAGATCTGACAGCTAAAAGAAAGTTGCAAATATAGTTGCTTCATATTCAAATAATGCTTAATGTGGTTTTAGAAATGTGATACTTATATTTTAGACAGCCTGTTTTTCGAATTTGTGGAGGAAAAAAACCCCGAGAATTTTGATTGTTGCTCATCGAGAGTAACTGGTGACGCTGTACAATTTCATTCAGAATGCCCTTCCTCTAAATATAATACTATTTTCTTAATTTAAAAAAATGTAGTTTTACAATAATTCTAAAAATTATGGATTAGTGATACTTCTGTGTATACTATGATATGCTATACCAGGGGCTGGCAAACTTTTCCAGGGCACGGGCTACTTCCTGTCCAGTCATGGGCTTAATCCTGGTTTAACCACAGATATGCTACGTAGTGGAGCTGACGCATGCCATAACTATCGAGTTTCGAAGTTCTCGTGTTGGGATGGTGTGGAAGACTGGGCAATGTGTGTGTGGGGGGGGGGAGGTCAGCCAATAACGTACGCAGACCTATACCTATCTTATGGGGAAGGGAGAGGTGTACATTCTAAAAAAACACTCTGACGAAAGCGCCAACGGGTAATACCTATGGTAAAAACTAAAAATCTATTGGTCTATGTGTGAAATGGTTGAATTCTTAACCCTCAAACCGGTGCCACTTCAGGTGTCGTTCTCAATACTTTACCGGGATACCGACCTACGAGGTTCATCACCAATAGCACTTGTATTGCTTTAAAATAGTAAGGATTGTAAGTAATTAAACAATCAGTTAACCCATTCAGGACCATGATTGCCGCCCAGTCAGCATGGTGGATATGTCCCTCGGCTTGTAACCGAGTGGGCTCGGGTTCGAATCCCGAATAAGGCATGGATGTATTTTCCGGGAAAAGAAGTCAGATTTTTGCCTATAATGGATTCCGTCTCGAATGAAAAGCAGCGCACCCCTTCTGTTTATGCTGGATCATCGTTTGTGTGATAAAAAGTCTATATTCTTCTGCATGATTCTGTTCTTCTATCTCTCGTCGTTCATATGTACACCAGCATGAAACACATGACAACAACAACAACTGGACCATGATTACATATATGTGACCAATTCAGGGAACACGGTATCATTAGTGAGATTGCGTTTTTCCCCTTCTGAGACCCGTGATCACACAGGTATGATCTGAATCTGAAACGTATGAAATTTGGAATGATTATAAAGTATAAGTTTCGGCAGATTTTTTACAGTAATGATTTTATATGAATTTTTTAAATGGAGTTAAGCTTAAAAGGAAAAATTACCTGGTTCCTGAATGGGTTTTTTTGTCGAAGTTTCAAAAGGGTCTAACTGAATTGATGCGTAGTAGCCGCTATATCCATGAGGTCATCGCCTCAAAATCGTCGCCTACACTGTTTGTTTTGTGGTGCTACTACACATTGAATCTATTGAAGTTCAAAGTTCTGGAGTTGGCGTGGTGGGGAAGATTGGAGAGTAGGATGTTAGCTCAGTTGTCGCTCTCATCTCTTTATCGTGACGAGGTCCATCACCAATGCCTTACATTGCTTCTAAGTGCGATGTTAATACATAATCAATATGCCCTTCATATGCAATACTAGTTTTTTTCCCCTGTAAGCTGTAATTTTGATAGTTATGTGAAAAGATTGACTGTGCGTGGGAACTTATTAAAGTTTTTTTTTGGCGGATATTAAGAGTGGTGAAGATGGGGAATGTAGCAAAAGGAACATTCGAATTTAAATGTTCATTGACTGGCCTTCTTTGAAAAATATAAAATATTACCTATTTTACCCGATCACGATCATTAAAAATATATATATGCGCTATTAGTCGAGGTCATTACATCCGAACATATTTTCTTATCAGTTGGGATAAAAAAACGTTGGAAAGGTTACATAATTCCGCTCATTAATATTGGATAAACGTCCAGTAACGAATTAATACGGCTATAGATCGTAACTTTTACGGCTGCAGAAATGATTCGCTGGAGACGTTCCGAAACAGCACGAATTCGTCTTACATTCGAAAACAAGTCATTTTCTCACTTTTACGAAATATTTCCCCCAGGTGGATTATCGTAACAAATCACCTTTGGCGACTCCGTTGGCGCAGATCTGGCGATGACAGGTTGCCGCACGGCGGCAACCCTAACTACTGACCCCAAGTAGTAGGGGGCGGTGACAGGGACAACTTATATGTATGTAGTATGTATATACATATATATTTATAAATACATACATATTTTTTCTTCTACCCAGCATGCAAGATAACAATCAAGAGGGATCCCATCTCGAACTGACATTTACTCCGTAGCACCCGCTCCTCGGATTTCTCAGTAGACTGCTTGACGCCAAGACAGACACAATGGCGAAAGAGAGCTTTTTGCAGCAGCAGGCATTGATGGCTGCCAACGTTGCCGAGTGGCTAGCCTTGACATTCCCCGAGTGAGAGATGGTCGGCTGAGAGGGGTACGGCACGCAGCGTGAGGCGTTTTAATTGCGATATTCTCATGCCAAGGAAGGCCTTAAGTCTTTTCTTTTTTATTTTGTTGGAAACACATTTATTTATTTTTCTTTTCTTTCTACTTCTTCAGGTGTGTTTTCGTGGAACAGACTGCGTGGCTTCGAAAGATTGCGTCTGCGACGCACTTTCACGTGTTTGCCGTCACCTTTTTTTTCTTTCCTTCTCTTGCGATATTTCTGAGAGGGATTCGTGTTTACTATCTACCTGAGAGAAGGGTGTTTTCAGGAAATGCTTCACTTCAATTCTTTTTGTGTTTTGTTTTTATTTCGCGCCTTCTTAAGTTTCAAAGTAAAGCTTTTATCATACTTGATGTGATAATTTAAGCCATGACGACGTTACGAATTCAGGATTAAAGAAAGAAAAAAAAAAGAGTCAATCTCTGAAATAGCGTAAAACCTCAATCCTTAGCAACCTGGGAAGTATATTAATTGCAGGAAACAGACTAATAATCGAAATAAAATTTCTCTTTTTAAAAATAATTTTAATAAAAAAAATACTATATGTAATTTGAAAATTTCTTACGGAATTCGATATGTTTTAGAAGGGAAAGTCAACCATAAATTGAAAGTTAATTTTATTAAATAAATAACCTGAAATTATAATTAAAAAACATGGAGGGAAACTTATTTTCGAAAGAAATGGAGGAATTCAAATAAAGCATAAAACAAATGCGCTAGCGTTATTTTCGTGGGGTAAATGTTTTATTATTATTTTTTTTTTTCACAAAAAAGAATATTTATGAAAAATTTACATGTATCATACCTGACCGATGATTCAACAGAATATTTTTGACATTATTTTTTTATGTATGTTGCCGTCATTAGTACGTTTTTAGATGCACAAATACAGCTACCCAGATATATTTCACAGCTTTAAAAAATAGCTGTAATACGAACTCATTTTACAAATATATATTTCACAAAAAGTACCAACATGCATTATTTAATTTATGAAATTCAAGAAAAATTTATTTTTGCCTAGATTTAATTATGGATTTAAACTTATTTTCGGAGTTAATTCTAGCAGTTTGACAAAAATAATAATAATAATAATATGTGCTAAATTACTCAATGAAATGTTTAGTAATATATTTTCTCAGTCTTTCAATGGTTTTTTTTTTCATTATGAAACAAATTTGACAATGTGCAAAAAAGATAAATTTTTTTTCTTGGACATGCATATAAAAGTATTTCTCATCAAAGGTTTTTCAAAGCGCTATAAATATGACAGTATAAGTTATTCTAATAAATTAAGAATAATCTTTAAATTGAATTTAATTTTTATATATATATATATATTGTGCTTTATTGATTTATTCTAGGAAACTATAATTAAAATTAAAATATAATAATCAAGCGTATAAGATGGAATATTAAAATAAAATAATTCAATAAATTTATATAAATTTAAAATAAATCATAATAAATATTGAGCACATACATATTTTTCATAAATTTTATTAAAAATTTTCATAAAATTTATTTTATTGTTTTCTTTTATTTAACTAAATGTATTATCAAAATATCCCTTTTTTTTCAATGGAAATTTTGAAATTTAAATCTTTTTTGAAGATTTATTTACATTTTTTTTTGCTGAGAATGATATTTGATTTTAAGGTACTTTTTTAAAATCAGTTTTATAAAGCGTGGTCAAATTTTTTTTTTTTTTCCTAGTAAGAAAAAAAATTTCAGATTTCTGTTTTCCAAATATTTCCGAACAAATTTTAGGGGAAATTAATTTATATGCAATGTGAAAGTGCACATTATTTGAAGTATATAATCTTCTATTTAAAGAAAAACTTTAATTTTAAATATTGAATTGGGATGAACAGCGAGTAAAAAGAATTTTGTATTACCCGGGGGGGGGGAATTATTTATACTTTTTACATTTTGTTAGTGCTGCCATCTATTGCAGAAATGGCCGACTTTACTTCATAAGTTTTTTTTTTAAATTAAAATTTTATTTTTTAACTTCGTTTTCTCGAAATTTTTTTTACTTACAGAATTTATTCTCATTAAAAAACGTTTTTTTTTATTGTTTTCTCAAATCAATACATTTTATACTTTATAAAGGTGTTTCATAAAACCATGAAGTATATTTTTATTAACACTCAAATTCATCATTAATGTTCGTAAAATATGGTGCCTTGAAATATTGCTTTATATTGCTTGTTTTAGAACAAGTCAAGAACTTGTTTATGAATTACTTTGGCTATCCTATGCTGTCTTCTCGTATTTTGAAAATTTTAAAATTTTACTACAAAAAGTTGAATATTGAGTTGAATATTTTATATTTCACATACATATATATGTATTCGAGTCTTATACCGAGAGATCGATTTAAAATTCTAGGAAGGTCAGTTACACGTAACACACAGAGTAGACAGATTTCATTCAACCGAATTCCCGCAAATCTAGAATTACTATTTTACGTAATATGTCATATAGTTAGTTTTTCTGCTTATATAATTATTTATGAATGTTATATGTACGGCCTATACTTGTGACGTAGTTATGTTTCTTTATTCCAATAAGAATGATATAGGTATTGATGCAATTAAGGCTTATATTATACTTATAAGCATTATTCTTTATGTTTCATTCTTGAAAAATTGAATAAGATCTAATTCAATTCATTTAGTGAGATTACATTTCAGATTCAGTCAATCAGTAATCAATAGAATGCTAAAAACCCTATAAAGCATTTTAACATCCTCAGTCACCAATACTACAGGCTTTTTGGCGTTTTAAAGTTATTTATTACTTTTTCTTACTAAAGCAGTTCACCAAATATTAATAAATACTAAAATTATCTCTGAGACATTTTAGCAATTGAATTAAAATTCGAAGAATGAGTTCATAAAAGCATCAATGGATAATGAAGAAATAAAATAAAAAGGGAAACTAAATATTCGAAATAGATGACATTTTGAAGACTTTCAAAATAACATTAAAAAAAATTAAGGCACTTAACGCTGAAAGAACAAGCCCCCCGGCGTGAAAGCTATAATGGTGAGGTTTCTTTGATGCAGATGATCTGTGTAATTGAAATGCTGTTGACGACAGTCATGTGACACACGCAATCATGTAGTAAAAGAGGTGATATCTCTTCTTTGGCAATAGAAGTTCTCTTGGTAACTACTCTGGATGGGGTTTTTGTTTTAACTGGGCTAATTATTATCGATACTCTTTGAATATATTTTTTAATTTTCTATATTGGGGAATATTAAATTGCATTATTTACATTTAATTAATCGTCACGCTTTAAGGCGGGGGTGGCCAACCCGCGGCCCACGAGATTCCTTACAACTTCACAAAATATAATTATTTTGTGCAATATTTTTGTTTTTAGTGTGGTGTTTTGTAACATATATACATCCCATAACTGTTTCTATTTTATGACGTTGCTTCTGTTTTGCAGTATTGTACGGCAGCCATCCCCCGCAGCAGGACGCCTGATTCCTGTCACTTTATTGCGCTGCTTTTTGCTACAGTTAGGCATTTTGGATCATTACATTATTGTTATTAAATAATCTATGTTTGTATACATGAAAAACAATGATCATTCCGTTTTAAATTTTCACTCTCATAAATGTTTGTAACGGTTTAAAATCTAATATAAATATATATATATATATTTATATGCGACCAGATGGATAGTAATGTTTTCTCTGTGGCTCGCAAGGTCATTTCATTTGGCCAGCCCTGCTTTAAAAACTCAGTTCCGCAACAGCCCATGAGGGTCTACTGTGCTTGCTCAGTTTCCACGTAGACAGAACTTAAACCAGTGTAATTGTACTTTTTCTCATCTTATAGGGTAGCTCAGAATACATTGTGCATTCTACTATACAAATTATATTTTTTTGCATGGTTTTCAAAGAAATGCATCGACCGTATATAAAAGAAGGAGTTGAGCGTTTACTTGTGTATAAAAATAATCCATAAGAAAAGAATGTGTATTTCAAAAAATAATGACTTTCAAATTGAGACTTACTGAAAAAGAAATGTGTGTGGAGCAAAAAAATAAATAAATTATAACTACATTTTAAAGTTTTTTAAGCGTTTCACAAATGCATTTGAAATTTCTCATGGCATCATAACTTCCCTAAATCATGAAATTTAATATTCCATGCAAATTCCAAGATGTAGATTAAAAAAAACTATTTTTGTTCACTGGTTTTCTTTTTTCGTATTTTATATCCATAAGTGATTACTTAGTTTGCCATTTGATGACTCATTTTCTCTACCAACCCTTTTCTGACAAAGATCGATGTGCAACTGTTTGCTTGAGCAGTACTTGCTTCTAGATGCACATGATTTCCTTTCAAACTGTAGAAATATATCATGTAGATTAAATATGAAATTACCCTTGATAAACTATTGACTAGTTGCTTGGTGTGTATTTGCTTCTAGATATACGAAAATTACATATTTTAAATATTTTGAAAATCATATCATGTAGAGTAAATACAAAATCATATTTCAAAAATAAGATAAGAGATTTTCTAAGCTGGGGTTTTTTGAAACATGTTACTGTCACAGTCCAGTTTACTTTTTATCTATTCTCTCTCTTAACATAAATTAAGTATGTCGGACTTAGATGAAATAGTTTAGAAATATAATGATTTAAAAAATCCGTACTGTTTATTCTATTTTTCCGAGTTATTCTTTCTTAAAACATATATGCGTATTTATGTTTTTCAATGAAGATAATCAATTACAAATTCTAATTTTATATAGACCACAAAAATTATTGAACAAGCATATCCTTTTAAAATAAACGAAATCCTCTATAGCGGTTAATGACACTGATTGCCAGGCCGTAGAGCAGGGGTGGCCAACCTTTTTGGGAAGCGTGCCACAATTTGATGGAAAAAAATTACGCGTGCCACTTCCAACTTTTCTACCAAACTAAATATATACAAAAGTGAAAAAATGTTGCTTATTATGGGTTTTTTGCACCAAAAACATATTTTTAAATACAAGTTCTATGTAGTGAAAATGTAAAAAAAAAAAAAAAAAAAAAAATTATAACAAATATAACAAAAGTAGAAACTTATATTTTATTGTTGATAAATTTGTATAGGATCAGTCAGTTAGCTTACGTACAAAATAAAAATAAGCAACTTGAAACATTTAATTTTCAATTATTACTAAGCAGTCAGTACTTTCTTGATGTGGCTTTTGAATTTGTAGTTTTTCTTACTAAATTATCTATATTTGGATTAATTCGCGAAGATGCTAACAAAATTAGGTGCATATCAGTTAATTTTGCGCGATATTTTTGTTTTATTACGTTCATATAATAGAAAACATTTCTTCATAAACATATGTTGATCCAAACGTACAACATCTGACCGCTAAATCATGTAAATTTGGAAAATTGCTTGGTGGCACAAACTTCCAAAATTTGATGTAATTCGGATCATTTGCGGTTAAAATAATTTCCTTATATTTGCTTTTCAGAGTAATATGGTGCTGTAGATCAATAATTTCTATTTGTACCTTAGTTGGGTAACAATTAAGGTCTTGAAGAGAAATCGAAAAAGGATTAGTGACAAGTTCAGTATTTTTTTTTTATCATCTTTAAAATCCTCAATCCTGGCACTGAATCCTGCAAAATGGATATCAAATTTTTAAATCTATCATAGTTTGGAACATTACTAGCTTTGGCATATAATTCATGCACGCGCGAATGGGAAATGAGTTAATTTTTTCTCTCCAAAATCCAGACAAAGGAAGCAAAAGTTTGTTCACAAAAGAAGATATATGACCAAATAGGGTAGGAAAAATATAATTTTTTCTCTGTAATCTTAAATTTAAATTGTTTAAATGTTTCATTATATCGGTAAGAAAAGCTAAATCCTACAGCCAATTTTCATTCTTGAGGAGCGAGCATCCACTGGGCAGTCATCTTTTTCTTCTAGATATTCTAAAACACATTCCCCTTCAAACTCCAAAATCTTGCAAGTGAACTTCCCTTGGAAAGCCAGAGCACACTACAATGAAAAAGTGACTCACCATTTTCTTCCATTTTTTCGGGGAAGAGCGTACGAAATCTTTGTCAATTCAAGCACGAGCTTGTATTATGTTGGTACAGCGCACCACAGGATCCACAACGAAAGACGAGTTTAACTCCTTGGCACAAAGAGCTTCTTGATGAATAATACAATGATACTTGAATTCTTTTCTTCCCAAATAATTTTCAAGCAATGCAACAAAACCTTTTATTCCGCCAACCATGCAAGGCGCTTTCCATCTGTGCAAACAATGTCTAATTTTGTCTATTCTACTTTGTTAACCACAATTACATTTTTAAGTTCCTTTTAAATGTCTACACCTGTAGTTAAAACTAGTTGGCGCAATTCAAGAAGTTCTTCCACAGTATCAAAATTATTGTTCGTGTAACGCACAAAGATGCTTAACTGCGCATTGTCTGTGATATCACAGCTTTCATCCAAAATGAAAAATATTTGCAATTTTGAAGTCCAGAGACAATTTGCGTTCCGACATCCTGGCCAAAGTCATCACGACGCATGACGGTATTTCTAGACAAAGCTATTTTATCAAAGATATTTTTGACATTTTGGGCGAAGATTAAAAGGCTTCTTTTTATTATCTCCTCTCCGTCAGAATATGGTTTTTTTTTGCGGGGTAAACAACAAAGAAAGTTCTAAGAAACCTTCACCATGGTTTCCATTTCGTCATTTCTCTTCTGGAACAGAAATTGTTGACCGGCAAAAGATTTCTTTTTTTTTTATCGATAAATTCTGTTTGAAATGTTGGTCCAAGTTAAATTTTTTTGGAACTGCTACACAAATTCCCTAACAGGTGTGGAAGAATTTTGGTGTGTAAGCAAGTATTGTTCTTCCCAGACAATTTTAAACTCGCGTGCTGCAGTATCATCTTCATAATTTCTTTTCGATGTTGAAGGTTTACTCATAAACATATTGAAAAAAAAATAAAAAAAAAAATAAACAACTACGCTCAACACTAAAATCCAAAAACAATTTTAGAAAAGGAGAAAATATAAATGTCTTGCTAAACAGAGTTTAAATTCAACTGAGTCTGAAAGCTAGAAACAATTTGCCGATGTTACGCTACAAATTTTCTAGGCTCCGAATCCTGCATTCTGATTAGTCAGGGATGCAAGTTCTCACTCCCTTTTTTTTATAAAGCGGCTACTTTGTGCAGATAAAATTACTTGTACCTATCAACAACTGCTCTCATAATATATTGCAGAATTACTTATTGACATTACAGAAATCGTAAATAGCCAATACCTTCGGAAAAACCTTTTTATCTGACATCACGCTGATAGCCAATAGCTGTAAACACTAAACTTTTGCACTGCAAGGGGAAGCTGAAATTCGAATGGAAATCCAAGATGTTAAAAATTAACCACTCCTCAAGAGAAGGTGACTTTTTGGGCAGACTCGACCTTCCGAGAGAGAATTTATTTGTTTTTAGTCTCACGTTACTCAACACTTTTCTCGGAACGTTGCAATACTGTGGAATCGTAAGTTTTGGAACATGATCTCATTTTTAGGGCTATACTGAAGGAAAAAAAAATCTTGCTTAAGTCCTTAAAATCTCACGCTGAAAATTTCTGTATTTTACATATTCGCTTCATGATAATTTTCTTTTTTTAATTCAATTAATTCAGTAATATTTTCATAAAATTTTTGTAATTTTTCAGTAAGTCTTCGCGTGCCACAGTTACGACTCCCGCGTGCCACAATGTTGCACGCGTGCCGCGGGTTGGCCACCCTTGCCGTAGAGACTGGGATCGAGTCCCGGAGAAGACATGGATGTTTGAAAATGTATAGTGCCTTCGTGGTATGGAAGTACTCTAAATAGCCGTCGAGCTGCACGTCCACTCGTGAGGTTGGTGGAAGGGGAAGAGAGGTGGGAGGCCCTTGACCATTCTGAAGGTATTTTCCCTCTAAATAGGGGTGGAACTGAGCCAAATCGTCCTGTCACCTGCATGGGGATCAAGGCTTAGGCTAACAACAGGCGTAAAAATTTAGCCTCTAGCCTCGATGAATTTCATGGACCTTGCTCTGATGGTACTGTCGATCAGGTGGCATGAGTAACAACAAGAATTATATGAAATTTAATAGTGTAGATAGTGTTTGATTATGTTGAAAAGTAATGAAATAGAAAGACCAGTTAGACGAAAACTCTCTGTTACTTATTCCAATTTTAATAATACATTCTCTGGGCTTGTTAATAAAAGGTATTAATGAAAAAAATATACAGTCTTGGTGAAGCACAGACAACGTATTCAGCATGTAAAGTTTTCTAGAAAAAATCCTTCTTTTCGATTTTCATTTCATTTAAAAAAAATTCTGGCGTATTCACAGGTACCTTTGGATTAGTAACTAAGCATAACAAAAGATTCAGCATATGTTTGCTATTCTTGATCGCAAAATATCATATATGCTTGAAGTGGTTCACCTAACCAAACCCTAAGGTAATGCAAACGCTACTTACCTTGAAATGAAATCCCCAAGTAATATAGCTCGACTTATAGGCTGCACAAGTAGGTCTACTCAAAATCGTCACCTAAGTCAGTGTTTCTCAAACTGTGGGGTGCGCCCCTCCCCCAGGGGGGCTTGATAATCCTACAGGAGGGCGTCAGAATATCAAAAAGTCGAAAATAAAAGATTATTTGAAAAAAATTTATTTACTGAAAGGAATCAAAACAAAATACATTCGGAAATAATAAAAAATACACATTTTACAATGATATAATATCCTTATAAATAGATCAGTACTGCACAATGTATTGGATCATTAATTCATCAATATTAAATTAAGAATAAATTACTCATGGGCTTGTCCTATACAACATCTTTTATTCAATTTAATACTTATCTTTATAATTTGCACGATTCATATTAAAAGTCGCATTGCAGCTTTAGCGCCAAAGTACATTATTATTGAATTCAATACATTTTTATTGTATAAAGGGGAGGGGAAATTATGATTGAAAATTGGGTCACACACATAGAAAGCTTGAGAAGCACTGTCCTAAGTCGATCTAGACGTGACAATATTAATAATTTCATAATTCGCTGTATTAAAAAGCACACACACTTCACAGTATTCTCAGTTAAATCCATTCTCTCCAAATCCATTTCGGATCTTTCTTCCTACTGACAAATGGAAGAAAAAGGCATGGCAACTCTATTTTAAAAATTATTATATTTATTTTTATAATTATACTATATATTCAGGGGATTCTTAAGACACTTTGATCCCCTGGGACCAGAAAAGACATTTTGAGGCCTTGGGCCCCTATGCAAAAGTAGGCCTCACCTGAGATCTTTCAAAGTGGACAGAAAAAGTTTGCATTGTCAAATGAAACAAATAAATGTGCACTACTCACCATCTCAAAAACTTAGGCACAAACCGGCTCGACCGATGGCCGCATTGCGACTAAAGGAGTTAGTCGAATGATTGTTTAAGGTATTAGGTCTAGGCCTAGACATGGACAACGGTCATCACATGATAATACAGTCTGACCACTTTTGCTTGTTGACATGCAGCTTGAAATTCTCTGTTTTTCAGAGGATATGAAAGGAAGTAAGCCGGAAAATTATCCGGATCATAATCTTATTTAGGCAAAGTCGAGAACGTGAAACGAGGTCTCTACCAAGGGTAAAGCCCTGGACCCGGGCCCAGTTGGCCCATGCCCTAAGAAGTCCTGACTATTTAACTGTTATATTTTCTTTTTTCTATGGTAATGTGGAATTTTTTAGTTTCATATAATTATATGAGATGAAACAATGTAATAAATTGGAATTGCTTTTCTTAACGATGATAATGTGAATCACGCATCCATTTGCTTTTTCATTAGGCACTTTGATCACAGAGAAGACTTTTGTGTCTGTTTTATCTATAAGTTTAAAGATTTTATAAAAATAAATATCATCTAAAAACGCAAAGTTTTGCGAAATTTTTCTGAAGTAATAACTAATCCAAAGGAAATTATTGTTAAAATAAAATATATTAAAGATAATTATACAAGGAAAAAGGAAATTTTTCCTAAAAGTTTTTTCTATGCTGCCCACTGCTGTACTTGGAACGTTTATGTGTACAGGAAAGGGTAAGGTTCAGAATATCTTATAATTTCTATTGCTCAAGTTGTGACCAGAGACTGATTAAGGTTGTTGGAGGCCTCTGGCGGTAAAAAGTTTGATGCCCATGGGCTTAAGAGTCGAAAAACTAAAATAGGGAAAAGAGTAGCTTACTTTAAATTCTCAAAATAAAATGTACTGCAATAATAAAACTCATCGGCTAAAGAAAATCATAACTGTATATAAGAGAAAAATTAAAAACCTTACTTAAGAGCTTACAGTTTTGCTATACAGTTTGATTTCTCTTTGGCAAATTCATCAATTATTTTTACCATATCTATTTTCTCCAAAATATTTTATTCTGTATATATTATGGCCATGTTGTTTCAATTTGTTTTTTTCTCCCATAGTACTTCTTAAATTATTTTTATCACGTTTTAAAACTAAAAAGATCATTCACCTGAGGCATTCGATATCGGTATTGTTAAAAATATTTTCAAAAGTTTTTCTACATTAGGATTTCTCTTGGACCTCGATAAATTTCTAGTGGGGGTTTCACTGTATCTTTGTTTTCTTTTCATTTCTTGTTCCAAGATGGTGTGGTTGGTTTGTCGCTGGCCTTCTGCACTCCTCAAGCGTGGGGCCCCTAGCGGTCGCCAGGTCCGACACCCGCTTAATCCGCCACTGGTTGTAATCATACTACTAATGTATAAAATAGTTTCATTCAGATCAGGGGTTCCGAAACTCTTTTTTTCCTCTTTTAAAGTATAATATTCGTCATTCTAACACATAACATAGGAATCATATCTTATCTATATAATAATTTCTTCTCGCAATTTAAAGATAACATTTTAACTAAGAATAAGAACAGAAATTTAGAAAAAAAATAGATTATTAAATATTTTTTTCTGTTTTTTTTTACTGTGACAATCCGCTTTAGATGTGAAATCACATCTACCAATGAAAATTTATATAATATCTATAGATCTTAAAATGTATATATTTATTTAATAATTATAATCTTTAAAAATTAAATGAAACTGTAAAACAGAAATTGTCGAACCCAAATAGCTTTAATGGAATTCTACAGACCCTTTTTAAACTTCTGTATTTCCTTAAGAGTCCACTTAAACCCTGTTGGAAATCCTAGATTCAAATGATAAGAAATCGATTCAAGTAGTCTGTACAATAGGTTTCTTTAATATGCGATGACCTACTGATGTAAATACGCACTGACTGACTGTAAATTAACAGGAAACGAACTGTATCTGTATAAATATCTGACACTCCAAATTACGAAAGTTGTACGAAATAAATTTGATTTCCTTTTAATTTTTAAATATATTTTGGATTTAAATAGTTCATGGCTCACTTTTAAAATATTATCTTTTAAATATTTTAACTTCGACAATCATATGCACTAAAAATTCACTTATTATACTTTTTTTTCGAACAAAAGTTTTTGCCAATCATTTAGTTAGAAGAAAAACTAAACACTTTATGTTACAGCAAATGTCACATGGTGATCTTTCTCTTTCTCTCTCTCCATATATAGGGAAGACATGTTTGATGATACCCGGGACGGTTGTGAAATACTCACCTGACTGTCATATGTTACACAGCTCAAATATAAAGAGTTTTAGAAAAGGGTGCCCTTTCATTTGATAGCCGGATCTCCTTGGCTGTCACCCTCGACTCCCTTTTCAGAAGGCTGGTATGTTGACCAGATCCTATGCCTTATACTGTTGCCCTTCTGTTCATGGACATCTGGGTTTGTGTTTCAACAGAATACTGTCTGGTATGTCTATCTACAACTTTTCTTCTATTACTTCATACCTTTCTTGGCCATCGCGATCACCAGATCTCCTCAATAAAGCACGTTTGGTTGCTAATAAGCAAGCGTCTGTGACCTTCCCGGGATTGCGCTAATTGAACTAACTCTACAGATGGAATGTGTGTAACAAGCAATCTTGCAGGAAAACATCTGTTAACTCAACGAGTTTATCTCCAGATGGATTGCAGCTTGCTTCAGAGCCTGAGGTGAGTGAACACAATATTGATATTTTGTTTATATATATATATATATATGAAAATTTTTTGAGTATCACTATTTGGCGAGTGTGAAGGATTCCTTAATTAGATCCCTATAGTTGATGGTTTCTTTGGCTGGGATTGACGAGGCAGTGCTGTGATTATTTAAATCTGTTTTATTCCACAACTTGCAGCATACAAGCATGTCAAACGTAAAGAATTACAAGGACGACACAATACACAACAAAGAAAACGAATGCACAATGAACTGCAGACTACTACATGATGAACACAGACAAATACAGGAGAGAAAGGGAAAAGAGAAGGCGGTCTCCAGGAATCTCAGTATTTATAGGCAGTTTAAATCCCATGATTTGAGTGGGTGGATGGCCCCCCGCCTAACGAGAGTTAGGCGGGGGGCTAACTTATTACTAAAATGTGGGTCCTGAAGGGATGGACCATAATTAATGAAAAGTTATTAAAATAATTAATGAGGATTATTACATATATATACTTTGAAACATTCAATTGATATATTACTGTTCATGTTCTATTTTCAATGCTTGTTTTTCACATTTACTGATTTTTGTCGCGTTCGAATAACTTCTTGTTGGCGTGTCCTTTTTTTGTTGTTATAATACATATTAGGGAGAAAAAATTGCATAGAATTCATTCATTCATAGAAATTTATTTCGAAAAGTAAATTATATCTTCTTTTGTAGAAGGAAAACATTAAAGAACACAAATTTAATCTATAGCATATAAAGGTACAATTATACTACAAATGCTTAATTTTGTGTTATGGTGTGCGATTATATATCTTTTTTTTTATTGAATAAAGAGAATGTAAGTAGTTATGTCGATCAAAGAAAATATTAGCATATATAAAGTGAAAATAAGCGTTGTTTTAAAATTCGATTAATAATTTTGTATTATTCGGAATTTATAGGTTATTACCGTAGTAATAAACAATAATAGCAGAAATAAAATACAGAAAACCATAGTGATGTCTTTGTTTCTCTAATAAAAAGTCTGTATGCGCGAAAGTCATTGGCAGCTTAAATATATAAAATATGAAATCTTTTATCACGGAAGAATGATCGAAACACATTTTCAACTCTTACTCATCTATGTAAACAAAATTTGTGGGAAATACTTTCCTAGCTTGAAATTACTTAATTTTCAGAATTATCTTTATCATTGGTCAACGGGCATGGTGTGTGTGTGTGTGAAAGCTTGTTTGCCTACATCTTTGAAGAAAAACTTGAATTTAGGATCCTAGCTTGAAATATTTGAATTTCTACACTATAACATCAAGAAACTAGTCTGGTAAAAAGTGACGCAGTGTAAGAGTTCTAGATGGGAATGTAAACAACAGATTTTTTTATTTGCTAATTGTCCTGCTGTGTCGTATTCTAATCATGTACGTACAACATACGTATATATCTACAAACATTTTGAGCTTTTTATAAAAGCTTATTTCTTTTATTATTGGAATTATTCAGGCGAAATAAAATTATATATGTATGTAAATATAATAATTTGGTACCTAAAATGTTTATTGTATTATTTTATTATATTTGCATATTCTTAGTTAAGTGTCGTATTTTATTGATCTATTAAGAACAAAGATATATTTCGTGTTTTACTGAGGATTTCCAATTTTCAATATGCTTTCCCCCCTTTTTTATGTTTTAGTAACGATTAGCAAATTTTATACATTTTTAAATCAAACTTATACAAGCATTTTATATTTAAATATTTGATTCAGGTTTCAAATTGTTATTTCTCATATTTAATTAAAGTTTTAATTTTTGAAAATAAGCTTAATATTGAAATTTCTTTGAAATTTCTCAAAATATCTTTTCAGTTAAAAAATTTAAACACTTTTAATACTAATTTTTGAATTATGAAACGACATGGAAAATTTTCACTGATTACACGATAATGCATATGTTAAATTGTTGTCTTATTTGGTGCAATATTCTTGAGTAACGAATCGATTAACAAATGCATCACGTCATAACATTTCTTTATTAAACAAGCAAACATGACATCACACTGAAATACAGGAAGTCAGATCTGTAAGAAGCATGAATATTTAATACAGTTGAACTAGATTCGCACAGTATTTGCCACTGGTTTAAGGCAAAGTAGTAACCAGTCAATACAGCTGTTTATAAGTTTCACGAACTGTGTTTGACTGGTTACTGATTTACATTTTACATGTGCACTCACTGTGTGAATCTACTTTTGTAACAACGATAGAGATGATATACCATTCAATGCACTACAGACATTCATTGAACAAGAAAAATTTGCAAGCATTAATTGGCATAAGAAAATACATAATATATATCTATATCGAAAAGCAAATAAATTTCATGAAGTTTTTATTTGATCAAAATGTTTAGTTTTCAGTAATTTAAAAAAAAAAATTAAATGCTGAAATTTTATGGGATTGATGAAAATGATTTCTTAGCAAAAAAATATCTCTTTGGAACAAAGAAATAAAGGGACTTTAAATTACTAAGATGGAAGAGAAAAAGGTGAGTGAGTGAATGTTCATTTACGTCGCAATATAAAGTAGTACGACAATTATTGGCGAAGGTTTTCTTAATTTTAGAAAGGGAATAAAAAAAATGTTAAATAAACTTCTTGAAGTTCAACTTCTGTACAAGAGATGGCAGCACCAAAATTGATATTATTTTAGAATACTTTAATGATAGCTCTATGCGAGTACAACAGAGGGCGACACTAACTATTTACCACAGAGAAAAATATAACTTCTACAAATATTTGATGCGGGGGGGAGGGGGGTAATAGATTATACAAAGTTTTGAATTTAATTATATTAAAAGAGACGTAAAAAACTTTTTTCACAGGTGCTAAAAGTTTTTTTTTTATTTCAGCAAATTTTGCTGTTATACTTTGCTTTCAAGAAAAAAAGAAAAAAATATTTTTTAATAGTGTTTTTTGCATTAAAGAAATGAATTAAATTCTGATCTTTATTCTATCTTATATGATTTATTTAAAAAAGTTTAGAAATTTTAAAATTAATATTTTCAATTTTTTTTTTTTTGCTAAACTTTATTGTATGAGATTCAGAATTCATTAAAAATAAAGTCTACTGTGTAGGAACATAATAAAATTGCTTCTTAGTTTTGTATTATTATTCAGCTTATGTGTTACAATATTCTTTATAGAGCACATAAAACTTGAATGCCAGTAAAAAACAAAAACAAAATAAATAGGCGTATTTTGTGGCTCCCTTGAAAATAAAAATATCAGAATTACTTTCGCATTTTTTTTCGAATTAAAAAAGTTCCTTTCTAAAAAAAAAAGTATTTCCGAAAGCATTTTAAGGTCTTTGTTATTTTTAATAGTAGCTAAAATAATAATAAAAAAACTTACTAAATAGTAATATTTATTTTATTTTTCCAGTTTGCATTGAGTTTTTACTGACTGTTTTTCGTTATATCAAGCAAATACTACTAGAATTATTATTTTTAAAATTATAATTATTGAAAAAGTATTGTTGTGAAGTTTTGAAGAAATGTGATTTTTAAAAATGAAAGCATAAAATCGTAATATAATGATTAAGATCTTTTAATATAATTTGATTAAGATTTTTCATTGAATTATGCTTTGATAAATTGCATATATATATTTATTGATTTTTTTTCATACTTATTATGATACCCGAATATCGATATATAAATGTAAATGAATGTTAACTATGCCTATTTAGGAACACATTAAAAATGATTACCCTTCTAAATGGCAAAGTTTCTATTCTTCGTATTAGTAATATGTACAATAAAAGCAAATTTAAGGATACTTTATATTCTGAGTTTTATAATCTTTCTATTCTTTACAAGCTTACTAATTGTCGCATTTATTTTAATTTATAAGCTCCTTTTTTTTGCCGTTTGCTGAATTTATATCTCTGAAACTTGAAATTTTCATAAAAATTAGACGTCTTTCAATTGCTAAGCAAAATTTGGAGCACCACAAGTTAAGATGTATTTCTTTAGAATGATACATTTTTCGCTTTAACTTACAAACTTTTCAATTTCATTTGAGTAAAATGTAAGAAAATATTAGTACCTGTGTAAGCAATGTGTTTATGCTACATTCAAAGGCAAACTTAATCAATGTGCAACTGCAAAGAAATGCTGATGTATTATTATGTAGTACTTATTGGCGAAGCTACTGACGTTTAAATATACAGTACTGTTTCACAGAGTTATCAACCAGTTCTAAGTAAAAAAAAAAAAAAAAACTCTACAATATTTTTAAGACTACTTAAGAGTACTGTTTTTTTACTCATAATGAAGTGAATGTACAGTTAATCTACTATTAGACAGTTAAAATCATTTCATGATAATGAGAGGAAAATCAATACATTGTACACACGTAAATACCGAATTCTAATACTCTGAATGATTTCGATAAAAATACATGCATGTATAATTTGGGAGCAATTATTCTTTTAAACAAAATACATCGATTTCAAATTCACAGTAGATATGCGATATGGCGAGTTTCACAATCTGTGCAACTGTTAACTCTTCAGTCTCCTTTTCCCAAAACTGTTTTAAAACTGCTTTGCAAATGAATTTATTTGGCTCTCTGAAGTTCTCTCAAACAACTTTTTATGTACAGTTATTGGTTTAGCAAGTGTTCATTCCAATAATTTCACAAAAGAAGCCTTTAAGTAATGAGTTTGAAATGTTTTGATCTGCTTCTAGTGTTTATGTAAAAGTTTGGTTTAATTTGAAACATTTAAAAAAATCCAATTGCATGACATTCAACTACAATTAAAAAAATGAGGAACAGTGTATAATATCTAGACATCCTTAGATTGTCACATCAAATGTTTTGCTTTACTTACAGAATAGTCAGAACGATGAAATAATAATCGATAAAAAATCTTCGTCATTACGAATTGAACTGATAGGTATAGGGGTATTTGTAGCCCCGATCAAGTAGTCCAATAAATAGTGGAATGTATTTTACATTCTTGTTGTATGAAACATGGGAGTTTCAGGGCTCACTATGGTGGGCATCTCCATGTGAACAAATCTGTGTTTCACTGGATGAGGAGAACCTTTGTATGTGACAGTACTGTGAGAGCTGCTGCTGTAGTTTTTGCAGCACTGCCCACTATCTTCGCTAGACGATGATTCGCAAGGGGGGAATACATTGGACCAGAGATTGATAACATCCTCAACATCCTGGTCTTCCCATCCTGAAGTTGAGAAGACATCTTGCTGGCTGCTGAGATCACTGGGACGAAGCACCTTCATGGAGTTGTCTGTGGACATCTGGGAGGAGCACGAGTTGTTCTGGTGCCAATGACGAGAACCGTCAGAGAACTGAAGGGGTGGGACGTTGCAGGTGGAGTACCTGTCCTTTTTCTTTCGCGTCCATCGCCTACAACAGTCGCAACGATTGAGCAAGCTTAAAAAATCACGCCTGTACTGAGTGGTAAAGATGGCGTACAGAAAGGGATTGGCGCACGAATTCAGAGGATAGAAGAATACCAGCAGAATCTTAGAATTGGTAACATCAATCAGAGGATATCCGGAAACAGCAGTTGCTGCGAAGAATGCAACAGGAGCCCAACATAGGAAGTCAGTCATCACCAGCATGGCCATGCGTTTGGCGACCGCCATGTCGTTGGCGGTGGCACGACTCTGGTGGCGGATGACCGACATGTACATGTTACCATAGCAGAAGAAGATGAAAACGAACGCCAAGGAATTTGTGACCAACAATATCATGAGGTAGACGACGTCTCCAACGTGTTGATTCTTCATAGGTAGGCATATGCTGGTGCGAGAGAAACCGTTAACGTTGATCAGGGGCAAGAAAGCCATGGTAAGGGCGAAGATCCACCCGACTGCCATTATGTTGGCCGCCCTGCGCAATTTGAGCCGCTTGTTTAGGTTGATGGCGTAAGTGATTGCGTACCAGCGCTCAACGGATATTACTGTGAGGGTATAGATGGATAATTCGGTTGCAAAAACGGTCAGAAATCCAGCAACTTGGCATCCATAACCTGAAATAAAGGAAATTTACTTTAATTATAAAAAAATATTTTATCTTCAGTTTTTCCTTCCTTAATTAAAAAGAAAGAGGTATTTAAATATTGTACAGTTGACCAATTTCGTCAAATTAAAAGCATTGTCAAATGACGTGATATGCAGTCACTAGTAGAAATCGTTTCCGAACATGTTCGAATACGACAATAATAACGCTGGCAACATTTTTTGAATTTACAGTGTCTTTTGGTTTGGGGAAATTGGTCAACGTTATGATACGTAAGAATTTTGTTAATGCCGAAATATCATTTATGTGTAGGCAAAAACGTGTGACTTGGAAGTTCGGAGAATGGGAGTATCAGCTCTCAGATGATGCCTTTGTCACTTGACTGAAGTTCAAAACCACGACGTCTATCACTAATAGTCCTCGTATTGCTTTATTGTGTGAAGTTTATAAAAACCAAATCAAATACGCAAAATATATTGGGGTAAGTTAAAATTAGGCTGATAAGGACTCGGTTGTTTAAATTTTAAAAACATCGAAAAATGTTCACCAATGAACATTTTTTAAATAAACTGACATGGCAATAAACGTGTTTAAAAATAATATTAGTGTTGAGAAAGGGTGGTACTGATTTTAATTGATTCATAGGTATATTAAGAGAAATTGTGTGATTATTCATAAAAATTTCTACTTTTCTTTGTATTTCCCTTTTTTCCCGAAATAAATATGTGCTTGAACTAAAGAGATTTAAAAGTGATCGTGATAAGATTTTTTTATTTTTATAGCTGTTAAATTATCGTTTCTACTAATGCGAAGCATAATATTAAAACAATTGCATAATTATTTGAAACAGAAATATTCGTCCATTTTTTTCTTTGTCAAACTGATTCATTAGTTTAAAATTTTTTCCCTTTATTTTTACATAATTTAGAACAAAAGGTGTATAACGATGTATTAATCAAGTTTAGAAAGAAATGTATTTCAAATATGAATGATGTAAGCAAATTTCGGAAATGATTATCCTTTATATCATAAAGCTTCTTCTCAAGTGTTTCCTTTTTATTTAAAAATACTTATAAAAAAGCATACAAACAAAAAAGAATGATTCCTCTGCATTTCAGTTTTAGATAAAACTATCGTTTAATAATTTCTTAGTTATTACGTGATAGATAGAAATAAAATTTCCTTCTCCTTTTGGTTGGGTTATAAGAAAAAAAAGAAATATCAGGGATTATAAAGGAAAACAAAAAGCAAAGATTAAGTTTATAAAAACTCTAAAAGAAAACAGAAATAAAAACTTCATTTCCTGGAATGAGGGAAATTGATTATTTTGAAGTACTTTATAAATTACTCTCAATTCTCAGATTACCGGAAATAACAACACGCTTCTGTCGCTGCTCGAAGAAAAGTTCTCTTTTTTTTCAAAGTCCTTTAAAATAATTGTTCATAAATAAATAAAACTCAGTGACTCAAGATAGCAAATATTTACATAAAGGTAACACTAATAGATACGTCTTGATGGAGAATATAACTTCTTTCAGTGGCGTATATGGTCCTCTCTTATGGGGGAGATTACATCGTAAAAAACACGTAGACAAAAACGTTGAGAGGTTATCTTTATGGTAAAAATAAAAAATTCAGTTGGGGTCAATCGAAGTCCCAACTCCCCTTTTGTGAACGCAGTAACGTAGCTACACCTAAGTGGGCCCCGTATCAAAATTCCTAGGGGCCTTTTAACATTTTACAATTTTTTGCTAACGCATTTTGCGCGCATTAACGCACTACACCCCTGTGTACGCCATTGATTTCTTTAAAAAAATTTAAAAAAAATGATCTTAACATTGTTGTTGTTTCTAATGCCACCTGTCTGACGGCGTCAGATCAAGGCCCACGAAATTCATCGTGGCAAGGGGCTAAGTTTACGCCTGTCGTTAGCTTTTAGCACCATGCATGTGACAGTGCGATTTGGCTCGGTTCATACACAATAGATGGCGACACCACCTATCTCCACCTTCACAATTTAGGCATGGAACTGGAAACATTCTCCAGCCCCCTGCACCCCTGGTTGCTGCTACGACCGCTTACAAGACTTTCGGACCCACTGATTTAACAAACACGTACTCCGTGTGTACTCGGAGGGTATTTGGTGATATCGGGCATCGAACCCAGGCCTTCCGGTCTGGCGTCTGATGCTCTAACCACTGGCTACCCACGGCCCTATCTTAAGGTTTCCAATACCAATTAATCCAAAAAAGAAAAATGGTTAAAAATGTGTTAGGCTTGAAATTTTACAACAGTTATATAAAAGTAAAGGCTTAGTGGATTATGGCCTTTCGTATAGCCCCCCAAAACTATCAACTTATTTAACTCGTCTCAGGACTTGACCTCGAATAGTTTTAATTATTATTAAATTTCTAAATAGTAAAAAAATTAAATTCAGTTATCAAAAACAATATGCAAGCATTGTGTATCAAGTGGTAGATCAAATCATAGAGCACTGTGATTTATTAAAATAATTGCTATCATGGACACACACACTTTTGAGTCTGCCATAATTCACATGACAGTGTGTTTGAGAGTATTTTTTACAAAGTACGGTGAAGTTTTTGTGCGACAAAGTTCACACGTGCTTATTTTTTCCGTTAATAAATTTGTGACAACGGTAGTCCAGTGGTCGTGAACTCGTGGCCGACTTGTTTCGAGTTCAAGCCCTTGTGCCACTGAGGACTCACCGTATAGATGTGTTAATGTACGCTAAATCTGTTGAAGCTCAAAGTCCTCCGTTGGCGCAGTGGGGTAGTTTGTAGAGGCGTTGCTAACTCAGGTATCGTCCTCATCCCTTGCCCGAAGTTTAAAATAGCGAGGTCCTTCGGCAATAGCCCTCGTGTTGCTTTTTTGTACAACGTTAATAAACTCTTTCTTACTCCGTTAATAAGCCAAGTTAATGATATATATTTCTATCTCAAAATACTCATCTTCCTTTCATGGCAAAACTGCAAAAAAAATAAAATAAAAGGTTTTCATTTGTTGTTTGTTTCAAGGAATCGGTTTCAAATTAAATTTATATTTGTTCTAAGAATACGCTAGACATACAAAAAAAGAAAAGAAAAAAAAAAGAATAGAATTTTTCTTTAATATTTTCTAACTAATATCTTTTCACTGGCGTATCTTACAGAATCAAATGTTCTTAGAAGAAGACGTGATTAAGCCCTTGATTCCCCCCCCCCCACAGAACCACTTTTTTTTATCGATTTCCATTGTCATAAATTCTCAAAAAATCAATAGAAAAGTTATAAAAGAATACTCTTTGGAACGCGAAGTAATGAATCTAGTAGAGAATATATGGGAATCAGATTTATTCGTGGGAAGATTGATAAAAACATTTCTCACACAACAATATTCAATAAACTCACTTATTTCAATATATTGGATTATAAAATGTCTTATATATTTTATCCGCTATATTTTCGAAGGATTTGCGATCCATGCCACTTTCCCTTTTCAGCATCCACTTGAATAAAAAGACGTATAATCATTTTTGTAACTTTGCATGAAATCACAAAAAAAAAAGCGGGGGGGGGGGGGATTTTTTTTATTAGTTATTTTTTAACAGTGTATTAGCTTGCACCTTCATTATGTATGAAACATTACTTGTTTTTTTTAAAATAATATATTTCTTTGATAAATAAATTTTGTATTATTCTTCCTTCTCAAAAAAATATGCTTTTTCATTGGAAAGCTGGGTTATGAGAATTATATACTTAAAAAACATTTTTTAGTAGAATTTTGAAGTATTTATTGTGTTATTTTTAAAAAAAATTTGAACTAATAATATTTTTTAGAAAAACTGCTTTTACACTACAATGAAATAAAATATCTACTAGATAGATATATTTTTAAACCGTTTCTGCTTTGAATTCATTTGCAAAGTTGTGCGCAATTTTACACTAATAGAATTTTTATTATGATATTACTAACGCTTCATTATATATTCTTGTTTTGATGGCGACAAATATCTCAATAGAAACTTAAGCAGTAATACAAAGATACATATATGTATTTCATGGCCACAAAAATATAATGTTAGAAAGAGTAGGAATCTATTTACATACACTCATGTCCATAAATTAAGGATAATTAGGAATCACACAGAAAATGAACTCTAAAATAAAAATTTCACCTTTAGAATTATCACATACATCTTGAAGAAGAATATGCAAACTACAGGAAACCACCAGATGGCGCGGATAGTACGTCACAATGACGAGAGTGTAAGAGAGGGGTGTATAAGGAATGGTGGCAAAAAAGTAAAATTATTCACAAGCGCTTTAAAAGCCTTTCAGTGCAATAACCGCATAGTTATGGCACAAAGGAAGCATTTGGATGGTTTTTTACGTGGTAGAATTATCGGAGGACTGGAATGTGGATGTACCCAGCTGGAAGTATTCGAGGTACTTAGAATCGCCCAGAGTGTCATCTCCAGGCTTTGGCAACGATTCCAAGATGATGGTAATGTGAGTAGATGTTACAGAACAGGTCACCCCCAAGTTACAATGCCGAATGAGGACCGGTATTTAGCAGTTACTGCCAAAAGAAACAGACGGAGCACAGCATCAGACCTATCTCTTCAGCTACCGGTACGTCAGTTTCAAGGCAGACCGTGTACAGACGCTTAAGGCACATTGGTCTATATGCTCGTAGGCCTGTCAGATGTGTTCCCCTTACTGCAACTGTCGCCTACGATTAACCTGGAGTAGAGAGCATGCATTGGGGACACCGCAACAGTGGTCTTGTGTGATGTTTTCAGACGAGTCCAGGTTTAGTTTGCAGTCTGATTCTCGCCGGACTTTCATATGGAGGTACCCGTTACCACTAAGAGAACACCATTAAACGACACCGTTATGGTGGTGCAGGATGGCTCGTTTGGGGAGGAATTATTCTTGGTTCCAGAACTGACCTGCATGTTCAGAGTGTAACGATGACAGGCCACATCTATCGGGATGTCATTCTGGAACAACATGTACGTTTGTTTCGGGGCGCCATGGGTGCTGAATTTCTGTTTATGGATGACAACGCCCGTCCTCACCGTGCAAACATTGTAGACGAATGCCTTCAATTGGAGGATATCACCCGTATGGATTGGCCAGCGTACTCACCGGACTTGAATCCAATACAGCATGTGTGGGATATGCTTGGCCGACAAATTGCAGCCCGTCAACCCCCTCCCACCTGTCTACCGGAACTTCGGAGGGCATTGCTTGATAAGTGGTGTAACATTCCCCAAGATCAGATTGATAATTTGATACTCAGCATGCGTAGGCGTTTTAAGGCCTGTATTGCATCGTCCGGGAGACATACTCCGTATTAACCATCATACTAACCATGTTATACTGTTTTTTGTAAATAGGTTCTTTTTTGAAATTTGCCCCGGGGGTAAAAATCGCAATTTTTATTAATTATGTCAAACATATAGCATCTTTTTTGCTCTTTACCTTTTGTTTAATAAATAGACTTTACAAATAAGTCAAATTTGCTTTGCTTCTGTCTGTTTTGCTTTCTGTTTTGCTCCTGAACTTCATTATCCTTAATTTATGGACATGAGTGTATATATATATATAGGAAAAATACGACACACTCCCTCATTAATTTATTCTCTCACTCTCTCATCTCCGGAACTATTAGATCTATTGATTGACATTTTGTAAGCATGTTTCTTTTGTTGAGTAGTTCAGTAGTTAAGAACGAATTTTTGCAAAAATGTAATCCAGAAGTGGGTTGTGAGAATTTAAGGGTTGTTATATATTTACAGTAAAAATTCCTTTTTTTTAATAATTATTTGACCAACAGACTTGAAATTTGGTAAGCATGTTTATTTTGTTGAGCAGAGATCCGCTAAAATGAGTTTTGAGGAAATTAACTCTGGGGAAGGTATAATGGGATATAGAAGATAGTATTTTTCTTATATACTCATACAACACATCATGAAACACCCAGCAAAGCGGCCAGGTTAATATATAGTAGTGAAATTATTGTGCTTCTTACAGCATATGTCAGTCAAGTGTTGAAAAGAAAGGGCTTAAAGTAAGGCAATGAAGTGGAAATATAGATAGAGTTTTCTTACTCCTCTTCAATTACTAAAATTTAACAAAATTGTTTTTAACCCAAAAAGGAGGTTATTTGAAATTTGATTTATGCTTATTCCTCAAATTGCATTGAATTATTATTAACATCCAAAGAATTATTACTGATATGATGACAAAAAGCGAGTGAATCATTAAAAAATTTAAAAGAAAAAGCTTATAAAATATATTTTTAAAACTTATCAAATCAACCGGAATTCTTTTTATTTTTATGACCTAATTACCTAAATGAAAAAATTGCTATGGTCATATACCTGTGAACTTCAACAAAACTTTTCCCGTTATTCAATTAGTTGCAAAGGAGAAAAAAATCCACATATTATGTTGCATGTCCTTTTGGATTTATCATTTGTTTAACTTAAGCAGTACCTTTGACACTGATTTCTGAAAAAAAAAAGTTTTTTTTTTACTTGTAGATTTTTAAAAAAAAACTTTTTAATGTAGTTTCTGTCAGTTTGCTATTTCTTTCCAAATGGCATATTATGACATTTGCATTAAAGAGCCCTCGCTCTAAGTAAATTTAAAACTGCATGATTCTAATTTATAAATTTTCAAGTGCACCTTTTTTTAAAAAAAGGTGCACTTAAAAGTTTTACGAGTCACTTCAGTCGATTTTTCTTGTCTTTAAAGAAAAGAAAAATCAACTGAGATCACTCGTAAGAATTTGGTTTTGTTTTTGTTATGATACCAGATATATATATATATATAGTCTTAGAAAGCAAACAAATTTTTTGTGCCAAAAGGCATGTTTTAAAGTAGAAGCAAAGAAATGCTTGATTACATATATCTTATTGGCTAGACTTGCCCACCCACACTATCATTTGATTCCATCTCTTTTCTTTATTAAAGAACTTCAAATTTTATTGTCCTTTTTTAAAAAAACCAATTTTATTGCAATTTTTAAAAGATTAATTTTTCTATTTTATTGATTTTAGCTTTTAATGGGAAATTGGAAAGCTTTCACAATTATCTTAAATGTAAAAAAGGGAGATTAAAGCCTGACAGGTCTAAGTGCTCCAATGAACATTCCCACTAGTACTTTATTACCCTTTAATGCACTTTTTAACTGTTTTTATAATTAAAATAAGAAAATCGAGAGAGGTCAAAGAAAATAATAGTATGTGATTAGAGCCTCAAAATATACATCATTAAATCTGAGAGATATTATTTTTTGGTAAACAAAAGATGATATATGTCTTTCAAATATTAAAATATTTTTTAAAATTATTTTTTATACTGAACTGTGATATTTCAACAGAAGTTTCAAGGAACATCCGGTGAAGAATTCCGTTTCTAAGTATGTAGTTACCGAGCATTTGATTAACACAAAACACCTCAAATGACTTCCTCCAAAGTGCGTTCTCATTTAGCGATTTGTATCTTCAGATTCGATAGTTTTACACCATTTATGCAGTGGATTTTCCCATTAGAGTACACGTATTCCCCCTTTAATTTTAATGTCCTTCATTAGATAAGATGGACGCAACAACGCACTTTACCTTAGTTATAATGTGCACATACTTGTGAACTACAGACCCATAGCTAAACGTGTTGTGGTCATTTTGGAAAAGATTTCAGATTTTAGGTTTATTACTAGAATAGTAGTCTTATTTGTGATTAAATAACATTTATGGACTTTAACATCCCTTCTTTAAAGATGTGTGTCTAGATTCTTTTAAAAACTTTTTAAGCTCAGGTGACGTCCACGCTTCTTGACCGTGGCTCTATATTATGAGGTCCATCACCAATAGCCATCGTGTTTTTTTTATTTCTAGCAGCACCACTTGATGAATACTTCTTTCACTGGAGTGAAAACACACATAAACACACAAGGATCAAAAGCAAATCAGGATCAATAGAAAAAAGAGTTAAAAAAAACATAAACACCATCAGAAAGCCAGTCAGATTGTGGAGCTTGTAACTGCTCTCTGGCCTCCAGTATCTATCGTAGATGTCACTAGAGACAGCAGGGCAAATATTCAGGTGCTCAGCATTCATTAGGGAATTAATTCTCCCTACATAAAACACAGTTTGGAGACAGAAGTACCTTTAGTCTACATAGGTGATCCACAAGGCAGTCGTACCCGGCTTCCAGCCTAAAAGCAGTAACCGTATGCCGCCTCGGGTGATTTGGGATCTCATTTAGCGTCTCCCTCCAAGATTTATCACAAATTTATTCATTTAAATAAGTTTCATAGATATTTTTCAATCAAGTTTTAGTCTCTCTGTTTATAGAAGAGTACGGAATTTCTCATTGAAAGCACTGTAAAACAGCAACGGGTTTTTTTAGCTAGAAAATCAGCTCTCTCATTTCCAGAACCCGTTGTAAAATATTATTATTTTTTTAAGGTCCAAAGCAATCCAAGGTTTTCTATACAGTTTTTGATTCCAATAGAATCCAAAGATTTCACAGCCGAAATGGAGTCAGAAAATATAACGTCCGCCTCAAAAGCTTCCCCTTTCTAGATAATAATTATTGAATAATCGTTCTAATAGTGTTGTTGTTTCATAGTGCGACTTTAACTAACACTTTCGCACCCAAACGTTTAGCTTTATACTTTCACTAAGAAGTAGTATTATCTCTTATGCGATATTACACCTCTCTTTTGTGTAAATTACTACTATTATTAAATCTACGGCATTAAATATTGTCAAAAATGAAAATAATTACTATAAAAATATTTTTTTTCGCCTGATGTTATTTATACCATTTATATTACTGCATTTTAATGCCATCTGTGTTTTTAATCTTCTTTTGTCTGCCAAAGTACGAACCCTGCAATCAATAATTAATGCAAAATTAAAAGAAAAGATTTAAAGAGGAAAATGAAATTGTAATATTCTCCCTCGTATATACAAATAAACGAAAATATCTTGTAAAATAATCATTGTATTGCGCTAAATTCATAACGATCACGTGATAAGTGCAATCACGTGATTCTCCACTGAATTAAAAACTGGACTACAATAAAGGAACCCAACCCTGGAACTTGTTCTGTCTTCATGAGCGAGTTCGTTGCGATGAATGTAGGACTTGATACTGTAATGATTGGGAATTTGGGGAACCATGAATGTTAACAGACATAAGCAACTACAACCTCTTAGTGGCTGTACCTCCGCAAAACGATGAAATCAGCGTATCAGGAAGATCTTCAAGACCAACGATGTCCACCTTCAATTAATCCTACATCACATGTTAACATTAGTGATAATGAGATAGCTGATAGACTGACCACAAAGAGGATAGGGAGAATGAAACGGCCCCTGGCTCTTCTCTTATTTACCAAGAACTTTCCTCAAATGAAAGATCTAAACTGAATTTAATAGGGTGTATTCTACCTACGAAACAATGATATGCAGGATCATCCCTTGACTCTCTGCTGCAAATCAGATGTAACCGTGGCTCCCAGGCTGCTCTGGCTATGCTAACAAGTAGCCAACTGAAATGTTTTTTCTTTGATATATTAAAAAAAATATCCATCCTATTTGGAAAAAATGCTGTAACCATCCAGCTTCACTGGACCGCAGTCTGAGAAGTATCGAACTTTTTAAGGGGGGACTTAACATTCGATTATTTTACTGTTATAGATATTTTGGCAATCAACAACCTTCTGGAGCTGATGTGATACAAGTCAGATCTTTCAATGATAAACAACAACTTTTAAAACTGACATTAGAATTGTACTTGTTTTTCTACTTGAAAAATTTCAAATTTGAAAAATCGGGTAAAAAAACTCTATTATTAATGTTCTTGAAAAGATTTTTCAAAATTAAAAAGAACATAAATCTTATATTACACAGGGTGTATCAGTGCAGCGGTTACAAATTTTCTGGACAGATAGAGTAGACCCAGAGGATGGGAAATCACACGGTAATGTATGATCGGAAACGTTTTCCTGACACGGTAATGACTGCACACAAAACTCAAGAAAGAAAGGACAAGAATAAGAGGAGAAAACATGTTTATTATCCTTAGTTTAGCAAATAATTAAGAAAAAAAAACATTAAAGGGTTAATAAGGGTGCTTGTCATGAGAATAGGGGAGCACGTCGTCAGTAAAGTCCTGTGGGAAATACCTACATGAATGGTGATATTCCACCCAGGTACCTTGATTGTTCCGTACCTGATCTAGAACAGTCTCCTCGTTGTTTGATGTTCTTATTCTTCGCTCACGTTCCTGTGTGCCCACGATGAAGGCTTCACTGTCGGACAATCTCTGGTGCGAGCGTGCAAAGAAGCGTGTGTGTGTGTGTGGGGGGGGGGAATTTGCCTCTTGAGGTAACGTTGAGCGTACAACCCCCATTCAGCTCGTCCACTGCAATCAACGGCTTCGTATGCCAGATGAATATCAGCGAACTCAGTGTTCGTCTAACGTTCCATCATGTTACCACTTTGGCGGCAGGTAAAATGAAACTTCAGAGCGAGCGCGGCAGCAAAAAACGCGTTTGCGCATGCCCCAACATCTGAGACGTGTCGCCCTCTATCACGTAAATCAACGAAAGACTTCCCAGCATTTTTGCTGTACAAAGAATAATAAATATGGTTTATACTCTTATTCTTGTCAATTGTTTTGTGTCGTCACTACGGTGCCAGGAAAGCGTTTCCGACCGTACATTCCTGTGTGATTTCCCATTGTTTAGATGTACTCTATAGGTCCTGAAAGTTTGCAACCGTTTTACTCATACTCTCTGTAAGTGTACTTTTAAATCATGTGCACTTGGTTCACCTATGGGCGTTATTATTATGGGCAAAAATATGTACTCCTTTTAAAAGAAAGTTTCTATAAAAAAAAACCAAAAATTAGCAACAGCGAAGCGCATGAACTGATTGCATAAAAACACATGATCACGTTTATCAAGTTACTGTGACGTCACATAAATTTAGTCCATTATATGACATAATCCTTTTAGCACTAATAACTAACAAATGACATAAATCTACAAAGATATCTCTAATTTTCTCGCTTGCAAACATTAAATTTTAATATATAAAGGAAACTTTAGAAACAGGAACCCCACTTTTTATGATTATATATCAGAATGAAGCTTATAATTCAAGATCTACATCATATTACATATCTCTATGGGTTTTTTAAAAAAAATAAAAGTGAAATAAAAATCAACAAGGAATATTACGTTACATGCAAAATTTTTTTTGAAAATAATAATGCAGTCTATTTTTTAATCTCATTGTGTAATTTTTTTCCTCCGAAGAGGAGTCGCATCAGGATATATACACCGAGTTTGGTGTAATCGAAACTATTGAAGTTCATTCCAATCGATCGATGGAGGTGTTTGATTCCCTCTATTAATAGAACGACTCTCTGGGGTTGCTCCGGACCTTGAAATAACTTCGTTCATCTGGTTATTTCTCATCTCCAGAGCCATTATTCTGACAGGGGAACGCGAGGAGCGAACTGAGTAATAAATAGCAATAGCAGTAGGAAGGAAATGGAAAAGGTACGAGTAACAGTGCCTTGAGAATGACATTTTTTTGTTTCCGTTTAATTGAACAAACTTTCTTTACGAGTAACAATGGGTATGTTGAATGTGAAGAAATGTTGAAGAAATAATTATGTTGAAGAAATAATTCAGCAATATAATCGAATTTCTTTTTCTTTCTTTCTTTTTTTTTAACGTAGTTTTTGTACTCTGAATTTGCAGTGTTTGTGTAAGAAATTTACTCTAATGCGTTGGATAATTTTAGAAAATACGAGTACAGTCTGACCCCTTTAAACACGTGTATCGTGACTCCAAGGATAATCAATAGCTTGTGATATTAATCCTGGATATTGAGACACCATTATTTTAGTTTTTAGGTTACTGAAATTCTGAATGTTAAATATTTAATCTTCATCGAATCTTGAGTTTAGCAGAATGCTAGTGGCAACGAACTTTTTTGTTGACTGTGATTCGGCAGTGAGCAACAGGAAGCTCAGTAGAGTTTAACACATCACGTAATTCATTTTCTATCACACATTTCTACACAACTACGATTTTATATTCCTCATATTCTTATTCTAATCTATGTACATGAAGGAAAAAAGCGACTCACACTCATTCAGTCACTCACTCATCACCATATCTCCAGAACTATCAGACCTACAGACTTGAAATTTGGTAGGCATGTTCCTTTCATAGATAGAGTAGAGATTCGCAAAAAACGGATCTCTTGCGAAAATCGAACCCCAAGGGTTGTTACGGAGGATTAAGGGGCGTTATAAATAATTATTTCCATTTATAAATTACTGAACGTACAGTCTTCAAATTTGGTAAGCAGATTCCTTTCAAAGAGTAGAGATCCGTTACAAAAAAGTTTTTAAGAAAATCAACCCCAAAATGGCTTTGCGGGTGTTTAAGGGCCGTTATAAATAAATTACAACCCTTTTTAAACTATCAGACGCACAGTTTTGAAATTTGGTAAGCAGATTCTTTTCATGGAGTAGAGATCCACTACAAAATTGGTTTCACGAAAATTGATCTCCAAGGGGCATTGAGGTTGATTAAGGGGCGTAATATATAAGTTTTTCAGTTTTTAAACTATTAGACCAACCTGCTTGAAAATTGGTAAGTTTGTTCTTTTCATGGAATAGAGTTCCTATAACAAAGAGTTTTGCAAAACTGGACCCCTTGGGGGGGGTTGCGAGAGGTCAAGGGGAGTTATAGCAAAAATTCCTGTTTTTGAATTGTTGGACTCATATATTTGAGATGTGTTAAGCATGTTTCTTTTTTTAAAGAGATCCGCTAAGAATGCATTTTACGGAAATCGACTCCTGGGGGGAGCAGTTACTGGGTAACTGGGGTGTATTGACAAAAAAAATTCCCGTTTTTAATCTTCTAGGACTATAATAATGAAATTTGAATTGCATGTTTCTTTTGTTGAATTGAAATCCGCTAAGAACGGTTGTTTTGGATATCGATTTTTAACGGGGTTATGGGGCGTATTCATAATAAAAATTCCGTTTTAACTTTATAAGATTTATACTTGTCATTTAGCAGGCACCTTTATTGTACGGAATAGAGATCCACTAAAAATCCTTTTTGCTAAAATCTACTTGGTTATTGGGATACGAGAGTACGAAAAATCATTCTACTTCAATTTTAGAGATTATTAGAAGTTATTCATTAGAAGTTCTGTCCTCTTTGTATCAAGGGGCGACAGCTACAGGTATAGATATATTTTTCAATACAATCGAATTCTTAATCCATAGATATCCATAATATATATATATATGTATATATATATATTTACATAACATCATAAAATACCCAGCGAAGAGGTTGGGAAATGGCTAGTGTTTTATATACATTTTATTTCATTAACGAACTCCTATTCTTTTGAGTATAAGCGTCTCTGTTTGACTTTCAA
Source organism: Trichonephila clavata (assembly GCA_019973975.1). Classification (NCBI taxonomy): domain Eukaryota; kingdom Metazoa; phylum Arthropoda; class Arachnida; order Araneae; family Nephilidae; genus Trichonephila; species Trichonephila clavata. The sequence continues at coordinate 283,192 of BMAO01011924.1, forward strand.
ACGGCACGTGTTTAACTAAACACTAAGTATATATTTTGTTCTGATTACATGAATGGTAGAACTAGTCTTAGTGTTTCTTTCTGCTTTATACGTATGAATTATCATTTCTTGAGAAACGAAATGCTTTTCTATTTTGAATTATTTTCATCAATAATATAAGCTGTAAATCAATCATTTTATAACGGTCAAGTATATTTTTTTAGTACTATAAAAAATATTTTTCTGTTGTAAGTAATTTCTATAATGATTAAAAACAGCATTGGAATAGAGCAAATATGAAGAAACAGCTTAAGCTATCTAAGAAAAACTTAATTTATCGAACGAAATCGATAAGGGTCAAAACAAAAGGGAATTAATTGTTCTAGATTAATGTACCTGAATCTGTACTACATGATAGATAAAGGGGCTATATCAAGCTCTGATTTTAAAAATAAGATTAGAAGAGAAGGAAATAAATCAAGAAGCTATGTCTTGAAGCATGGCGTATGAAATGGCATATCATTTAAAAGTCTTGTGACAGGGCTGTCACGAGATATTTTCACCCTTCCTCTTGAAACTTGGGGCTAGCATTTATACTAATTCACAGCCTTTTCAAAAACAGGATAGATATATGTTAATTGGTTCGATTATATGAGTATATATATAGGTTTTAATAGATATAAGGAGAAAGGTATTAGGCTGTCAGTAAGTTTAGACACTGGAGAATTTACTTCCACAGAACTTGGCGCGCGTTTAAAGGTGTAATTTCTGAGATTAAATTATTATGATTTAAGATAATAGAATCAGAACCGGGTCGAGGTTCATCAGTGATTATTCTCCTTATCCGTTTCTGGTGGCAGTCAGGTTTTACTAGAATTAGTGTAGGTTATCGACGTTTAGATATCCTCCTAGGTTACTTCTTATAATTTACAACTGATTGTTTAAGTGTTTGTTCAAACCCCGGATAATCTATTTATTTATAAATGGCGTTTGTTGTGATGTTTCGTTTCCCCACACCTAGGGCAGCACCCAGGACAGAGGAGAGGGGTCCAGTTAGGACCTCCCAATCTAAAACCAGGGACCACAGATGGCCCACTGAAGGCATTTAGTCCCTTCATTTGAATCAGGCAATTTCAGGAAAAATTGTCTTGCCTGCTTTATCGTAAAAACAACCTTTTCAATTCTTGTTTTTATTGATAGCTTGTATCCTTTGAGTTCTATTTTCTTCAAAACTAATAGATTTTCAAAATTCGCTTTTAATCAATCTTAAATACTTTTAAATATAAAAGTCTGACTAAACATAAAATCTAAATTTTAAAACAAAGACGGACTTTCATCTATATAACACAAAGTCTTTAAATTCGACTTCCATTTAACGTTTTTAAACTGATATATGCTTTACATTTATATAATATATTTGTATGAAATCTATTTTCCATCACTTTAAGAATCAGTTGTAGAACAAACCTCCCTTTCTTATTTAAATTTCCTGTCTACATTATTTTTTTTGACAGCCGTGGGGCACGGGGATCATTGCAAATTTATTGATGTGGCCCATTGGTTCATGGTGGATTTAATTATAAGGTTCTCGAGCTTTAAAGGTTGAAACCCTTAATTTAAATTGACAACGTTACAAAGAAAACTAAATTGTTATATAATTTACTAATTTACTTACCACTGTGAAAGTTAATTACATTTATGAAAAATTACGCGGATGAATCGATTATTAGTTTATCGTCATAGGATCAAATTAGGGGGGAATTGAATAATCAAACTTGAAGATAATTGTATTTGGCTGCTAAAATACAAAAAGAGCAAAATATTATTATATATATGTGCAGGTACATTAAGTCATTTAATTTTAAATTCAGATATTAGTCAAAATTTAACCACTTATTTTAACGAAAGATAAAGATTAAATCACGACGAGTTTAAACAACAACAAATGCTTTTTTTAGAAGTGTAATTATTCTGATGTTGTTAACTTCTTATATTTATCTTACTCAACATTTGAAAAAGAAATTTACCGTTCAAAATATGTAAAAGTTGTTAAAATACCTTTGAACTATTGAACTTGATTTAAAGAAATGGCGTACCAGACATATTAATGATTAACCTTGACTAAAATAAATAAAGTTTCAGCTTAGGTTTGTTTCCAGAAAGTTTAAATATTCACAGAAATGCTGGCAAAACAAGAGTATAAAAAAAAGTAATGGCTACGTTAAAGTTTCTTCTTTCAATGCTCCTTTCATGTAAATTATCAAGTGATTTAATTGTTAACTATCAATGTATATAGCAATTTTAACCAGCAAAATTGTAACTTACTTCAAAGTAAAAATATTCCAGCAAATATGAATAATTCTTCGTTTCTGTGTTGGTTTACATTCGACAGTTTGATTCTTTTTTTTACATTTAACTATAAAAATATTTCGAAAAATACATTTAGAATTCAAAGAGATAAATTAACTATCTTAAGGTAACTCTCTCTCTCTCTCTCTCTTTCTTTCTTCACGTAATCTATACTAATATATAAAAGAAAGAGTTTGTGTGTTTACTATTCAGTAAATTCATGTAAGATTATGAAACTTGGCATGTAGAAGCTATAGGTCGTTATATTAACTCAGAAGAGTTTTTCGAAATTGCTTTAGATTTTTAAAATTCAGATTTTATGTGAGTTTTCAATAAATGGAGATATAGGCGTCATCAATGTGTCAGAATTAACTTGAAAATTAATATTTTGAGCAGTTTGGAGGTTTAGCACATTTACTGTAAATATATTATTTTAGTTATGTTCATGTTTTTAACTCTTTGTGGAGGAATTACATTTGTTTTCAGAAAAATAGTCCTAAAAATGTTATAAATTTTATTTTTCCGATTGGCAACACTAATTTGATAACAGTAGATATTTTCGTATTTAATTTCCAACGTATATCTTTTTCATTTCTTTAAAAAAAAAGGATGGTTGTTTGTTATACAACTTTTTAAGACTAAATAATCATTCTATACTGATGGAATGGGGTAATATGTACCATTAAAGTGTACTAATTACTAATATTCAGGCAATGTCATTTGGTTCTAAGTTTAACTTTGGCGCCGAAAACCTGTGCCATGATATGAATCTCAGATGGATTGTAATCAAGTTAAGTTCATCCACCGTATTGAATTTGTGTAACTGTGTATAATTTTTGTTCAAATTATTTCTTATTTCTTTTTGTGGTTTGTAATAATGCATGTTGATTGCGTAATGGAACAACTACCCATCTTGCAAGGCTTAAAGCTACTATTTTTATTGTTGTAACCACTTTTAAAAATATTTACTTTCCATAAAATGTTCTACTTCATTTTATGCTCCTGATTTATCTTAGCTGTACTATGATTATCAAAAAAGCTTGATTACACTCTTCAAATCTTTTTGCTGTATCTGAAAATTTTTTTGTAGCCCAAGCACAACCATAGACTGATAATACCACCAACATTCAGGTTATCAAGAATAAGGAGAAGCAAATGTGCAAACTCAAGGCCCTTGCAACTGTTTTGTACCATAATATGAACAAATGTTTTTGCATTGTTGACTCTAAGAATAACAAAATTAATAAACAACATGGGGAAGCAAAAAATTTTTCAGATAGCAAAAAGATTTAAAGATGTAATCAGGCTTATAGTACAGCTAAGATTAATCAGGAGCATAAAATGAAATAGAACATTTTATGGGAAGTAAATATCTTTAAAAGTGGCAACAACAATAAAAATAGTAGCTTTAATAACCTTAGGCATTGCAAGATGGGTACTTTTTCCATTGCGCAATCAGCGTGCATTATTACAAATCACAAAAGTTGATATTCAGATACATGAATTTAATACTGTGGATAAACTTAACTTGATTACAATCCATCTGAGATTCATATCATGTGGCAACCATATGCTTCATTTCATGTAATGTCGCCAATAGGTTGCGATAATATGCAAGTACCATAGAAAATAACACTCCATTCAAACTAATCGGGATTATTAGATTGCCAATATTGTGATTTAAATTAGAATTTATGATACTTGCATATAAGTGTCATCACAGCCAAATTGGCGCCATGCTAATCGCTTCTTGATATCAAAACAACTAAGATTCTGTGTTTGTGTTTTTATGTGAAAAAAAATCAGTCAGATTTTGTTGGGATATAGTGTGATTTGTGCTTAGTGCCAGTTTGGCTGTGGTGATGCTAATACGCAAGAACACGAAAGCTAATACGAATTTTTATTAACGTATGAGATTTTCTGACATTTTTTTGTTCTGAGCTGTTTATTGTAGTTTCGTCAAAATTAGACTTTTATTTTTATATTTAAGGTTTCTACTATATGTAAGGTTGTAAACTAATGTCATAATCTATACTAAATATATAAAAGAAAGAGTTTGTGTGTTTACGCTATTCCGACCAAATTAAGCAACGTAGAAGCTGCAGATCCTTATGCTATTAACCTTAAAGAGTTTTTTTTTAAAATTCGCTTTAGATTTTTTTAAATTTCAATTTTTAAATGATTTTTCAGCTAAATGTAGATATGACGTCATCAAACATGTCAAGTATTAACTTTGCAAAAATGAATGTTTTGAGCAGTTTTTTGGGGGATTGTAGCACATTTTACAGTAAATATATTTATTTATAGTTGTATTTATTCGTTTCCTTACTCTTTGTGATGGAATTTTATTTGTTTTTCGAAAAAATCTTCATAAAAAAAATGTTCTTTCTAAATTTTGTTTTACCGTTTGGCAACAATTGACTTTCGATGTGTTACAACGTATTTATCCTTTTCCGAAAATTCAAAATAGATAAAGGTTGTTATTTTTGTGCAGCTTTTTCAAACAAAATTGTCATGCTATTATGGTTGAAAATGGACATGGCGTACTGTTAATTTTTTACAGCTTTTTCAAACTAACTGGTCATGCTATTTACGGTTGAAAATGGACATGGTGTACCGTTAAAGTGTTCTGTTATTCAGGTAATGATTTAGTTCTAAGTTTGGTTGGATTGTGTCGAATTGGACACTTATCCCGCCGTGAGTGGGTGATACTAAAGCCTAGCCACCGCATTAAATTTATGTATCTGTGTAATTTTTGTTGACAATTATTTCTTTTTTGCTTTTGTGGTTTGTAATAATGTATGTTGATTGAATAATGGAACAACTACCCAGCTTGCAAGGCCACTTCTATTGTTCTGGCCACTTTCAAAGATATTTACTTTCCGTAAAATGTTTTATTTCATGTTATGCTCCTGATTCATGCCAGCTGAACTATGATTATCAAAATAAAGCCTGATTACACTCTCTAAACCATTTTTCTGTATCTGAAAAAAGTTTGCTTTCCTCATGTTGTTCATTATTTTTGTTATTTTTAAAGAATCAACAATGCAGAAAACATTTGTATGTATTTTGGTACTAAACAGTTGTAAGGGCCTTGGGTTTGTGTGGTTGCTTTTCCTTATTCTCGCTAACTTGAATGTTGGTGGTATTATCAATCTACTGATGCATTTGCGTTACTATTCATCTGATGTTGATATCACGGCAACAGAAGGTAGTTGTGGCCCCAAAGTAAGTAAAACTTGGAACTAAAACATCGCCTGAATATTAGTACACTTTAACGGTATGTCTTGCCTACTTCCATCCTAATAGCTTATATCAGTACATTTCAGCAGTACTTCTTGCCTACTTCCAACTGCATATCGTGACCATTTGGTTAAAAAAATAAGTATGATCACAACCTATTGGCAGCATTATATGAAACAGCATATGGCACACATAGGAAGACGACACATAGGAAATCGTGGTTGCCAACTTAGTGAGTTATTAATAGAGTTGGCAATTGTTGCAATTATACATAAGTACCAAAAAAATCTTCGTATGACATTTCAATTCTTACATATTGTCACAACCTATTATTATTACAACATTACATGAAATGAAGCACATGGTTGCCAATTGAGTCCATATAACACATTTGAAATCAGCGTTGGCAACTTGGCGAGTTATTTTGAACGTTGGCATTAGTGCGATAAAAGGTTAGCACCAACATTTCCTTCCATTGAAAAAGAAAAAGGGTACTGCTTTTCCTGATACTTATGTATTAGAGACAAAGCGGCACTTTTTTCACCAAAATTTGACTTTTTCTTCATATAAAACATATAAGAATCTGTTATTTTGATATTGTGGTGCAAATTTTGTTGCGGTTACTCCAATATGTACCCTTTTCTCCTTCTATTGGCAAATTCCATGTTTTTCAATTCTAACAAAAAAGTAGAAAAATGTAACTAAAGAAAAGGACATTCATTTCTAACTAATAGGGATTAATTGATTGTTAATGTTGTGATTTTTAAATTAGAATTTCTATTTACATATAAGATTTTTTGACATGCTTCTTTTGTTCTGAGCTGCTTATGGTAGTTTCTTCAAAATCAAACGTTAACTTATCTATTTAAAGTAGCTTTTTGGTTTGGATTAATATTATAATTACTATATGGGGTAAGGGTACTTTGATATGTATTTATTTTATTTCTTTTATCAATTTTAAATATTTAAGATTTCATAAAATGTGTGTGTGTGTGTATTGTTTTTGTTCAAAACTGAGTTTTTAAGCAGAACAATAATTTGTGATGCTATTTATAAACAGAATCTTAGATCATGATCACCTATTCATGATACAAATATCAAAGGGGTATTTTTTTACAATCAATGAAACTACACCTTCACTTCTCGCCTGCTTTTATTCTCACATCATGTCCATTTGTTTGTAAAAAAACATTTGTTCGAAAAACTATCAACGGACACGAAAACTATGGATGTGATTAAATGCTCATCAAAGTAATTTTCCTTCTGCCAATCCGTTCTTCACTGATTGCATACGTACACATGCATTGCATACATTTTTTACATATAAATGTTTCATGTTTTACATATCCATGCCATTTTCTGTCGTTGAAAATAAATATTATTGCTATTCTTCCTTCACCGGCATATTCAATGTTTTCTTCATTGTAGAAAAATATTGCTTAAAATATAACAGAAAGAAAATGACACCAAATTCTAATTAATTGCTGTTAATATGTTGGTAATATTGTGAAGATAATGCTTCCTATTTATGAGAAACCTGAATGTACAATGTTTTTTTTGAGTGTCACTCTTTTTTGCCTTATGGTCCCCATGACCGATAAGTACTCATCTGTTTTAAATGAAAAAAAAATCAGAAATTTTTTTTTAACAAAAAGGGGGCTATTTGCTGAAACTATGATGAGATGCACCCCTTGAACAGATTTTTCATCATGACTTAACTTTGCCTTCTGACAATCTTGCAAACCAGAAAACTATAATTTGTAATGGTTAATTTTTTAGAAACATGGTTTATTATTTGTTTCATTTAGTACTGTTGTTGGTTCTGGGCTATTTCAATGGGGACCTGTTTTAGGTAGATTTTTTGGTTTTAGTTCATACTAATTAATTTTTTTTAGTACTGAATTACATTTAATACTCTATATTAAATGTATTACAGAGATGTTAGATAGCATTCACCCATACCTCATATAATACTAATTTAATTTTTTTTCAGTTGAAAGTTTCCTAATGTTTCTTATTTATGATAGCATTTAGTGAGAATCACTTTATCATCATTAATTTTTTCTTTCGGTTTATCTATTGCAAGTTATTTCACCCATAGTTCCCATAGCAAAAACTTACTACTGCTATCACATTTCTAATAATTTTTATTTATATTTGCATTCATTCATATCTATTTACTCTTTAGCATGCTAATTTTCTCTCTTAAATTGAAATATTTGTTTTTGTTAAATTATTTATTTTTAGACCAAATTGCAATTTGTTTAAAACTATTTATAATGTGAACATTCATTTGAAAAAAATATTTTTAATTTTTGGTTATACTACTTAATACAGGGTTAACTCCCTAAAAAAATATTTTGATTGCTATAATAGATGAACTTTGGTTTTTAAAACGTAATCCGTGCGAAGAACGGGCATTTCAGCTAGTGTTAAATAATAGGACTCGAACTTAACTGTTTTTTAGATATAAAAGTACTCCAACATTAATATTATAATCTGACTTCCGCGTAGAAAGAGGAGCATATTTTATCATACTACTCACTTTTTATTGGATAAAGCCATTTTTCCTGGGATAAAATGAATTTTGCTTTTTTTGCATGTTAAAATGAAAAATGAATAATTTATGGAATATTATATAAGAAATTTTGAAAACGCTATATCATAAACAGATGTTTGAATTATAATGTATGAAATTTTCAGGAAAATTAAGACATCCTTCTGTCTAAAAATGTGCTCTGAGTTGAGTTCAGGCTCTCGAACGTTTGGCGAACAAAGACTTAAATAAAGAAAAATGAAAGAATAATAAAACAATATTTATGAACCCAGTGATTATTAATAATTAATTAATTGTATTGTGTGTACAGCTAGTTGTCACTGCATTTTCCTTAATTAACCTCTGGGGGTACTTTGTGACATTGTTCGATAGGTGAGAACCTCTTCTTCAGAAAGAATCGTGGGGTCGAAACGTTCCCAGAATGTGTGGTCCCTTACATTCACACAGGTGCGCGTTGGGGGAGGGAAATATCTCTTTTGGAGGTTGGCAACACTGATAAGGAATCCACGCAGAAAAACTGAAATTCACTTGTGGTACTGTCCACGTTAGCTGCAGATCATTTCTGACAAAGCGAATTTTTCATTGGTTGGATTTTGTATACGTATATAATATGACTTATTTTTTTAAATTTCAAAAAAGCTTTTCGAAAAAACTTAATATTTGGACATTTACTCAACTTTCAAATTCAAAATTTTATTTAAATTTTGCAAGTGGAAGAACAAGTCCATGCCTAATGTCAGTTTTGGATTTAATGGAGAGCACATGTGTCATTCATAGATTTAACTTAGTGCATTACTTAATAGTTACTAATATTAACCCCTTAAGCGATCAGTTCTTTTTGTTCATAATGTTCCAACAAAGGGCTCATTTTTTTATTGCCTGAAACTAAGCATATTATTAAAAAAATTGCGAAGATGGCAGAATTGTATTTTAATTTTCAAATTAAAATGGTTACACTACTTTTTATTTTAAAATTATGGAATAGAAAACCCCCTAAAAATGCTTGCTTTTTGTAAGTACACTCTGTGTGAATGCAGTGAAGAATGTCTCATATATATATATTTTTTAAACAAAATTTCTCTCATACTTACAAAAATGTTTCATGTTTGTACCTTTTTTTCAATAGAGGATTTTGTATGTATGTGCATATATACATGCACACATAGTTTGAAACATGGTGTAACATTAAGTCTTACTTTGCAATAGGAACAGAGATAATATTGACTTTTTTAGATTTTCTTTCTATTTTTATTTCTTCTCAAGCAACAATTCCTGTTCTTTGTCGAATATTTTCAAGAATTTAAATTCTTGCCTTCAATGAAAAATTCCAGCCTATGCCACGAAGAAAATCCCGGCTGAGAACTGTTTCAGTACCACGGACAAACTGCATCTCTTAAAAAGACTAGCACTAATAATATCATCATAAGAATTAAAAATATGTACAATTCAAAAATAGAAAGAAGAAAATATTACTGTCCGTACAGCTTACAGGCAAACCGGTTGTGGCTAGCTTTCCATGGCCCGTACGGTGTACGGGCAAACCACACTTAAGGGCTAATCTATTGCATACAAATCATCAACATTAACGTAGTATATGAACGCCGGGATTTATCTGAAAAATATTTTAAAAAAATTACAAGCTATAAAATATTTATTTAAATGTTATTAAAATGACCTCGATAATATTCGTCATATGCTTCGAAAAGTGCACGGACCTCGAGGCACCCATTCCTACCGTACATGACTATCATTTCTCAAATTCCAACTTTCAAAATATTAATCTCGAAACATCTTTCGATTGTGATAAATGTACTACGATTACAGCAATGGATCCACTTCCGATTCATCGCATCTATACTCATTCGTCTCCCACCTAATGAATGGAAATCTCGGTTTTAAATGGACGTGTTCAGAATTACTCTAAAGCAGGCATTACATAAATTTGGGAGGATGGAATGCATATCTTAGGTAGGGATGAGATAATATATTGCGGTCTTTGTCAGTAGAAATAGGATGATTTCAGGATTTCCGTGTGTGTGTGGGGGGGGGGTGATTTTATAGAAATGATGTATTTTGATGCAAGCAAATTATGTGGAAAGGGACGGAGATTTTAGAGTTTTCGTTGATTGAAATGGAATTATATTTAAGTCATTTACATGAATAGATTTTGAGTCAAGGATTATTAGTTATGAAATAAAATTTAATGAATTTATTAAAGGTATAGGGAAATACTATTGAGGAAAAGTTCATTTAAATGGGAAAAATAAACTCATTGCATTGGGTGTCATTGCGAAATTTTCTGACACTCTCGAATGTATATTTCATTTATACATCTATGGTTATGATGCATTATCCCAGTATTAAAAATATGTGCCTTGAAGGATTTTTGCATTGCTCAATTCAATTTAAAAAAGTAATAGTGTTTCTTCTTTTTTTTTAAAACTTTGAACGATGTATTAGATGAAATAAAAGTATTTGAATTTTTTAATTCATTTAAATGTACTTACATATTATTTTTGAGGTAATAATACGTATTTCAAAATTTTTCAAGAAAGGACACGTTTTAGTAAAAAATGCATGAAAATGTGTAAAAATTCTCTGAAACTGAAAAATATAGTACTTTTTTTGTTTATAACAGCAATGCAGATTATATTTGCTCTTATCTTATACAAATAATAATTGATATTTTGGCCAATGAAAGTTATACAAACCTTTCTTATATTGTTTAGTAAGATTAATTAAGATAAAGTGGACTATTGTAGAAACTGCGTCGAATGGTTGTTTAAAGTTTGATCACTATTTCATGCTAGATCTTTTATAAACTTAAAAAAAAAAACTAAATTTTGAACAATCCAAAAGAATTGTAAACGATTTTTAGTGTGTTTAGTGTGTTAAGTATCACGTGCGCACGCAGGCATACACGACGCAGTAGCAGACTATTATTTTCTTTTTACACTATCTTATAACAGGAACAATTCATTTCCTTAAAAAATGTTGGCTCATATGAACTGACGCTACTCCAGCGTATTTAATTCTTTTTTTATTTGTCACGCGTTTCCATTCATATAAAATATCTACAACAGATTCTTTTTTTTTAATTTTAATTATTCGCTATATGTTCCTATTTGAGGCCGACTAGGTGGCGTAGTTGGTTAGTCACTGGCCTTTTGCACCCAATGTTGCGGGTTCGACCCCGGCCCAAATTGGTTGATTTTCATGATGCAGAAAATCGAGAGCAGCCATGTCGTATGATTATGTGGCATGTAAAAAATCCCTTGAAGAACCCGTTTGGCTTGGGTACTCTCGGCAAAATTAAATTTCTAAGTTCAATTTCGCATTGTCAGAGCTCAGGTGCCTCCATCTGATGAGGAAACTGGGCGTCAATATTACTTGTGGCAATTGGTGTCTCCTATACGGTGCCGCACTAAAAAGTGATACCAGCTCATGGGGAATGAACTAGGTCTGCAAAGGTAAAAAATACCAATACGCAGCCCCATCAGAAAAAAAATGTTCTTATTTGAATCGAATCATGGAATAAAGTTTGGTTTTTAAAAATTCTTATTCTGTCGAAATTTTGTTCTAAACGAGATCTATCCTGAACTATTCATTCCTGGTCTTAAATTCATTAGATTAATTTGTTTTCATCTCGATTTAAAACGTACAGTTCGCTAATTCGATTCAAGTTACAAAATAAGTATCCATATCAAACATTAATTCTGTCGTATGTACAATTATGTGCAATATACATTACCCTAAAGAAAGGGGAACTTGATCTTCATGTGACTCGTAAAGAAATCAGAAAAATATATTCAGGTATTTTTCAATTAAAGGGCTTGATACAATAAACAAAGGGGAAAAAAGAAAACAGTATAAACGTGCTTTTTCAAATCTTATAGTTACTTCTAAAATGAAAGCACTTTATCAGATGAACAATTTGGAAGTTTCTACTAAGTATATTTGCAAGGGCAAAAATTCTCCTTCCACTCTGGCTGTAGGAAGAAAACAACACACATTCGAAAAATCCTTATTTAAAGCATCATTGAAATACCTCAGAAAAATTCCATTTAAATAAGTAATCCACTCTATTACCTAAAAAAAGAATGTAAGAAAATAACATTCCCGCATTTCTGCAGAAAAGAAATGATGCCCATTCATCTCCAGGCTCACGCATTAGTCTATAATGCGGTTGTTATTTACCTTAATTAGACTTTAAATACCTCTAAGACGACATCTCACTCTTTCATCAATCAAAAGAAAAGGGCTTTATCTGATCCATTAAAATTTGCTGCTGTGAAAGGAAGAATATTATAAAAAATAATAGAAAAAAATTCTCACAAACAACGTTCGTAGAAAATGACAGGAAACAGAAAGAAAAAAAAGTAAAATAATACTTGATTCCAAACTTTACACTGAAGAGTATTGAGGAAAAGTGGAGTAGAGTTGTGCTATGAAGATCACTAATTGGGTCAGGTCTCACATCATTCAAGCTTATCGAGTCATGATGATGGAATGCTTTACGTCCCACTCTTTCGAAACTTGTTCCACAAAGTACTAAAAGATGGAGTTTTTTGCAGCTTTTCTCCGGCTCTCCGCAAATGACCAGAGTTGAAGTACTTGTCACTTAAAAAGGTATTAATTCTGTCAGTCGTACCTTGAGTTTTCCGCACGAGTATTATCGCAGATTGTTATCAAGATTTGCGAGTTTCAAGAGTGTAGAGGAATCGTAACAAAACGGTGAATTGTATAAGCTTAGAGCCGTAATTGTGATTGTAGATGACTAAGTTGTAGTGATCAGGCGACTCAGGAATGGAAGTGATCTTATTCGAAAAAGAAATACCTTAAAATGCTTATAATCCTGTAGTTACTTTAAAGACAGCTTACAGAGAATTCACACAAACTAAAAAAGGAAGTATTACCAATGGTTATCATGAAAGGAAGGATCGTCATTATGTCGTCAAAATGCAATGACGTATCACTAAGTGTAATGAATGACAAGGTAGATGAAAAGTGAATAATTAATGTGTGATTAAGCAAAGGATTAAAATCATGTGAAAAAATGTAAGGTATAAAATTCAAACTTCTAAGGAATTATTTAAAGGAAAAACTGTACAGTTTTGATGCAATAATGAGGCAATAATGATGCAATATTTTGATGCATCAGTATGTGATGTCATAGTCGCATGATAACTGCAATCACGTGTTTGCCACCAATTAGTTCATAAATTCATGTGACGTTATAGTCACGTGATAAATGCAGTCAGGTGTTTCCAGCCAATCAGTTCATGCGCTTCGTTGTTGCCAATCTCTGATTATTAAACTCAAAAAAATTTTAAATTTCTTCATTTTAAAATAATTTTAATTTTAAAATTTCATTATTGAAAGAAAAAAAGAGAATCAATTTTAAATAACGAAACAAAATACATTACCATGTTGCCAGTCTATGGCGTAGTTGAAATAAGTTCCAATGCTGTGCAAATCCATAGCCGCAATCATCAGCAAGTAGCACCCCATGCAGAAATCCGCAAATGCTAAATTGCACATCAAAAACTTCGAAACGCTGTTGCATGCTCCTGTGCTCATGAGTACGACCATCACAGCTACATTTCCCATAACTGATGTAACCACAACAATCCAGACAACAACTCTCAGCAGCATGTTTCCCATGACGTCTTCACAAGGGTTGAAAGCATCTGGCGAAGGAAAACATTCAACATCTCTATAGTTCTTCGACAACTGACCACAGAAGGCTTCCAACTCGACTTCAGAAATCACAGCAACTGTTGTTCCGTGGAACACTCCTTCGAACGGATTATCGGGGAGGTTTTTGTGAATGTTAGGCTTACGTCCCTTTGGTGGCAGATGGTTGCCAAAGAAATCTTCCGAATCAGACATGTTCAGCCAATAATCTTGATAAAATATCGTGTTTTGTGGTTTGGGGACTCCACCCCACTCGGCTCTACGGCGGAACACCTTTTTGACTTTGTTCGACATAGCTTTCTTGGAACGTATTCTCTCACCAGTACTTGTTGTCGTGTAAATGTGCTCTTTTGGGTGGCGTTTATGGTGCTTGCCCCAGAAGTTTGCCAATTCGAGACTCGATTCTGTCTGGGAATTAGCACTATCAGTTTCACTGACCAAATCTATCCATTGCTGTTTTCTAACAAACAGACCTTGTCGCTTGCGCAACTCCGTATTGTCCTTTGATTTTTCGGTGATAGACATTGGGGTGGTTGTACTGGGATTTTGGTTGCAGTACATTTTCTGGATGTTCTCCTTAAAGGCCACGTACTTGGAAAACTCTTCTGGATCGTGGGTGGCTGGGAACTTGAAAGCGCAACAGTGATAAGGATAGGTAAGGTGAGCTTCTTTGATGTACTTGAAGTGGTAAACGGATGGAAATACCTTCAAAGGGTAAACATCGGAGAGTCGAAGTATTTCAAGTTCTTCTAAGCCCTTGGTGGGCAAGTAGCTAATTCTGGTTTCAGAAAGATCTCTAGGAGAAATAAAATTTAAAAGGGTAAGAAGGTTGAAGAATGTTTTATGAAAAATATGTTAAAGTAGCAACATTCATAAATACAGGTTTATTCATAATTCTCTCCCGGGTTTCAAAGAGCTAGAGTAAAGAAAACTGTAGACGAATACTGGAAAAAATAACATTTGAAAGAATACAAGACACAATTCAAGTTTTATTTACATACTTTGCAGGTGTTCCATATGTGTTCCAGTACTAGTAACATTCTACTCAACATGGTACTATCAACGTTATTGGTAATTCGTGGTATCCTTTCATGAATTTCTGCTACTCGTACATCACGAGGCTGAGGGGATTAAAAAAACTCGGCATGATGTAAAAGACAAAGTTTTTGAATAACATGTATAACATGAAAAGGATAACATTTATACAACAACGTACCATTGCGAGGGATCTTTACGCGACCTTCACCCTAGTCCAATTGGGGGAATCTTTGGGCTAGCATTCGAGTTAATTCATAGCCATCTCTCTCAAGAAGAAACCCTGATATGGAGATTAGTTTGACTATATAAAGTCAGGGTTTTGTAATTGTAAGATAGAAGGGGCGGAGAAACTGTTGCGGCATTACAAAGGTGAGATTTAACTGATTTTCACAACTTGAATTAAAAACGGAGTTTACCACTATACTAAATTAGTGGATTGGGAATCTATAGTCTAAGATAGATTAGGTTAAATTAAACTGATTACTTGCGCTTGTTCACTTAGCGCTCATTGCTTTCTTTATATCACTCCTAGGGCATCCTCTTGTGGTTGACTAGTGTGCTTGAACAATAATAAAATAATAATTATTATAGAAGTTTCCGGTCATGTTTTGTTCCCCCTCCCCCTTAAGTAGGCAGGAGGATGAGGGAGCGACTTCCTATGAAGTCGCTCCCATCATGTTAAGTAGAATGTGGCAGAAACTGGACTATCACATTGATGTATGCCATGTAACAAAGGTTCCACATATAGAACACCTGTAAAGCGTGTAAATAGAGCTTGCGTTGTTTCTGTATTCTTTCAAATGTTCTTTTTTTTGAAGTCTTAGTTTTATAACTACAGTGCTCCAAATACCAGGAATGGAACCATGAATAATCCTGTATAAAGAAACATACATAAAACATTGTTTTAAAAAGTTTATGAGAACAAAAGAGCTTTTTGGTGTACAGTAATTGAAAAAGAAAATGTATTCATAATGGTATATTATTCATGCATTTCAGAATTTCACAGATTTTGAGAAAGAAGCTTATTTTCAGAAATGTTTGGAATAGCTGGCGAATCGTGTTTTGGCGGGTTTCCTTTTCTATTTCAGATAATATATGCTTCAAATTTTGCAAATTGTAAAGGATCGATCTCTCTCTTTGTCTCTTTTCTAAAATCCAGACTTTACTCAAGGAGTATTATTATACAAAAATATATCGGGAATATTTGTATAGTATATGAAACTTAAGTTTCTCTCTCGAAGAGATCTTTGAAAAGAGACCCAGAACATACACCGTCTTTCTAAATTATTGTTTGGAGAAGATGTTATGCAAATTTAATGGAGAAAATAAAAAAAAAATGATGGAAATAAATTTAAAAAGGTCAAAAGTTTGAATATTTGTTAAAAAATTTCATATTATTTAATTTTTTGATTACGATTTTCGTTTTACTTACGAAATTCGATGACAATTTGTATTGTCATCGTATGACTTAACAATTCAAAATCAAATGAAAAATAAAAAAGAAAATATACGAATATTTTTCGATTATTTCATTGATTCACATTAAGCTTCAGGCTTCTTTTTGTCGTTCAGTGTTTGCTTACTTTTAAATTAAAGATGCTAATTCTTTTCCAAAATTTTTTAAAGAACATTTTTAAACGCTTTCGACAATACATAAAATAAGCCTTTTAAAAAAGAATTTTAAAATTGACTGTTATTTAAAAAAAAATTGATCAAAATCTATATAAGCAGTCACTTTTGAAGATGCGTAGATTAAAAATATAAAAACCAGTTACATTGAGATAATGTATGTTTCATGTAGTTGATACATTTTTCATTTGATTTTCTATAAACATCGCACGTTGAAGTTACACCAGAGTTATTGAAGAAGTTTGAAATGCTAAATGAATGTGCTAAAATGAAGTTTGTTCGCATTTACTGTTTTTTCCCCTAACAATAGTTAGTTTTGATTGAGTGTTTTTTTGTTTACGTCGCACAAACTTTATCACAACACGAGAGCTATTGGCGACGGATCTTGTAATTTGCAACCTCGGTTGATGACGTTACCCTGAATGGGTACCCCATTCTCCATACTTCCACACCATTCCAGTGTGAGGACTTTTAGCATCGACTGATTTAATGTGTATCTGTACCACTACAGTGGCACCAGGATGTCACTAAGGCCTAAGGATGGAAAACTCCCCTTTTTTAAAAAAAAAAATGTCGACAATTTAGGAGTGAATAAACTTGTATGTATCCCCTTGCAGCTACACCAAGGCTGTTGTGAGTCATTCAGGAGATCGAGTTCCCCTAAGGGCTTAAAACCATTAAGCCAATTTCCTTAAAAATGAGAACGGCTGTTCTTTGGTGACCATTCTCCAAAATACCAACTTGCTCGAGGGAGTTAACTTCGAAAATCAGACAATATCAATTATTATCAATTTTAATCTTGATATGACAGATGGTAAGTGTCATTAAGGATGGTCTTCGTCATTTTAAATCATGGTCAAGTGACGAGGACAACTCCTGAGCAAGCACTCAACTCTCCAAGAGTTAGTGTTTATTCACATCACCCGACGGATCTCGTAATCATTAACCTCCATCAAGTGATGAGGACGTTACCTAAGTTAGCAATTCTTTCTTCAAACTACTCAACCACGGCAACGGGAAGATTCTGTCTCTACATATTTAGCGTGTATCAGCCGCTCTATGAGTCACCAGTGACTTTCGGACTCGACAAAGCCGGCCACGAGTTCATGACCATAACTAATTAGGTTACCGTTGCCATATCTTTTCTCTAAGCTTCCACGCCTAATTCTACGGCAATATAGCAGATTATGTGAAAAATATTATTACTATTTGCATTTTATTTTATTTTATTCGAATAAGGATTATAACCTAGTATTAATGTTTTTTACGTAATACTCAGTATTTTTCGATAAATGTATCTATGTGTGCAGTCCTTTCACACTCGAGGACAAAATCAATGAAGTTACAATGATCAACGTGTGACATCAATAAATTCGTAGTGATCCACGGGCTACATGACTGTGAAAAAATAGGCAGGAATTTTTTTATAAAAAAGGGAGGTTTGTTTCACAAGACTCTAAAGCTCATTCTAAGGGAAGAGATGGTGTTAACAGATATATATTATATATATATATATGTATCTTGTTTTTAAAAAAGTTAAATGGAAATCGAATGAAAATACTTTGCGAACCAGTTAAAGATTAACAGATTAACAGTGAAATTTTTTAGATATCAAGAATAACAGATGCAAAAAAAAAAAAAAAATGACTTTGTTTAAGACAAAAAGCAGACCAAACAATTTTTTTTAACTTTCTTCAAATTTAAATGATGGGCCACTAAAATGGCTTCAGCCGCCCCTTATTTGCCCACGGGCTACCGATTGAAGATCCCCTAGTGTACACAACCCTATGGTGTTAAATTCACCACGAGAATGCGAAATTCAAAAATCGTTTAAGGAGTCTCAGGGGTGTTAACTTTTTCCGGAGGGCTGAAAATATAAACAATATTCAAATACATATAACTCTTTTAAATTAAAATAAATAATTCGAATCTTTTACACATTATTTATAAGGGAATAAGGCTTCAGAAAAGTGTGAAATGTTTAAAATATAATCATAATTAAAAACATTATAAGCATATGAAAATAAGAAATTTTTTTACAAGAAATATTAATTAAGTTTTACTGCGCGCACGCTATTTTTTAAAATAGTAGCCTTTGATGCATAAAACTTTATAGAATTATAAAATGTATCATACACCTAGTAAATTAAGAATAATATGTCTTTTGTATTTCAACATATTTGAAAAATATTGACATTTTTTCAAAATTTTTTGAAAATATATAATCTTTTTACTTTAAAAAAAATATAATCTATTATTCTATTTATTTAAATTTACTACGGTGTAATAAGGATACATTTAACTTTATAAATAAACTTATTTCTAGTAATTAAAGCTAATACTTTTGAAAATAGCGTGCGTGCAGTAAAACTTAACTAATATTTCTTATAAAAATTTCTTATTTTCATATACTTATAATTTTTAAAATTATGATTACATTTTAAACATTTTACACTTTTCTGAAGCCTCATTCTTTTATAAATAATGTGTAAAAGATTCCTTCCTTCTCAATTCATACGTCTACACATCGAAATCGTGACTCTGAACCGCGACATTTCTTTGGAAGGTGGGAACAATTCTCCATTTTTTCAGCAAGGCATTGTTACAAGGAAATGACTGAGGGTAAAAAGAGTCGGGACATCCAGTTCTGCGGAATGATTTACGCCAACACACATTCTTTCGAGTTGCCTGAAACAATAAAAGAGGGCAACACACAAACAGAAGGAAAGGATTCTTTATATTCAAGATAGGTTGAGGGAGATTAATTTACGGACTGATACCGGTATCGAAAAATAAATACCTCACAGTCATTATTAGATAAAAACTTGTCGGTTCATCTTTGAATAACGAACAACAAAGAATTTCTTTTTGTTGATCGAGAGAAAATTTTTCCGGAGGATTTCATGAAATAAAAGAAGTTACCGCTCCTCTCCCCAACCCCCGAGGTGTAAAAAGAAGAATGGGTGCTGGCTTCATTTATGGTATTTCTCTGCTTCAAGCTATGCTCACTGAAGAGGTAAAAAAGAACGCAGGAAAGCAGAAATACTCTCATTTAGAGGGCGAAGAAATATTTCCAACTCGGGATGTATAAGGCATTCCTTTGGCCAGAAAGAGGAACAACGTGTGTGAAGCAACAATTTTAAAATCATTGAATTTCTCTGCTAAAAAATAGTGTTTACTGCTGAAAGGAACGTTTATTTCTTTCATTAAGCACCACAGCAATTAAAATGGATCTATAAGATTGTGTGTCAAGTTTTTTCCGTCTAGCGTTCTCTCTCTGTCTCTCTCTTAGATATTTCTCCGTAGCTCCGGAATACTTACAACTTAAAAGCAAATAAACAAAACAAAACCCAACATAGACGGCTTTTATTTTCTGAAATATAATTGCTACTTTTAAAATTTTACGCAAATGAAATCTGATGAGCATTAAGTGTCTGAATGATTAGACTTCTGTTGTGGATGCTGTGATTCTTGATTTATTAATATTTTGTAAAAAGTAACTTTACGTTCAAAAAGTAGAAAAAAAGGATAAAAATTTTAAGAAATTGCATTGGTATTTTGTTTATTTGTTTCATTTATTATTTTTCTAAAAAAAGAGTTTTACAAAATTATATAATTTTTATTTATTATTTATTTAAAAAAAACCTCTTGAAATTCTAGAAGGACAATTATTTTATTGGTGAACTAGTGTAAAGAAAAGAAATGTAGAGATATAATAATACACATAAAATGAATTTTACTTTCCTATACTGCATCATTTTAGTTGCGTCAGTTATTTTCTTAAAACCTTTGTTTAATTTAAGAGCTTTATTAAAAGTTTATTTGAATTATATAAATGACTCATTTTTAAACTTGCACCTTTTGGACAATAATTCGAATAGCCCTCGAGGTGCCTTATAATACAACGTTATTAAACGTCCAAAACCCCGGGCTGAGCAAAGTCGAATCAGCTTTTCCTCCCTTCAGTAAGTTGATAAAAGTGTACCAAATTTTTTTGTTAACTAAGCATTGGAGGTTTCTCGTCAGACTGACCACCTGACCAGAACATCTGCTCATACACCCCAGTGCCCAAGGTCATGAAAACTGAGATGGGCACAACGCCGATGGCCCTCTATTGCACCAGTGAGTTTCGTTTAAATACCCACTAGCTCACTCACACCATAAGATATTTGTTACCTTAGTCGTATACATGAATGACCTTGGTAATATTTATTGAAAATAATAAAATTTCCAAAATGCTCTTAAATTTTAAATTATGAAAATAGTTTTAGATCTGTACTCTATTACCTCAGTTAAGAGTGTGGCAACAAGATAATGCCAAGCATAAAGTAGCTTGCCTTTTAAGTAACCAAGTACTATAGAACAGTGCCTCCCAACCTTTTTGTCACCGTGGACCAGTCAACAACTGATAATTTTACTGAGGGGGGAAGGCTTTGATTGTTTATATTTTAGATAGTTTTGATTTAGTAATTTAATTTAGTTGTGTTTAAACATGCTTTCAGAATGAAATACAGTTACATGATGAATAAAATTAAAGTGATTTCCATGAAAAGTTACGCAAACCCGAGAGAAATACACCACTGTAAATAAAATGGAAGTAATATAATGTTCTTAGTGAAACCCTGTAGTATTTGATCCACGAACCGGTCTATGGCCTGGAGGTTGGGAACAATTGCTATAGAAAATACCATCAAAATGGAAAATGAGGAACTGATAAACCTAATTCGAAAAGCAAATCTGGCCATGAATGCAGATTGATTGTGGTATGTAGCTATGAGCAGAATTCTTTTAGAGGGGTTGTAGACTGGAGTCCTGATTCAAGGAAGGAATAATGGGACTGATGCTGTTTAAATCAATCGAATTTCAAAACTTTTGGTGAAGTTATAACAATTGAGATGTCATCTTCTTTACCTGACAATCGTTCAGAATCATGATGTCTATCACCAACAGCCTTCTTGTTGGTTCTATAAAACGCATTGTTATGAAAACCTTCAAACTCGAACAAAATTCTACTCAAAATTGTTATTATTGTTAAATTTTATATCTTTTTACGCGTAATTTCTGTTGAAAAGCCATCTGAAAGGCTTATTTTGATAAAGATAAACAACTATATAGTAAAATAAATTGCTAAGCTGAAGACTCATAAAAAAAGTCCGATTTACAATTTCCTGTGTATGAGCACAAACATTTTTCTCTTTTATGAACTGAAAATACAAACAGTTAAAAATAAAAATCTTGCATTCAGTTTTTCAATATTTTTAATTTAAAAGAAGAGGTATTTCACAATAAAAAGTAATTTGAAAAACACAATTCTGGATCTATACTTACAAAGAACGAATATTTTTTAGACCAAGAAATGCTTGTTCATCAATTGAATGCAGTTGAGCGTTGCCTTTCAAGCTCCTGCAAAAAATAAGAAAAATAAACAAATAAATACAAATAACAACAACATAGACGTTTTTATTGTTCGTTGAACAACTCTTTTTAAAAAGTAAATTTTCTATTTCTCTAAAATAAAAAGAATTCCAGTGAATACATTGATAAGGATTTTATATTCATCATTACGTGTGTTCCACATCTAGCTCTTAAAAGAAATATTACTCTAAAAACCAATTCTATTTACGAAGAATTTCATTTTGCAATTTTACTATTGTTTGGCTTGGAACCCTTTTTATCCTTTCAAATCGCCCCAGTTTTCTAATTTGTTAAATGCATCAACCGTTAAATGTTTTTAAATGCTTTTAGGAAAGACATTTCCAACGAATATAATTTAAATGATAAAAGTTTAGTGTAGAAGAAATATTTGATTCTTAAAATGTCTCCTTTTACAATATTACGTATTGAAAGGAGAGTTTTAAGTCGAAAATGCATTAACTGAAATTGGGCAATTCAATTTTCTCATAGAGAGACCGTCGTTTGTCGGTAACATTCAAAGAAATTGGTATTTGCGTCATGACTCTTTTAAATTATGCTTGAAATTGAGTTTGGAGATTCAAACTAAGACTCAAACTATTTAGCTTAGCTCGTAACTTCTGTCGTAGTCTCTCACTACCCCTATGATTATTAACTCCCCTTTGCATATTATCTAAATTTGGGTATGTTGGATTCATGATTAACGACTACTTAATTAATAAATCAATATTATTTATTGAAATTTCTTAATAGAGAAATACACAAATATTAATCAAACTTTAAGAACAACAAATTACAGTGGAGTGCAAGAAGAACCCGATTATGAACGACGGAATACTAACTGAAACCACGGAGAATAACGTATACAATCAAACTACGCATTTATATCTAATTTATGAAAATAACTGACCTGATAACTTTTTAAGGCAGGTTTCTCTAATACTGGATTGTTCTAAGGAGCGGCTTCAATGTTTGATATCTTCAGTTCCGTCCCTAACCGAATTAATGAACCTTTTTCAATAGTCTTCCTCCGGCGAATATACTTCCACTAGTTAAACTAATCTCTCAGAATCACCTTCTTAATCAACCTCGTAGTCATCCTCACTCTCTTCATTTCATTTCTCCCTTTTATATCTTTTTCGAACTCGCTAAACCCGAAACTATCTTGTTTGCATAAGTCACACCCTTGGCTCTCGGCGGAGATTGGTTAAAATAAATAAAGTCTTTAAAGATTTGAGAGAAGGTTAGTGAAACGCGTAAGCACCCATCACAACCCCCCTCCGAGAAAAAAAAGCGAGACTTATTGAAGGTCTAAACGACCTGCAAGAACTCGCTTAATTTACCTAACATCTGAAAAACACTGAACCCGCACAAAATTTTAACTACTCTAGAATGCCTAAAAATACTGAACTTGTAGAAAGTTAACTCACGAACTTTAGAATGCCTGAAAATATTGAACTTGCAGAAAATTTTAACTCTCTAAGTTAGAAACTTTAATTAAACTAGCACACAGAAATGACTACTCAAAGGGGTACTCCACTCTAATTTATTGACCTTTTACAAACATACAATCCCTACAGTGCATCCCATTTGGGCGAAGATCAGGGGAAAACCTTTCCAGGAAAAAACCCTGATCATGCACTTTACTTAAGGGTCCCGTAGACAGAAATTCCAACTCTAAAATGATGAAAGCGCCCTCTTCTGGGAGGGGGGAATGGGCGTTTCTATAGGAAGGGCCAAGTACTCATGAGTACTGGTCTTAATGATCGGAGGTAAATAGTTCCTTCATAAAAGATAAATTATATGCCTTTTTTTCTTTATTTTCAATATTTTCTTGACTTTGAAATAAACATTTTATCCAAGCAATTATTTTTCCAAATTTGCATTTACTTGATCCCATTTTCTGATAATTATGTTCTGACAGCTGTCATGATGAAAGAAAATGACGTCACAGAATCATACAAGCCTCTTCTGCAACAGTTGAGAGAGGGATTCTAAGTGCAAAGGGAGCTCGAGACAGGAAACTCTCCCCCCCGTCTCTTTCGCCTTCTATTTTTGTTCTTGGAGGGTCCAGTTTACAACCAACTGACCTCTCTTTTACTGCCCACCCCATGGCAGTTTTCAATTACATGAAAACTGTGCCTGACATTCTAGTTATACAAAGAAACTGCTTTTTTTACGCTGTTTCGTTTCTGTTTTGAGGAACATCAGTTTTTCATTTGAATTTTATAAAAATATAAGTTTTAGTTAAGGCAGAAACCTTTATATATATATATATTTCTGTACATTGAAAACAATTTTCTGTGATATTCTTCAATATTAAATTGCATCAAAATCCTTTTTTAAACAGTTTAATGACAAGAGAAATTTATAAATTAATTGAATGAATAGTGTAATGTGATTTAAATTATTCTCTTTCCTGAAATATTTCAGGTCAGTTCTTTATTTCCGATTCAGTTGAATAATTTTATTTAAAAACGGTTTAAGACATGTAACAAAAAAAATCTTATGTAAATTTAATAAAGTACAGTGGCGTAACTACCAATGGGCTAAGTGGTGCCGTGCACAGGGGACCCTCGCGCCTTGACCACCAGGCAAGTCGAACTAGCGATAATTTCTCCCATAATTGAGATATAAATATAAAAGATTGTTACATAGCTGTAATCATGACAACTCCGTTGAAAGTAATTTCAAACTTGTAAGGAATTCCCCTAAATTCTTTTCCTTTGTTTATATTGTGTTGCGAATTTTACGTATTAAAAAAAGTTTATATTATTTTTCAATTTTTTTTCATTTTTCTAATTTTTACTTGAAAATAAACATCAAGTTCCATGAAATGTCTTACCACACATCTAAAAAAATCTACACAGGGAGCTATTTCTTCTTGGTCATTTTATTTTTATAACAATATGATTCATAATAAGCTATTTTCCTGTTTCACAATGTTTCGCAATCTGGTATCTGCAACAGACTGATGTAATTTTGACCCCCTCCTCTGTTTTTTCGTGTGTTTTATTTTAAATAATTATAATAATTTTGTATTATATTTTCTTGTTTGTGCATATTCTTTTTATCATTTCCTATCTATCACATGTCAAATCGAACCTGGGTAATCACTAAATTCACAAGGAAACTCATATGCATACATGTAAGTAGTTTGTAGCTTTGCTTTCCTATGTTCTGCAGAGCTTGACACAGGGCTGATGGGAATCAGCTTTGTATATGTATATATATATATAAAATACTCTAATATATTTTTAATTAATAAAACTCCACCAATATTCTCTCTTTTTTTTGCACCAAGACCTTTGGATACCTAGCTACGCCACTGATAAAGTATATTGAGTATTGGTTTTGGGACCCACACAATTTTTTGGAAGAACAGTTTTAGTGTTGGAATTTCTAATATAAATTCAGTTACAAAAAAAAGGAACGAGTCTTACAGTAGTCGCATTGATGTGTAACATCTGACATGTTATCCTGGTAAATACGCAATAGTAACATAAATCCTGAAAAAAATTAATCGGGTATGATTGAAAATAATTTTCTATCGAATAATTTTATCTTTAATGAAAATTTTATTTAATTAACACAAAGAGTCATGTAATTTTTTATCAAAAATAAATATTCTTGTTCAATTTGGGGAAGACACACACACAATAGACTTATGATGACAAAAATATAACACACATACTTGAGATTTTAAAGTATTTAATAACCTTTGAAAAACAACGTCAATAACAGTCCCACTGTTAGTTGTCGATATATTTCGGTTTGTGGTCATTTCGAGCTTGAGCTCATCATTCAAAAAGCTATGAGTGGACAATCGTAAAGTTACCTGACTGACAAACAGATTTGGTAAAGCAGTAATTGGTTCGGCCGTTTGTTTCTGAGAGATTTGTGTTCGTTGCAAAAAAACAAAAACAAAAATCCCTGCTGCGTGAAGTTGAATTTTGTGCAATTCTTTTCGGCTGTACTCCTTCAGTTTTTAATTTTTTTCCTCACATTTCTTTTGTCGAAAATCTCGCATACATTCTGCTTTGGATTTACCCGTCTCGGCAAATCACAAAATCGTTTTAAAGCTATTGTATTCCAGATTTTAATTTCAATTAATTTTTTTCACCAATCATACTAAATATTTTTCTTATTTATCACACTAATGTTATATTTTTAATATCACAAACAGAAACCAGCACACAATATATTTTATTAAAAACAGTATAAAGAATTTAAATCAGCATTTAAAACCGTGGAGGGTTATATACCATAATGACTAAAGACGCGAGATTCCCAAGTTCAAAAAAGGTCATGAAGAATACAAAGAAACTGTAAACTCAAGTGTCATTCTCGCTATCCGATCTTGGCTTAGAACAGGGATGGCCAACTCAAATGACCTTGCAGGCCACATCGGAAAAACATTATAATCCTGCGGGTTGCAAACAAAAATTATATATCTTTATATTATATTTAGACCCATCACAAACATTTATTGGAATGAAAATTTAAAACGGAATGAATTATTATTGATTTCATTATTTTTCATCTATACAAGCATAGATAATTTATAATAATAATGCAAGGATCAAATATGTCTAATTCTAGCAATAGACAGCGCGATGGAGTTACAGGAATATAGTGTGATGCTGCGCTGCAATACCGCACACTTCTAATAATGTATTAAAACAAAAGAAAGGTAATAAAATAGAAACTGTTATGAAGTATATTTGTTACAAACCACTACATTAAAAACAAAAATATTGTACAAAATAATCATATTTTGTAATGAATCTCGAGGGCCGCAAAATTATTCAAGGTTGCGGGTTGGCCACCCTTGGCTTAGAATTACGAAGTCTGTCGCAAATAACATGTATGGCTCTAGAGCAGTGGTCTTCAAACTTTTTCAACTCAAGGAACCCTTTGAACTTGAAAGTGTTTTTGTGGAACCCCTAGAACTAGAAAGTGTTTTCGTAGAACCCCTAGAACTAGAAAGTGTTTTCGTAGAACCCCTAGAACTAAAAAGTGTTTTCGTAGAACCCCATTCCAATCAGAATTTCCCATGATTTTTTGGGAAAATCTGTATATATAATTCCTCAGATGTCAAACATTCAAATTGTGGAGTGAGTGAGTGAATATTAACGTCACACTGTTCAGCTACACGAGAGCTTTTGGTAACGGACCTCGTAATTTTGAACCATGGTCAAGTGACGAGGATGACACCTGAGATAGCACCTCATCTCCTAACTACCACACTAAAGGAAGGACGTTTGAGCTCTCGACAGATTTAACATGCATCGCGCCCCTACACGGTGGGTCATTAGTGGTGCTGGGCTTGAACTTTAAAATTGAGGAACTATTTGCCTGTATTTGTACTTGCAGGGGTGCATTCTTCATAGCGCATTAACTTAGAATTCATTTAAAAAAGAAGCATTGATGAGTTATCTTGAATAATATATGAAACACATGTATAAATGAAAATTGCAAAATGTAGATACTGCTTTCAAGACAGAAATTAAAAAAAAAAAAATTCTGCAATGTTATTTCTAAGTTGAATTTTCAGTGAAGGGAATAAAAATGGAATAAAAACATCAGTAGCAATAGTAAATAAATTAATTGAAATTTATATGTTTTAAGAAGAAACTATTAATGTTACTAAAAATATTCTTAAAATTATGAAAAACTTTCTGATTTATTTTAAATCAACGTCATATGGATCAATGGTATTTCATCTTCGGAATATCTGAATCTTATTTAAAATGCGATGATCAATAAATCCATTTAGTATGTGGAAACTTTCACAATATTTGAAATGAACAGCGGAACAAGAATTTAGAAAAAAGAAATACACACTTTTCTTTCCAATTCCTGAAATTCTGTCCTATATTCTTTTTTCGTTTAGCCGAAAGAAATATTTTTTTTTTGAAGCTGCGACGATGATCCATTTTATTTAATAACTGAAATAAACTGTGCAAAATAAGTTTTAAAACAGTTGATATTCAAATAACTTAAACTTGGAAAAAAACACTGAATTTCGATTTTGGAGATATGTAAGAAAATAATGCGAAAACTGATTCACTTTATCCTGACGATTCAAATGCATTTAATAAATATAAATTGTTCATTTTAATTATTAATAAAATCTAACTTATTTAGTATATATAAATAATTTTAAGAAAGGTGGAATAAAAAACAGAGGATAGCTTTTTGTACAAAACGTATTTGTAGTTATTTTCAAGCACAGACTCAAACTTTCCTAAGAATGATGTAATTGTAAACAGTATCTTGAATGCCTATAGATTCTTAGAAAACAAGACCCATTTGGGGGGGGGGACATCTCTGTTACACCGAAGAGTCATAAATTACCACCTTTCACCAAGGAACGCAGGGGAAATTTCATGTATCCTTCCGCAAGAAGGCGGAGTTGCAAGTTTACTTTCCCCTCATTCCAAATATGCAATGCTGACTTATTTAATTACTCGCAAATAAAATAGTTTAAAAATTTTAAAGTATATGCGTTTGAAAGAGCATAAAAAATAAATTATGTCCGCTTTTTTACTTTTTTTATCCGATAATTGAAAATATTTTTATGATCGTTTCAACGCACTAAATGTAAATTTTCAAGCTTTTAATAGATATTTAAAAATATTTAGAAATTTTTTTAAAAAAAATCGAAATCAAGAGAAACATTAAATTTTTTTTGATCTTTAGGATGCATTTTGTTTCATACAGTTAAAAGCAATACCTTAGATGTAAATTGAATTATAAGAAACTCCATAGGATTAACATTACGCTCGGGTTTTCGTGGTGGCGTGTCACCGGGAGCCTTAAGTGCTAATAAATATAAAATTTTACATTAATATCTTCTCACGACATCAAAGTTTTCATCGCATGTTCAGGGCACTATGTTTTATCGCACTATGTTCAGGGACTGCTGCCCTGAAAGGAAACCTTGTCAATTTTTTCTAAAACATGACATTAAATGCACAGAACTTTTATACAACTTCCTTATTGACATAAAATATGGCATACATTATATTATATATATATAGTTTCATAACGAAATAACCTTCATCTGGTTTCATTTTCAAAAAATTCCCAATCAATCGCGCTGCGCTGTTAATGTTTTTTTGTTAGTATTCCTAATTACGCCGCGCCCAGAAACCAGACACTACTTATACGTCTTAATAATTACACATAAAAATATATACATTTTTTACATAGAATATATTACAACAAACAATACAAGTAATCTCACATATAAAGCCTCGTCTTTAATGTGTAGCAAAACAATTGCAATTCAACAAGTGTTTTTCCACAATTTGGAAAAAAATTAAATACAAAAGCTTTTTCAACCGATATGAAAATACACAAAACGCAGTAACTTTGTACTGAAATTTTACAAAAAAAATAGACTAGCTCACATGGAAAATACTCCGAACTGTCTGTCACAGGAAAAATAAACAAATTAGAACTATACAACCTGGCTAGTCTTTAGATCCAATCTGCATAGGCTTTGTCTCCAACCATGGCCTCTGTGCTGGATGACCTTGTCCTAGGGTTGTCCTCTCTGCGCTCCCACCTTCTGGGTCTCCTCTTCCGTTGAGTCCGTTGAAGTTGATATGCTCCTGCTGAGGCGTTGTTTTCCTTTGTGAGAACTGGAACTTGGCTGTTGTCCACTCGACGTCGGCTCCGAAGATTGTATGGACAGCTCCTTTCCTGATGAGGTATGTTGTACTTGAATCTGTGGGATTGTCCTGGAACTGCTCTTTCAGAACTATTTTCTTCCACCTTTCTATACCGCTTTCTGGAGGGACGAGACGGCATTGACGAGGAAAACTTTCTCTTGTCTCGGGATACCTGGGCCTCTGGCCTCTTCTTCTTTTGTATATTATCTCTCCAAGAGTCTGGTCTTCCTCTTTTCTCTCTTTCAGTCCAATACGGTTTTTTACCCCTGAAATTATACACCTCACCCCCCGAAGAAACAGCAGATTCCGTTCGTCCACGTTTTTTTCTCACCTCCACTCCATCGCGTCTATTCGCAACTATATCTCTACTACCATTTAAATTTCCTAATTTCGATCCTCTACGACAACCCCCATCACTCTCCGATTGCACCAATCTCGACTGCCCATCATCCGACCTGACTGATGCCACTGCACCATGATCACTACTAATGTCACTTTCCGACTCAGCAACACTGTCTTCTCTTTGATGGTAAATTCTCACCTGGTCCACATTAACAGTTATTCTTTTACCAAATTTTAATATTACTAAATTATTATTATTTTTTACACTCAGAACTTTATATGGGCCCTCAAACTTTGGCCTAAATTTACCCACTATTTTCTTACTTGCCGAACTCAACGGGTGAGTTTGAACTAACACTAGATCATCAACCTTCACATTAACTTCACGCCTCTTCTTATTCTAATATTTCGCCCATTTCTCGTGCTGGCGCTTTGTATGAATTCTAGCCTCCTCAAACAATTTTTCTATGTTCCCACAAACTAAGTCTGATCCATCAGTTACCATTACTAATTTTTGAAAAGGGGTGATTAAATTTCGACCTAAATATAATTCCGCCGGTGTTTTACCCGTTGTCTCATGTACTGCTGTCCTAAGAGCGTAGCTGAACTCTTGCAGAAATTGGTCCCAGTTAATGTGATTATCCGCGACAAAACTCGAAATCATTTTTAAAAGAGTACGATTAACTCTTTCCGTTTGATTAGCTTGTGGACGATATACCACAGTTTTAACTTGTTTTATGTTCAAACTGCGACATACTTGCTCAAAAACTTCGGATATCATTTGGGGGCACACACCACAGTTGTCGCTAACTAGTTTTACAGGAGCTCCATAACGCGAAATATAATTGTCAAAAAATGCATTGGCAATTGCTTTAGCCGAAGCTTTCCTTAAGGGAACTATTTCAACCCATTTAGAAAAATTATCTGTAATTACTAAAATAAATTTATAGCGTTCTGGACTAGTTGCAGGGTATGGGCCTAACAAATCTAAAGATACGATTTCATTCGGAAAATTCGTTACTATCGGAATTAATTGACCAGCTGGTAATCCGTTTTTATAATTGACTTTTTGGCATTGGTCGCAGGTTGCTACATATTTATAAATGTATTTCCTCATGTACGGGAAATAACACGCGTCTTTTAATTTAAAGTAGGTTTTCTTTTTGCCTAAATGGCCTGCCATCGGCGAGTCATGGAATTCTCGCATAACATCTTTACGTAATGTTTTAGGTATAAATACCCTTAATTCACCTAGTGTGGTTGTATATTTTGCATAATATAGCAATCCGTCTATCAATTTAAAGTCTCGGGACCAATTTCTACAGATTGATTCATTAATGGAACTATCGTCCGGATTTTCCAAAAACTTCACGATGTGACCTAGCTCCGGATCATTTCTCTGTTCCTCTCTCAACTGTTCTCTAGACGATAATACTAACGATCTAATCACCGCACAAGACACCTTTGGTTCTTCATTACTTTCTAAAGGGTTCCTAGACAACATATCAGCCACTAGATTTTGCGTACCTGGGCGATGTTCCCATTCTACATTAAAATTTGCCAACTTAAGCGTCCACCTTATCATTCTAGACGACAAATTCTTTCCATTCGTTAATTTGGTAAGTGCAGCATGGTCTGTTATCACTTTAACCGGCAAGGACCCGAAATACGTGCGATATTTATTTAATGCCCATATGACAGCTAAACATTCACGTTCCGTCACACTATAGTTTCTTTCTGCGCGGTTTAAAGTTCTCGAGGCAAAAGCCATAGGCCTATTATTCTATGTCAATACTGCTCCTACCCCCACTGAGCTCGCATCCGTATAGAGTTCAAAAGCTTGGGAAAAATCTGGTAATTGTAACACTGGAGCTTCTGTCAGTGCTTTCTTAATACGATCAAAGGCTTCCTGCGCTGATTCCGACCATCGGAACTTAGAGTTTTTTCGTTTTAAATTATATAAGGGTTCACACATGTCTGCGTAGTTCTTAATAAACTTTTGATACCAACCCGTCATTCCTAAAAATTTTGCTACCTGTTTTGCAGTTTTTGGAGGTTTCATTTCAATAATTGCTTTTACCTTCTCCTCATCTGTTTTAACCCCTTCTTTATTAATAACTAAACCCAAATAACGTAATTGTTCCCTCGCGAAATGACATTTCTCACGATTCAACGTTAAACCAGCCTCCTGCAACAATCTGAATACTTCTCGTAAGTGTTCTACATGGCGTTCAAAAGATGGAGATGAAATAATCACGTCATCCATATAACAGTGGGCAAAACGCCCGAGGACTGGCTTGAGAATCATCTGTATTGCCCTTTGAAAATTTGGAACTGCCCCCGAAAGGCCAAATGGCATGCGAGTAAATGCAAAAGTACCGTTTTTCGTAACAAACGCTGTCTTATGAACATCTTTGGGGTGTACTGCCATCTGAAAGTATCCGCTGCGTAAATCAAGTGATGACATAATTTCGGTGTGTGGAATATTAGTCATCAAATCATCAATTATTGGTAGCGGATATCGCGGATATCTCGTGATCGCATTTAATTTCCTATAATCTATTGCAAACCTATAAGCTTCTGGGTCATCTAACGGCAACCCGTTTTTCTTCCGACATAAAACAACTGGAGATGTGTAGGGCGATGTTGTTGGAACTATTGTTCCATCGTTCAACATCTTCTGAACATGGTAGTTAATGATACCCTGTTTGACCCTGTCATAGCGATAAGGTCTCGAAAAAACAGGAGGACTATCACCCGTGTCAATTTCATGACAAAACACATGTGTCAGACCAGGCTTAAGTGAAAACAACCCATGAAATTCCTTAAACAAAATCTGTAATTTTTGTTTTTGTTCTGAATTTAACTTAGTGTTCGATAAATCTATCTGAACCGGTTCGTCCGAAATTGCCACTTTTTCAATTTGCGAATCCGGAATGATTAACGATTTAGACAGAAAGTCCAAACTAATCTTTGCATGTGACATAAAATCAATACCTAGGATGCATGGATATTGCATCTCAGCAATCACATGAAATTTCCACAACTTCGAAAATTCTCTTATTTTAATTCTTAACTCAACTGTGCCTAAATTTCTGCATTGTGACCCTTGAGCTGTAACTACTTCAGCTAACGATTTCTTAATAGGACAGAAAGAAAAATATGATCGGTATGTTTTTTCTGAAATAAATGACTTTTCCGTACCTGTATCCCAGAGCGCTTTTAGAAACGTATCATGCAAAAGAATCGGCACATACGGAAGTTCAACTGGTGATAATCGTAATGAATTAAGTTTAATTCCATTAGGAGGATTTGACTTAACTAGCGATCGTTTAGAAGTTTAAATTGGCATTTCTTTGCCTTTCGCTGTTGCAATCAACACGCCTCCAATTCTGCTTTGCTGAATCATCATTAGGACCCTTCCTAACCACCATCCTACGGTTCTGATACCGGTCTGTTCGCTGATTTGGCTGATTGTAGCGATTTCCTCCCTCGAATCCTTGATTTTGATAATTACGACGAGAAAAATTATTCGCACACCTGCCTAGTCCTCTTTGATCATTTTGACTATTTCCGACCCCAGTATATCTCCAATTTCTATTATTCCTTCTTTCCTCAAGATTCCTACTCACATCCCAACTTCGTCTAGCAAAATTATTACTCGAACCCTGGTTTTCCCTGCAGCTATGACGTTCCTCATACCTGTCTACCAACTCTACCAACTGAGCTTTCGTTGTGGGGTTTCGAACTTCTAAATAATCCATTATTTGGGGTTCTAGTCGCATTACTATGTGATCGACCAATTTTATTTCATCATAATTCAAATCTAAAGCTTTATGAATTTTTAATAGTTGAAAAATAAAGTCTGACGGGGCTTGACCTCTCCATTGTTTCGATGAAAAAAACTGAGCCTCTAACTCTGATTTATTCCGTATTACAGGAAAACTATCTGACAATTTCTTTTTAAGCGTTGCAAATGCAGTCGCTTCTTCATTTACACACTCGAACCCTATAACGTCAAACCAGTCTAACGCTCTCCCAATCAAATGACCTTTTAAATACGCACATGATAGATTCGCCGGTATTTCATAGTAGGCTATATTGTCATCTATATTAGATATAAACTCAGACACATTTTCTTTACCCGAAAAAAATAATTCCGGCAAAACTCTAAATCCTGCACTTGCTCTTAATTCCGGTATTTCGTTTGGGCGCCAGTGTCGTAGTCTCTCACTACCCCTATGATTATTAACTCTCCTTTGCATATTATCTAAATTTGGGTATGTTGGATTCATGATTAACGACTACTTAATTAATAAATCAATATTATTTATTGACCTTTCTTAATAGAGAAATACACAAATATTAATCAAACTTTAAGAACAACAAATTACAGTGGAGTGCGAGAAGAACCCGATTATGAACGACGGAATACTAACTGAAACCACGGAGAATAACGTGTACAATCAAACTACGCATTTATATCTAATTTATGAAAATGACTGACCTGATACCTTTTTAAGGCAGGTTTCTCTAATACTGGATTGTTCTAAGGAGCGTCTTCAATCTTTGATATCTTCAGTTCCGTCCCTAACCGAATTAATAAACCTTTTTCAATAGTCTTCCTCCGGCGAATATACTTCCACTAGTTAAACTAATCTCTCAGAATCACCTTCTTAATCAACCTCGTAGTCATTCTCACTCTCTTCATTTCATTTCTCCCTTTTATATCTTTTTCGAACTCGCTAAACCCGAAACTATCTTGTTTGCATAAGTCACACCCTTGGCTCTCGGCGGAGATTGGTTAAAATAAATAAAGTCTTTAAAGATTTGAGAGAAGGTTAGTGAAACGCGTAAGCACCCGTCACACTTCTTCCTGCGATTTCGCCATCTTTATAAAAAATTAAAGACCAAGTAAGTTTTCTTTTCCGTTTCCGAATAAAATGAGTTGTATTAAATAAATAAATTTCAACTTTAAAAATTTTTTAGTAACTTTAAAATTAGTGGGTAAGTTATTTAGTCACGAGCCTATTGCATTAAAATGCATGATCCTACGACTTGATTTGATAATACGATCATGCAATGTAGGATCATATGATATATTATATAAAAAACGTCAATCAATATTTTATATACATATTTCGAATATTAAATTAATCTAACTAAGTTAGAAAATTAGAAATCGAACCTAGAACGAGATTTGTGTAAAATAAGTTAAAAGAATTTAATTATAGATGTAAAACATAAAAAAAACATTTGCTTAATGTATGATACAAACTTTTGCAAAATAATCGAAGGACCACGAAGAAGAAGTAGTTGTTTCTAATGAAATGAAATACGTGTACAGATCCTACACAGATAATAGGATGATGTAAAAAAATCAAGGCCATCCACATCTCATGATTACAGCTTGAATATTCAAATCTGTTGTTGTTGGAACCGCCCCTGCTTGTATGCACCTCGATAAACGGTGACAGAAGTTCCTAATGTCATCCTGCGACATACATTCTGCCGAGCATTCACTACGTGTTGCTCCAGATCTGCGACATTTTGAGGTGCACGAATCTAGCGTCTTACCATGTCCCAGAAATGTTCATTCTGTGACAGGTCTGGAGACCTTGCTGGCCAAGGAAGAGTATTAACGGTATGAATACAGTTCAGAGATAAGTGAATGGTATGGGGCCTGGCATTATCTTGTTGGAAACTGGCCCCAGATGATGTGCCATTTTAGGGTAACACAACCGGCCACAGGATGGTATCAACATATTGTTGAGCTGTTAAAGATGTATGGAGAATAACTAGAGATGATCTGCTGTCGTATGAAATAGCAGCCCACACCGTCACAGCAGGGGTTATGGCTGCATGCCTTTGTAAAACAAAGGCTTATTGATACCCGGCCGTCCAGACACGAAGACGTTGGTCATCTGCTTCAAAAGTAAAACGGAATTCATCACTGAACACTATGCGATACCTGTCTGATGGCAACAGATGGATGCAAAAGATTCTGCTGATGTTGTGGGGTCAAAGGCAGACATCTTAAAGGCCGCGGTGAGCGTAATACCGCCTCAGCCTAGCGCCGTGAAATGGATGATACCACGGGGGGAGGGGTATGGAAAAGGTTGTAATATACGCTGAATAGTAGACAATGATACCGTTGGATCAATTCGGGCCTGTCGAACAATCATCCGATCTTGCCTCGCATTTGTGCATCTTAACCTTCCAGAGTGTTCATGTCGTCGAAAAGTTACTCAGCAACCATTGCTGCCAGCACCTTTGCACAGCTGTGTCTGTACGTTGCAGGTGACGACCTGTTGCTCGATATGACTACCCAGCTTCACGCATTCCGACAATGCAACCTCGTTTGAAGTCTTTCGGTTGCCTATAAGGTCTTCGAAAACTCCATCATTCGTTTTTCTCTCGGGATTTACAACTGCGAAAACGAAAAAAAGGTAAATTTTCTGCCTCTATTATCGGTTTTATACTTTGCGAGTTGCTCCGCAGAAATTCGTGCTACGACAACAATTCATGCTCATTGGCCTTGAAAATTTTATCATTTGCATTTTTTATCAAGATGTCTTTGCTTGCGAAGCTTTATCCCAATCGAATTACTATTTCTTTGTGCTTCGATTTATTTGCAAAACAGTGCATATTATTTCATAATAAAAACTAATAATAGATGTCGTATTTTTGCTTAAGAATTGCTATATAATCCAGCCTGAAATCCTAAATTTCTGTAAATAATGACAAAATAGTTCTATTTAGAGTAAATACGTATGAAGGGGGCAAAATGCACACTACATTACATAAATTATAAATTCAGTGAGCTATTATTGAAAGAAAGTAAACGATATTCCAAAAGAGAAAAATACAATTAATTATACATATTTTTTACATCTAGTGCATTATGAAAATAAAGTGGTAAGCAAAAAGTTGTCAAAATGTATTACTAACAAAAAGTCTTATTAATGAACAAATCTAGAGTTTTTTTTGGAAATAAAAACATATGAAAATGATTACACTTTTTTTTTATAGCGCAAGTCCAGGTTATGAATCTGAAGTAAAATGAATTTATATTTATAGATTCTGACACTTAATTTAATATTAATTAACAATATTTTTTATATAATGTTTTGAAAATAATATCATTGGAATAATTCATAAAGTAGGAGAAATTTCATTAGTAAAATAAATGTCAGATTTCATTACCTCAAAGATACCTTGAAAATTGTACTTTAAAAGACCCCTTATTTTAATTTCTGAATTGAAATGTTTTTTCTTAATTTGCTTTATTCCTTATTTAGTCTTTTTAATGTTTTAAAATTCAATCTGTTTTACTCCTTTATTTTTACGTTTTGAAGTTTAATCTCCATTATTTTTATGTATTAAAGTTTAATCTACTTTATTCATTTA
This sequence comes from Trichonephila clavata, assembly GCA_019973975.1. Taxonomy (NCBI): domain Eukaryota; kingdom Metazoa; phylum Arthropoda; class Arachnida; order Araneae; family Nephilidae; genus Trichonephila; species Trichonephila clavata. The sequence goes on from BMAO01011924.1 coordinate 320,530, forward strand.
CATTTAATTTTTAAGGTAAACATATATACGTCGCTATGTATATTTAATATTATTTCAATGTAGTTTTAAATAGTCAATTTAAGAGAGTAAATATAAATATTACCAACACTCATAACTATCACTGATATATTGGTCTGTTTTTTTAAATTACAAATAACCTTCGAGTTTCTATGATTTAACATACAAACATAGTCTTATCCAATAATCCGAAAGAATAAGCCTATTTTGTAGTTCCAAAGAGAAACAGAGAGAAATAGAGAAAAATGTGCTGAATTGTGCGTTGTTTACCCCAACCATCCACGACGTCCAATCAAACTTCGAAATGCAATCAATAGACTCTTTTCTTTTCAAACGAAATGTCTTCCACTTATAATGTAGAATCGGAATCGAATTAAAAATCAGAATAGAGATTCTTATCGATAATGGAATCGTTAGATTCTGGAAATCGTCACCTAAACAAAAATCGATTTATTTTCTTTGAGACTGCTAGATCTTATTTGTTCCATTAGATCAACTTTTAAAGAGATAGAGTTAGTTCATACACAAGATCTCTGCAGACATATTCCCTTTGATTGTAACTGTATCACGTGAAATAACATTCCAAGAATATCGGGAACGAATGGTTTTTGAATACATTCGAAAGTACCTTGCAAAGAACTGGCAACTTCCTTATTTAAAAGATTCATTCAATATTGCTCACTTATAGAAGTACTTAAAATTTACGAAACAAAATTCTCTCGCTCTCCGACTTAAATTTAGCTCATTAAAACATGATAGTGCTTTCACTACTGAATAGATGTAATACTTTTTGACTGGCATGATTCTGAATCACTTTGAACTGACAACTTCTAAGTTTGAAATGAGAGAGAGAGAGAGAGAGAACAGAGATGAAAAGAGGATTCAAGGAAAAAAATTTGCAAAGATTGTTTTCTCGTAAAAAAAAATAACAATTTAGTAGATTTTACAGTTTTTGATGATAGCTGGATGAATTCTAATCAATGGGAATTAAACTGGGATATTATAAATGAATATATATATATATATATATATATATGTATTATGTTTTAATTTATTCCTTCAATTAATATAGTTAATCAGCATCTAACCAGAATTTACTCAAAATCGATATTTACTATATTTAATTTTTTCTTATGAGTTTATACGAGGTTTTAAAAATGGCTTTCTTTATGTTAATAAAGTACCTCTGTAGTATTTGAAAGATATAAAACTTCTCTACTCTTAACTTTTTCAAGAATTTTACTTTGATATCGATACATCATTATTTTTTAAAGTTAAATACAAAAAAAGTAAAGTTGTTAGTGAAAGTATTATTTTTTAAATATAGTTGGTAAAAAAGTAAATTGTTTATAAATACAGAATGAATAAAAATGCGGCATCTGATATTTAAAAAATTATATTATCGGAACTACTGCACGTGTTACAATAAGTGATACATGAATGTTAAGAGAAATACACCAATTTTTTTCCTAATGCAAATGTTTTATGTGTGACCCTCTTGTTACACGGCAAACCTCCGATCTATAATCCAGTTCGTTCCATACATTTTGTAGCATCACTCTATCATTGGTTGGTACTGTTGCACAAATACTTACTTGTCGTCCTCTGTTATTTGTAGTGTCAAATACAAATGATAAGAGTTGAAATTTAATTTTTTTCGTAAAATTTTCCATACTGTTTTCTGGGGTATTCCAAGTTTACAAGCGGTAACTTTCGTAGACTTCGTTGAAATCGAACAAAAGTCTGTCTCGTCTTTTCTATTGTTTCTTCCAAGATGCTTGGCCGGCCACTGCTTTCTTTTTACACAAGTACACTGTTATGTTAAATGGATGATGCCATCGAAGAATGCTTTTGCCGGATGACGTTTTCCCCCCGTAGAGCCTTCTAAATGCACGCGAAATAACTGAAAAAACCTATGCTTGCTCTAATATGCTGAAACTCATCTCTGTCATTGCGTTGTTTGGCTTTCACTCATAGCAAGCTTTAATGTACTGTTGATAATTGGTGGGGGAAAAAAAACTTGATAAACTTCTCTTTGCATTTATGTATCACTTATTGTAATGTATGCAATAGTTTCGATAGTGATTTTTTAAAATAGGTTTCATTATTTTGTACCGGCCCTTTATTTTCAAGACATTTCGATTCTTTATGAGCCAAGATCCTAATTTTGCTTCTTTTCTTCAATAGTTTAGGAAATATTCGAGGTCTAACTTACAATAGAAAACTGTGGAGCCCTAAGAAGTTATATACTCTGAAGTGCTACTGAATTAGGGATAGGAAGGGCTATATGAAAATTGTGCAGCGATGCGCATCATTTATGCGCAAGTGAGGGCGCTGGTAACTGCATATATAACGCGTATTGAATTAGTTGTTGGAATTGCCAGCATGGTTAAACTGACTGATTTAGACGCCTTCGATCACGGACAAATCGTAGGTGCGCGACGCATGGGCCATTCAATTTCCAAAATCGTCAGACAGCTAGAATTTTCAAGGTCGACAGTGTCAAGAGTATACCAAGAATATATGGCTGATGGACAAAAAAAAAAAAAAAAAAACTAGCGATCGAGCAAACTGCAAAGGACAATTAGCCTTGACAGTGCGTGGTGAGAGACGTCTCAGGCGTATTGTACGTAGCCAGAGAAGCCAAACATTAGCTCAAATTTCCATCCAGTTGAATGACGGTGTCAATCGTATAGCCAGTAAACGGATTGTGCAACGCTCGCTTCATTGTATGGGTTTCGGGAGCTGTCGACCTACGAGTGTACCATTGCTCAATGCTTGCCATTTAGCTGCATGTCTTGCCTGGGCAAGATAGTACAGAGACTAGAGTGTAGAGGACTGGAAACGAGTAGCATGGACTGATGAGTTTCGATTCCGACTACTTAACGCCGATGGGAGGAGGAGAATATGGTGTCAGGCTCATGTTGCATGGATCCTGCATGCCAGGTTGGAACTGTACAAGGGCATTATGGCTCAATAATAATTTTCTGGGTTTTTTGGCTCTGTTTGGGATCTTTGGTGCGCTTACCAACTTCCCTCAATGCAATTCGGTACGTAGAGTTGCTGGGTGATCCCCTCCATCCATTTATGCAGTTCTGTCATCCGCACGGTAATAGCGTTTTCTAGCAAGACAACTGTACCTCTCACACGACCCGTTTGGCCATTGGCTGGTTGGATGAGCATTCCTCTGACATTTCTGTCAAAAATTGGCCACCTAGAAGCCCATACTTAAATCCTATTGAACATCTTTGGGATGCTTTGGAACAAGGCGTTAAAGACCATCCCACAGCACCAGCGATCGTTACTGAATTGTGGACAGTTTTAGTCAATATTTGGCAAGTTATTCCTGTGGAAAGTTTCCAGAAACTTGTTGAATTTATGATTCGTCGTGTGGCTGCTATAATCAAGGCCAGAGGAAGCCCAACTCGTTACTAGGTAGGTACCGTAATTCAGAGGCACTGCAAAGCTTATAAACAATGAATTATCGATCTACTTTTCTCAAGCATTTGGCAGTAGAAAAAATATTATCAACTATTTGTAAAAAGTAATCCAGTATATAGTCCCCGAATGAATTTTTCCGATTACTTTCTGAATAAATGACTTATATTAACTGGAATTCTTTATTGTAGAACGCTGGACGTTAAAGATTAAAGATGAAGTATCCTTTACTAAAACTATTACTTAATAATTTATTTCACACAAAGGCATCACATATTGTTAACAAAGATTTTGGGCAAAGAACATGGACTGTTTTTCGAATAGCGAACACTTTCTCTCTTCACCTGGCATCTACTAAAGGTTGTTGGTCACTAGAGGGCGCTTCTGCTGTCCGAAGCAGTCAGTTATAGCTATTATAACTCGAATGGCTTCATGGGGGAAAAATTAGATTTCATTGTCAAATTTTATATCAATTAATTATACTAATAAAATTAATGTCGAAAAAAATGTTTTTTTAGTTGTTCCTGTATTTCTTTCTGTTCTTAATATTGATATCAGCAATGCAGCCACAAAAATTATTAATGGGGCTGTTTAAAGATTAATATTCTTAAAAGAAAAAATATTCTTAAAATAAATAACACGAGACAAGTTAAATTAAAAAAGATCGAGACATAGTTAATGCTGAATTTTTTAAATTTATTTAAAACATATTCGGAAAGACTAATAGCTATTCTTTTTTTTACAATTATCGAACACTGCTTCATGAGTATTAGCATTAAAAAAGTGTATTCTGAATTGTTGAATATGGTTCTGAACTAAATTCCCTTTCTAAAATTTAAGTTTTTGACTTGAAGCTCCGAGTCACCGATTTATGAAGGAAATATAGAATGTTGCATTTCTGTTCTTTTATCGGACATGTTTTCCTCTCGCTAGAAGAATTTGACTCTTCTTTGATATTTTAAAGTATTCTTTTTCGAAAAGGGGTTTGAAACATTTAAATGCGCCTCAGTGGGCTTCAAAAGAATGATGGTTTCCTCTAGTATCAGCAGGAGTCGCTGTTGCTTTCATCTAAATGCTTGCTAAAGAAGATGGAACTACTTTAAAGTTTTGGACTTTAGTATCGTTAGGCTAAAAAATAACTTGTTTCAAGTTCTTAAACTGAGTTATTCTTTATATGAATTAGGTAAATACAGTTGAAGTTAATTAAATAAATTTAAGAATCCATATTAAAGCTCTTTCTTTTACACAATAACAATAGAATTACGCTTTTCAAAATAATTCTTAGAATATTTTAACAAGTATAATCTGGAGTTTATAAAACTATTTTGAGTTTTATATTTTGACTAAATGCAGTTTAAATTCTAAAATGAAATTCATTAAATAAACTAAGAATTTCTAAATGGAAATATCCCAATGTAATTGCTCTTCTTATAATAATTGTGACTGACCAAGTAGCAGAAGCGACATCTAGCAACCAGTCATCTTCAGAACAGGTCAGGTGAGGAATGAACGTGGCTGTTTAAAAATAATTGTTACACTAAAAAAAATTCCGTTGGTCCCAGTCCCGAATGTTTCGCATTTAGTTTAATTTTTCAAGTCCAGCGTTCTACACTAATCTGTATATACATACATACATGCATATATATATGAATATTTATGTTAACTCAATTTTTTTACTCCTAAGTGTAAAAATATGGCAATTCTGATAAATAAAGATATTTCTATTTTTTGTTAAAAAAAAAAGAGAGAGATTTTGTTAGTTTTATTTTTATAGTATTGTATTTCTTTGTATATAAGTAATGAAAAAGTACTCCAACTGTTCACACACAAAGATGATTTCTTATAAGAGAAATTTGAAAGCTACTTACAGTTTGGCGATTTCAGATCCAAAAAAAGCCTTTTTTTCTATTTTAGTGATCAAGTTGAAGTCCAGATTTCTAAAAATAATTAAAAAAAATTTCTACATGAAAAATTTAATATGGTTTTACGTTTTATAATTTATTCTTCAATAATTTTATGAAAGATTCAAAATAATATCTGTGACAATGACAAATTTTAAAGATTTATAATTTTAAAAAAAATTGTCACAAAATGAAATAAAACTTAAGATTTCATATTTTAAAACTTTTCATTAAACTAAAAACATTAAAAAGCAGTTTCGTAATATTCTACAAAAATAATTTATGTTGATTTTGAAACATTAATATCGTTAATTCCTTCGGTAAAATTCAATTTTAAGAAAATCCTAAAAAGATTTTTTTAATAAAATTAAATTTACTTTTTCTTATTATGTCATGAATTTTCTTGGCACTTATTTCTTAATATCATTCAAGTGGCCACCTTTGGGGAATTTCAACAACTTTTTATATGCTCTGAAAACCGCTTTCAACTGGGGAACAGTATGTTTTTAACGGCCGCGGTGGCCGAGTGGTCTAGGCATCGGATCATGGCTAACGTGTCATGAGTTCGATCCTAGTACCACTAAAGATCCGTCGTGTAGGGGAGGGATGCACGTTAAATCTGTCGAGAGCTCAAACGTCCTCCCGTGGGTGTGGTGTGGTAGTTAGGAGAGGGGGGTGCCAGCTCAGGTGTCGTCCGCGTCACTTGACCATGGTTCAAAATGACGCGGACCGTCGCCAAAAGCCCTCGTGTTGCTAATCAGTGCGACGTTAATATTCACTCACTCACTGAAAACCGCTTTGCCATTGTCCTTGATCAACATCCAATTGGATGCCACAACTTGGCGTTTAATTTCTGATTGCAGTTCATTTTCGGTGATAAACTGTTAGTATGGGTTTATATGCAAAAACGATTTTCTTTTTCAATTTTGCTGAAAATATATTACCCAGAAACCGAGAAGTTGAAAATCAAAGTGGAATTTTATAATTTAGTTTATTTTAGATGTATACGAATAATTAGAAATACAAATGAAGTCATCCTATTTAAAAAAAACATATTTGTTTGTTAGATCCTATATTTTCAATTTATATATTAAATAATTTTCATCTATGTTTTACTATAAATATATTATAGTATTGAAAGCATTATATTGTATTGAATGTATTGTACTCTGGACAATGGTTTTAATTTAAGAGAATTTTCATATTTTATGTTGGATTTAATTTCTGCCAAATTCTGTTTTTCCTTTTTTTTATCCTACGATTTTTATTTGAATACTAAACTGTTTTGAATTCTCTTTTATATCTTCCGTTATATTCCTCATATTTTTTTAAATAATGTTACAAGTTTTGACAAGATAAATACTTTTCTAAAATTTTTAATCCTTGTTAAATTTTTTTTCGTGGTTTTCTCAGAAAAGATTAATTGTTAAAAAGTATTTTAAATAAAACCGTTACCATGCAAAACATAATACAAATTAGTTCTACGTTTATGTAAAATAGTTGCATCCTTAAAATAAATAGAGTGAGAAACATTAAAAAAATTGCTTTGACTATGGGAAAACTTAAACCACACCCCAAGACATTCATCTAAGCGTTATGAAAATTCTATACGACTTTTTCAAAAAACGATCGCAATAAAGTGGCTAAAATGGAAATTTCCCCCCATTTGCATTATTTTTCTTCTTCTTATCAACAAAAGAATTTCTAACTATCACATACTAGTATTCTTTTGCAAGGTGTCCTTTTTAAAGTTTAAAAACTTGTCTTTTTAACCGCAACTTCGAGAACTTTTCTTACTTTGAATTAACAGGATTAGTAATAAGACGTTCTTCAGTCTAAAAAAAAGTTCTCGATGCTTTAGAGGTATATTTCATATTAATAATAAATAATGTTGAAATAAAAAAGACACGTCATTTCTTCCGATAAGAAATTAGAATAAAACTCATCAAAAAAGTACTTTATTCGAATAAAGTTCCCTCTATCAAGAGCACTTCATTAGACAGAAAATATTAAGTCGAGAATTTAACTGCGTTTAAAAAAGAACTGAATATCTAAAGCTTTCTATTCTATATTCTATGTAACTTTTCTTGTGCATTATTAAGGCCCATCACGTAGAAGACTTGAAGTCTTCTTAGAATTCGTTTTAAATTTGGAAACATTCATTTTTCTTTCCGCGCAACAAGTGTCATATCTCCACGCGTATGAAGATTAAAATATACTTTTTCTTTTTAATAAAAAAAAGGGGGCATTTGATAGCAAAAGAGGGGAAGGATTCTAGAATAAGAGTTATTTTTTCATGTATAATTTTTACTTCTACATGCTCTTCAGCTACTGAAAAGTACAATTGATTTCCCAATGGATTTAAAAGTCTTTTCGCGACAACAAGTGAGCTTCGTATTTTATATTTTTGTACTTTTTAATGTATCTTTTGAGTTGAGAAATTTAAATGTATGATTTTTACAGTGACACACACACTTAAAGTCAGCAAAATGTCTCTTTGTCGTTTAACGTATTTACGAGGTAAAAAAAAATCGCTGGAAAGTTCTTGATGTAAGTTTGAATTTGAAGTATTAGGGATCGATTGGTCCTTCATTTTTAAAATCGATGCGACATTTAAGGAATCTTAACAATCTTTTCCCGACGTATGGTGTGACCATGGTACCCTACTGGTTATGGTCACGTGGCTGGAATGTAGTGAGTTCAAATAACGATGCGACCGTGTAAAAGTGGGTGATGCATGTTAAATATGTCGATCTTAGTGCTCCTTTTGATGTGGTGAGGGGGTGACAGCTCTCTCTCTCTCTCACACACACACACACACACACACACACACACACACACACACACACACACACACACACACACACACACACACACACACACACACACACACACACACACACACACACACACACACACACACACACACACACACACACACACAGGTGTCGTCCTCATCCCTTAACCATGGTTCAAAATTACGAGGTCCGTTGCCAATAGCACTCAGGCAGCTTTATAGTGCGACGTTAATTTTCACTTATTCACTCGCCCCGACGAATGTTGCAGCCACGGTAGCCTTGTGGTTATGAACACAAACTCGTGGCCGGTGCATCGGGAGTTCGAATCTTGGTGCCACTGAAGAATGGGCTAATGCTCGATGAATTTGTCGGGTTGAAAATCCTGTTGGAGGATAATTTTCTCCTGCAAAATTACCTTGTAGCATGGCAATAATGTTTTTAGTCTTTGTTTTGTTGAAAAATGCTCTCTTCGTTGAAGTCTATATTTTCTAAAATTTGTAACCTTTTTTTCAATTAAGCTAATGTCTTTTGTCAAATTCATTCGATCTTCTGACTGAAGTGGGTCTAAAGACTCAAGTTCATCAAAGTCTTGTATTTTTTCAAAGTTCTTCTGCCCTTACAGTTTACTATGGGCTCTTTGATTGTGGGAACCCAGCAGAGTTATTGAACGTTTTCCCTATCAACTTCTAAATTTATTTGTTTAGTAAGATCGACTACTTATTCAATCACACTACCAATTTTACGGTCGCCCATCCGGTATAGTGGTTAGCGACGCTGACTGCTGTGCCATAGGGCCTGGGTTTGAATCCCGGAGAAGACATGGATGTTTGTAAATGTATAGTGCTTTGGAGGCATGTGGGCTAAATAGCCATCGAGCCGCAAGTCCTCTCGTGAGGTTGGTGGAAGGGAAAGAGAGGTGGGAGGCCCCTGACCACTACCAGGGTGTTCTTCCTCAAAATTCGGGTGGAACCGAGCCAAATCGTACTGTCACCTGTATGGTGCTCAAAGCTACGGCTGACGACAGACGTACAATATAGCCCGATGCCATGATGAATTTCGTGGGCCTCGATCTGACTACGTCAGACAGGTGGCATTAGCAACAACAACAGCAACCAATTTTATTAGGATCTGGTGCTGATTACCCCCTTAGTGATTAATAAAAAAAGGAAACAATTTTTTCCAGACGCCATTTAAAGTTTTTTATGACACTTCATTCCAAGATTGCCCCGATGATTCTCCGGCATCAAAAACATTAAATTGAGTGAGTAAACTAAAAAAACAAACAAATCAACGAGATTTGAAAATCGCGTAACAGAGTTCATGTCAGTTGAGGTATTACTGTACAATGTTTAAGTTAGAAAACCATAGCATATATATTTAATGGAAAATATCTTATGTCGTTTTAAACACTTGTTTTCGATCATGTAAAGAACCTTTACAAACATTCATTGAAATATTTTATTGACACATACAGACGCACAACTGGCAAAACCTATGGCTATTAATTTGTGACATGTAAAGTTGGATGATAAATCCCTGTCATGGTGTAAGTACCCAAAAATATTGTAGAAAGTGTATTTTCAGAAATTTTTTCAATATCTACAAATAAGATATTGAATTAGATAGGCTAATATTATTTTTAGGAAAGAATGGAAATGGAATTTTATGGAAAAAAAATTCAAATTAAAAGGAAAGATGTACATCATCGATTCGAAGGAGAGGCGCCACACACGTTGAAGTTTTATTATGTATCCGTTTAAGCATTGTAACTTTTGTTAACGAACGAAACGGCTTACGACGAGCAAAGAACCAATTTATCAAACTGCTCTAAAAGTGTATGTTCCTCCAATAGTTTTGTTCCACACTTTGTTGTCTTCCAAATATTGGTACATCGAATAATCGTGCTCACCACAAATTTAAACTTCCATGCAGTGGGGCGAAAATTAATAATTCTTTTAAGTGAAACTATTGGGCATTTTGTTTTGACCTTTACAATCCCTTTGAATAATAAGTTGATTAAATATAAGAGATTCTCCAATTTACCTCCCTTCATTTTGATTGATTCATTTTAGTATGGTTTTATCAACCTCCTAATCCGTTTCCACTTCCGATTTTCTGATTCTAGATAAATTATACATAATTGGGCATGTGTTTGTATGTTTTGATGAATTATTAACATCGCAACACGAAGCAATATCAAAGCTTATGGCAGAATGGCCAAAGGAACTAAACTCACCTGGAAAGGGTTTAAATCTACAAACCGATCCCTCCGGAAACAACCACCCTCGCGTTCTGTCTGTATTGCAGCGTTTCTCAAACTGTGGGGCGCACCCCCCTTTGGGAGGCTCGACAACTCTATGAGGGGGCGCGAGCTTATTGAAAAGTCGAAAACAAAAATTAGTTAAAACAATTATTAATTTACTGAATGTAAGCAAACAAAAAAAAATGCATTTTAACATAATAAAAATAAAAAACACATTTACACTGATATATTACACTTATAAGTGTATCAGTGCTCTACGCAATGTATTTATAATTAATTTCTGATATATTAAACTTAAAAATATAACAGTGCTCTACGCAATGATTTTATAATTCATTTAACAATACTAAGTTAAGAACTAGTTTAATAATTACTAGTGACCCATGGGATTGTCATATATAAAATTATATATAAAAAATTAGCAGTTATCGTGGTAATTTGTACGGTTTATAATTAATCCCTTAACTACCAATTACAAGTTATGCGATTCACTTCCCAATGCCAACCGTTTTCTACGTAGGCGTGCGTATGTGATGTATTGGGGAGGGATGAAGGAACAGAGGAGCAAATAATCTGAAATAAGTAAATCTTTCGCAAACATTGTCAAGTTTCTTCCATTGCTTTCCAAAGCTTTCGGAATAATTTTATGGATAGCAATGCACAGTGAGAATATCGTACTAAGAACAGACGTATCTATACGTCCGAGGAAATTAACGTTTTGGCTGAGCGAGACATTTATATGCGCCGGTGGCGTTTAAGGGGTTAAAGTCGTATCACGTACGTTTAGCGTCAAAGTATAGTATTATTGAAATCAATACTTTGTGTTATTGTATGAGGAAAATTATGGCTGAATATTGGGCCACGAATATTGAAACTTTGAGAAGCACTGCTGTATTGAATCAAATCAAAGTTTACATTTTTAACAGCAGTAAAATTATATAATACAAATTATAGGTAACTGCACGATATACATACGTAATTACATAACATAAATATACAAAGCCAAAATAACAAAAAGAAACATAAAGAGTTAGAGAAGGAAATAAGAATGTACAGTAATACCCCGAACTTATGCGATAAGTGGAACTAAGTAATAACCTAGGTATAATTCGCATATAAATCAGTGTCGGTTTATCCATTGGGTACTTTGGGCAGGCACACAGGGACCCGGATAAGCTGGGCTTAACCAGATTTTTTGGTTATAAATTTCTATCCGCTGGTATCAAGGGGTGCCTTGATTTAATAAATCAAGGTGGTGCCTTGATAAATTTCTATCCGCTGGTGCCGAAGGCCCGAAATGAGCTTAATTCTGCTCTGATATAAATACATATACATTATTTTTAGTTTTGGTCAAAAACGAAAAAAATAATAATCTACAGAAAACATTTTAGTAAAATCTTAGATAACACGAATACAAAATTAGAAGGTAGAAGGTTTAACAAAGCTATCTACCGGCTCTCAAAGATTTTTTTCTCCAGCAAAATTTCCTTGTAGTATGTTAATAATATTTTTATATATTCCATGTTTCGTTAAAAACATACGATCTTCATTGGAGTACAGACTTACTAAAATTTGCAATCCTTTTTCAATTAAACCAGTGATTCCTAAAGTGGTCTATACAGACCCCCAGGGGTCTATGACGACCTGCAAAGGGTCCACGCGAGTGAAAAAATAATTTGGGGGTCCATGAGGTGTAAATGGGGTCTATGCTAGTGGTTCTCATTAAACCAGATCAAGACGTTAATCTTTAAAAAAATTTGATCCAGTGAGAACCAGATTTTACCAATCTAACATTTACTAAATTTAGTGAGGTTAGTTTGACAACATAACAGGTGACTACCATACTAGGTAACAATATAAATTTTATTAATACAAGGAGTGTTTAAGCATTTTTTTCCAAAATTAAGCTAAAGAAGTATAAAATTGGACGTCGCGAATTTTATCAATTTGTCACAGTCTGTCAGGACATTTTAACCTACGTTTAACATTTAAATGCCCTTACTCGGTTTGAGATTGTTTTTTATAGTATTACAGTAGTAGACAATGATTTCAAATAGTTATTTAAAAAAATGTGTCATATTGCAATAGGAACTGATTAGAATAAGTCCTAATGAAGATCTTAAAATAAAGTTTAGAAACGGATGTCTGCAATTTTGGCTTTAAAAAGACATACCTGATATTTGTCACAAATTATGGAATATAGTGAGAAAGTTTTTAATTGTGTTTTTCCTTGTGAGAGGGAGTTTCACTGAGTTTGCCAATCTCAAAAACAAGAAAAAAAGAAAAAAAAACAACTGTGCACTTATATATATATGAAAAAAGGAAGGTTAGGGTTAAACCTGACAATATTGATATTAAATGTTGAAAATTTGTTATTGAAACACCAGATTCATCCCTATCTTCAAAAGCATTTGTTCAGTTATCTTGTGTAACAGCTATTTTATGTATTGATTTGATTTTAATTTTAATTCATTAATGCACTTCTTAAATTTTAAACGCAAAACTTTAATTCATTACAATTAGAAATTTAATTTTTTGAAAGTAGTAGCACCAACTATCAAAAAGACATTTAAGTTGATAAATTTGCAAAAATTTAATATTAGGTAGGCAGGGGTCTACCCGAAACCGAAAAACATGGCAAGGGGTCTATGAGACAAAAAAGTTTGGGAACGTCTGAATTTAACTAAGGCCTTCTGTCAAATTTTCAATCCACAAGTTCTTCATTGTTTTGCTCTTTCTCATGTATATTTAAGAGCTCATCCCCATTGTCAGCTCCTGATTGTGGGAATCCAGCAGTTCTTGAACGTCATAGCTATCCATTTCTAAATTAATTTGTCTAGTAAAATCACAACTTTTTCAGCAAAGTTACCAATTTCCTTAGGTTCTGGCACTGATTCTGCCTGAGATTCAGTGATGAAAAAGAAAGACACCAGTTTTTCCCAGACTATATTAAAATTTTCCCCGCTCAAACAAACGATGAGTCGACGTAATTTGAAACCGCGTATAACTCTGAGTTCACGTAAGTCGAGGTATTATTCTACATTATTCCAGCCTTCTTCCAAGTACATCAAAAATAATAAAATTGTCCAATACAAATGGACCGTATAAAACCAAAAGACAAAAGGGGGAGGGGGAATACGGGAAACATTTAAAAATGTGTTTTTCAATTCATTTTTTCAGTTGACACCACCACTTCCTGCTGATACTCTTTCCTCTTAATTTATCCTTCAGATTAAAAGAATGTAATTTATCCTTCAGTTTAAAAGAATGATTCAGCATTTGAAGGAAGATGATTCATTTAAGAACTGATCCCTCCCCCCTTTTTTTAAAACACAAAGGAAAAAAGCAGCAGTAAAAATTTTTTTTAAAAAGGAGAGAGAGAGAGAGAGAAAGAAATATTGAAGTTTATTGGACATAGCTTTTGCTATTTAAAAACAAGAAACTAATTAAAATGAATATTCGAGAGCTAAACCAGGAAACTGCATCATATTGTATAATAAACAAAAATAAGGTTTAAAGATTGAGAAGTCTCTCTGCTATTGGGTCTCTTGAACCCATTCCACCGCAGAAGAAACATTTGAGACCAAATAAGAGGAGCAATCCAATCTCATTTAAAGAATTTGGTCCCGGATTGTTGAGGCAATTCTAATACACACATGATTTTATTTTAGAGTGAATGGAAGGATTTTTAATGATAGATTGAAACCAAGTTTTTTTAGCATTGTGAGATGGGGAGACCAAATAAAAATTCTTAGTCAAAGGACAAGCAAACACATAATGGGCAGCGTCCCCAATAGAACCACAAAGACAATTTGGAGTAGCCTTTAATTTGAAGCCATGCACATAAGAAGCAAATGGGCCATGGTTAGTTTAGAATTCTGTATCATAACTTGTATGGGGATTGATATATAAGTTGGGTTTGGGTAATATGGATTTGACTCGTAAGCCAGTATAAGAGTTTGACCACCAACTCTTCCAGTCTTCAGTTAATGAACCTTGAAGGATTTTGATGACGTATCTCATAGTTTTGAATCACGGTTAAGTGAGAAGAATGTTATCTGAATTGGTATCCCACTCTCCAAATTTTCATACCACGCCAACAGAAGAACTTTGAGTCCCAACAGATTTAAGATGCATCAACGCCGTTACACGACGAGTGTGAATAAGTGTAAAAAACATTATTTTATTAGACTCGAAGCAGACGCAAGATGGTTAGCATTGAACTAATCGGTCCACACCTCTCCGTGTGAAGGAACTCATTGGTTGAGTAGCGAGTTTGAACCCCAGTACTGCTGAAGAACCATCTTGTAGAGGAGTCGATGTATGCTAAATCTGTCGAAGCTCTTAGCCCTTCTGTTGGTGTGGTGTGCTATTTGAGAGAGTGGGGTGCCAGCTCAAGTGTCGTCCTCGTCACATGACCATGGTTCAAAATTACGAACCATGAAGCAATACGAAATTCAATCCGTCAATCAAAGAGGAAGTCAACTTAGGAATGTTTTAGAAACATTTAAAACAAATACATTTACATAATACAGTGAAGTTTTTTTTGAAATTGAGAGAGCAAATATAAAGTAGAATAAAAATTCCGAGCACTCCAGCAGGGGTGGCTCTAGGGCCGGACAAACCAGACCCCTGACCGGGGCGGCATTTGGATCAAATTTGAAAAATATATATATTTTTTTTGTTACAAAATTTTGATATATTTTCTGAAATATTAATGGATGTGAATTTGGCATTTCATTGAACGTGTCTTTTTTTTTGATTTTGTACTCTGCATTTTTTATGACCTTGAAATTTGAATGGTTCGAGGCTGGGGTATATGTTAAACCATGGCATTTAATATGTTTACTTATCTTTCACTAGTAACTTTCTCGCCATCCCTGATTGAGGTCACAACGGACATACCTTTCATCCTTACTATGTCTGGTGTCGTCTTTTCAAAAAAAGAAAAGGGTAAAAAGAGGCTTTCGTAGATGGAGAGCAGCAGCAGATGTTTTATTTTAGTCTTGAGTGTAGTTACTGTAAGTTAAAACAAACGCTTTGTGACGGATCTAAACGCAGCTCTACTAACCCCTTGGGGACTGTTTATGTAAAATATTTATTTCAACCAACTTTCACCGAGTGAAGAAAGCATGATTATGCAAATTAAGTATATTATATAAATTCTGTATTCGCGAGTTTTAGGAGTTAGTTGGTGAGTGAAGGATCGTGAAATGATTAAGTGCAATCGGAGTTTATCAATTGAAGATTTCTAAGAGAGGATCAATCGACGGTGATTAAATTCGGATAAGGATCGCATTCAAGGACTCAAGTATAGGATTCGACTTCATAAAAGTACAGGTATCGAGATCCTTTTTTAAATAGAAGTTTAGCTTATTAGTGCGTGACGTAGTTTATATTGAGCTTGTTTAAGTTATCGTGGAATCAGTTGAGGGTCAATATTAATATCCCCAGTCTAACGAGTCTCACCTCCGCGTTCTGCTATCTGATCTGTTATCTTAATTAGATCATTATTGTGTCTGCTTGATATTTTGGTGAGAATAAAATAATTAAAGTGAATCATGTCTAATGATTATTCAGTTCCTCCCACACACCTAGCCGGGTCCGAGGGTAGACAAGGGGGTTCGGAGGGAAGCAGGAACCAACAGGTAATCCCCAACATCAGTAGATTATTTTTCGAAGAAATTGGCCTGCTTAGATGGATGATCCCTTCTGTTACATTTCACTCGATTGAAATAATAACAAGTAATTATGCCCTTAATTTCGAATTATTTTGAATTTTTTTAAGACTTAAAATAATATATAAAGGAGAGGAAGGGGTGGAATTTTCCATATTTGTCCGGGTTGACAAAACTATTAGAGACCGCCCTGGCTGTGGTCTTGAAACGAATCTTTGACCTACCGGTTAGAAGATAGATGTGTTAACTGTTCACCCATGCCTTTGCTTACAACATTACCCAAATTTTAGCAATATTTTTAAAAAAATAAATATATAACTCTCAAACCATTATTGCTTTAGCGGCGCCTTCCCTTCGTTTTATGTGGAAGTTTGAAGAGGACGTTGTCAGCTCAGGTGTCGACTTCTTCACTTAACTATGCTTCCAAATTTCGAGATCCACTGCCAGTAGACCTCGTGTTACTTCAGATTGCGATGCAAATTAAAATAAAACTATTGATTTTTCAGGTTTAGGAATATGTAATATCATACAAAATATCCGACATCAAATTTTGTATGAATCAGCTATACTTTTATAAACATCTACACAGAAGTGAAGAACCTTTTAAACTGCTCATTTTATCAGGATTTGCTTACGTGAAATGTAACATTACATAAACTTTAAATGTATTAAATAGACCTTTTATTTGAAAGCTAAAACTATTTAATAAATTTAAGGTATCCAAACACATTGAAAATGACCAAATTCAGTCAAGACGGATATTTTTGTTTTTTATTTTATCGAATAGAGCTATCTTTTGACTTCACGAAACATACTTTGTTTTGTTTCTACGCTACCTAGAGGCCAAGTTACAATCCATTTTATAAAGTTAGAAGAACCGGAAGTGGGTTTTTGATCCACCAGAAGGGCATTTAAATTGCTCAAAATGGCGAGTCTGATAACTCAAAATATTACAAATGTATTTCTATAAAACTTTTTTAATCTGATATTTATGTTTTTTTCTAGAGAAAGTACTATATATATAAAATATTTCTTATTGTATGAATACTTTTTGAATTAAGGCTTGTAATTCAAATAATGGTCTCATAAAAAATGTAACATTTCTTTTATAATGTTTACTCAATCAGCTCTAAGATTTTCAAATTTAAATAAAAAATTAAAATTTGAGTACATTTTCTAGATAAATGCATCTAATTTGTGCTAGTAATACTTTTACTAATATATGTTTATTACTTTTTTCTCTAACTGCTTTGAAGTTTTAAAAAAATATTGCTAAAATTTCACTTATAATTGTGATTTTTGTAAAATTTAGGTACTTTATTTTAAATTTTGATAGTTAAATAGTAATATTTATGGGTATTGAGTCCTAAAAGAGCATTTATAATGTTTTAGTATGCTATTTTGTTAAAAAGTACTCCGAACGTGTTCGGATACCTTAATTATTTCCTTTTACTCACGCTTTTGAATTAGCTTATTATTAACGCTTCCCACTGGTCGATTCATCCCACTGGTCAATTGAATAGGTTATTTTAACAGACTACTCATACAGTTATAAAATCTACATGTTAAGTTTCATTTCTCATATCGTCGGCCTAATTATTAAAATGCGTAACTCCAAAAAGGAACTAAATTGGATATCGGAGTGCTACGAGCAACTGATGTTTGGCGCGATTTCTTAATCACGCGAAGCAGCGGCTGTTGTCGAGTTACTTAAAATCCAAAATGGCGAACTTGAGGTAACAAATCGTCTCGAAAATAATTCTAAACAATTGTTTTGAAATATATTTCAAATGAAGAATATAGGAATCAATAATGAATATCAATATATAAAAAATGGCAGTTATAGAAACTGCCGATAGAAGTGAAAACTTAGAACTTTCAGTATTAAAATTTGAAATTTCGTAATGTGTGAATTAAAATTATCAACATCAATCTGGTTTTCACATCTATTGACACTCCGAGCAGCAACTAAATGCATAATTATATGGTTTTTTATTATTCAAATATATTACGGGCTGTACAAGATCATGACAAAATATAAATACAATTCAATTGAATTAACAATTAATATACAATCCTATTATTTATGGATAGTATTTGTATTTACTTAAATTTCAATGTACTTGATTTTTAACATTATTTTAATTGTTTGCATCATTGTCATCATTCATTTCAACAATACTTAGGCTTTTTGTACGTTCAATTATTTCATTTTGTTCTAAAAAAGATACAATATGCTTATGGTAACTAAAGTTAGAAAGGAAAATGTTTGATTCAGTATCGCGTAAAAACCGCATCGATAATCGTTTTATATTTTGTAGTACTGAGTTTTCGATCATTGGACATATTTAAATTAAGTGTTTCATTTAGAAATTCAATTAGTGGTAGATTTTTATCATCTGCAAAGTTAATATTGATGTCTCCACTTAAAATCATCGGTACATTATCATATTTTTCGCCAAATCTTCTATAGAGTATTTCAGAACCTTATTTTGTATAAATCATCAAATTTTCGAATAAAAATTGTTGTATCTGTCTCATAGATTTTCCAGGCGAAATATAAACTTCAACCATTAATATGTATTGTCCATTCTTGGAATCGCAACGAGCAATGCACAGTACATATATACACATTGAATTTTTCCCTAAATCCATTCAATTGCACTTATAAGATATACACAGCACTACACGTGAGCTGTATAGCTACAGATATACTGCTTTTAGCATGTCGGTGACGCGAGCGCTCGAGATTTCTCCCATCCAAAAAGTGTCTAAGATGGCGAACAGCAGACTGCGCATGCGCCAGTCAAAGTATGTCGGTGACTCGAACCCATACGATTTTCCCCTACCAAAAAGTGCCCAACGCCGCTAAAGAAGTTTTCACTTCAATAAAAATTATATATAATATTATTATGTAATATCTTGTTATTATTATTATCATACAATATAGTATAACTATGGGATAGTATAGTAATTATCACATAGTAATTTTGATATGTAAGGAATGAGATGTTCTCTCATTCCCGCTTAGAGACGTGGGAAGAAAGACTAGCCATATCCAAAAACAATCTATTTAGTGATCACACAATTTAGCAACACAATTCGAGTAATTTCAATGAGAAGAGATGTTCTCAATCTTAGCGATATGTGGATTAATAACGAGATGCGAGAATTATGAGACTTTAAATATCAACCCTCTTATTTCAGGATCAAATCTACTATTCCAATTATCTGAGAAATAATTTAACTTTAATGACCAATCGTCACTTTAATTCTTTCACCTATCAAATACCTGAAATACGCTATAAAATGGTATAATACCTGACTAGTAGCACAAGCTATCTCCTCACTTTCTCCCTCTTCATTTAACTTGAAAACTTAGGCTATATGTAACCAACCTAATCTACATAATCAAGGTTTCAGCTTCAGAGGGTTGGTTATGAATAAACTCGAATTGATAGACCAAAGATTTCCAAAGAGGATTACTGAAAGGACGCGGATAGATTCGTCACAGATATATGATAATATGCATATAATTTTCATGTAATAATAATTACTTTATATAATATTATTCATATAATATAATTATTATGCATAATAATACTCATTTAATATAATTATTACATAAAATAATGCTTATATAATATAATTATTACATATAAAATAATGCTCACATAATATAATAATAATTATGAATAACATAATAATAATTATTAATAAATAACATTTGTACTATTTATAAAAAGTAAAATAAAAAATAATTATTATAAATAAATAATATAAAAACAATTATTATAAGTATAATAATTATTATTTCATATTTTATTTTAAATAATGTAATTACATAAATTATATTAAAGTTAATAATGAATATAAAGTAAAAAGTGCTGTGATGACTTGCAAAATTTCCAAAAAAAATTACTATATTCTGTAATGAATTGCATTGAACAAGGAACTTTTAAAAATGCATTATTTAAAATTAAAATAAAGTTTAAACGCGAGATTTGCAGAAATAATTAAATGTACAAGCCTCATAGTTTTTAAAAAAAATATTCTGGTTCTCATTCTAGATGTAAAAAATATCCATATTCGAAAATAGCCCAAAATACAACAAAAGATTGAAATAGTTTGAAGAACTGAAAATGGTTAACTTTTAAAAGAAATTGAATTAAATTCGTCTGAAATTAAAAGGGTTACCACGAAAAAAAACCCAATAAAAATGAACTCTAATATACGTCCGCTCCCCATGGCAACGACATCACCACATGATAAAAATATCAAGGTAACCATATTGTAATATTATTGCCCATCTAACAACATCACCACATAAACAACAACTTGGGGCGTAGCCCTTTCATATCAAATTAGCATCCCCAGAAGGAGTTACGCAATCTGATAATTAGGCCGACGATATAATAAATTGATCATTCCGAAGGATATAACTTGCTCCCGTAGATCTCAAACCGTAATTCATGCATCCAATATAGTGCGCAAAGGTATTTTAACCTTTACAACACGGAGCAAATGGATTGTGAAATAACCCTAAGTGAATGGCCGCCACTTCACACTATTTGCTATTGTAAGTGACAGCGATTCATTCATCCAATTAAATATGGTTATAATATATGCAGCGAGTGCATTTTAAATGGATTCAAGCAAATAAGCTTATATCTATTGCGATGGCTTTGAAAAGGGCTGATGCGGTTTTAATAGTATATTATAATGCGCAACATATATTCTCTCATTAATAAATTTTAAAGTGTAATACTAAGCCCTTTCGGGGTACCATTTCACGTACCATTTTCACGTTTCATCAAAGTACTCTACGTAAATTAATTTCAGAAGTACTCATCTTTGTGAATATTAATTTATTTAGCTAAAACATGGTAAGTTCTCCATTGGAAGATTTAATAGTAATATTTATTCCTTTAATAGTAGTATTTATTTAATTGTGAATTAAGGGAACTAAACTGAACAGTGTAACTATACTTTCTTACTCATGCTTAAAAACGTCAACTTGTGAGCTCATGAAAAATCTGATTGAAATACTAGTAGTAATACGCCTGGATCCGAAGAGAATTAATAAATAATTATTTAGAAAAATGCTATTCTTAAATGTAAATAACATACAACGCAAAGCAAAAACCATCTAATACATGCTAGAAGAATACCAATTGCGGGATTAAACCCAAGAAATACTGTACAATCAAAAAAGAAACGGTGAGATACAATAAATTCTTCCACTTTTCGAGGTAACTAAATTGTCATTGTAATTTTTTCCCCTGTCAAATCGTATGGGGTGCCATTTCAGAGACTCCATGTAGGGGATCTGATGCATGTAAACTATATCGACTCAATCTCCTCACGTTAGTGTAGTGCGTAAGTTTGGAGAGCAAGGTTGCCAGATCAAGAATCACCTTTGCAACTTGATTGTGCCTCGAAACAATGAAGCCCGATGTCAACGAGTAAGCTATATGTTTCTATTATATTTCTCGGGATCACAATAGTTGATGTTTTTGCACATGCTATTATTATTTTTTTCCAATGGGGCAGAGGATTGGTAATTACCACTGCAGACCTAGAACATTCCCCGGGGGGTTGGTGGAATACCAATCGCCACAAGTAATTTTGACGTCCAGTTTTCTCCTCACAAGGAGGCACCCGAGCTCTGACGATGCTAAATTGTACTGAGAATTTAATTTTGCTAAGAACACCCTAGCCAAACAGGTACCTTAGGGATCTTTAACATGCTCACAATCATACGACATGGACGATGTCTATTTTCGGTATCTGGCTTGGGTCGGGTTCGGAACCGCAACCTTAGGCGTACAATGCCAGCAACAAACCAACGACGCTACCCAGTCGGTTAATGTTATTATTATTATTAATATTTTATATATTTCTGATATTTCTGCATTTACTTTTGTGCTAAATATGCGCATGTATTGTAGATAATAAACTTTACTATACATTTTTTTTTCTTTCCCTACGTTTTTCTTCATTGACATTCGCTGTTTTCTCTTTTACATACTTTTGTAAACTATGTAATTTATGCAAAAAACTGTGTAATTCATGCTTACACAAATGTTGTTAACACTCGTCTGTAAACTCCTATGAAAAAAATTTCTTTTTATCCTAAGTGATAGCTTTTCCCTCTTGAGCCTTCTTCCAATAACTTGATTATAATAATACTGATTCGAAGTGTGTGACATTAGTAAAACAATAGATTAACACGCTTTTTAAATCTGGGGAATATGAAGAAACTTGTATGATTTTGTTGTGCGGGGATACATTAAGCTTAAATATTTATCTATAAAGATGACACATGGAGAAATTACAATTATTCTGCATGCAATTTTTTTTTTCTAGAAAATAAAGTTATTGACATAAATAAAAACTTAATTTTTGAGAATTACTTTAAACATTTTGATGCGATGACGTTAAATAAAGTAATCTTCCATTTTTGTGATTAAATTATTGATCTATTCAAAAAAATCACGTTGAAAATAAGTTGAAATGACTGAGAATTATAAAGTTTCAATCGAAAAATGACTCGAAGTTTTCACTGACTAGTGATGCGAAATGAATTTTGTGACTACTCAAACGTAAGCGAAGACTTATTTCAGATTTTCCAGACTTAAGCAAAAACATCAAAATAAATCTTCAATTGGAATCGGATTAGAAAATGTATAAAGACAGTACTGTTGTATTAAATCTAAAGACAACACTTTTGAAAATAAAGGAGTGCAGATATTTTTAAAAGGATTGCATTGATGATTGTGGATGCATTTTTTCCCAATCAAAATTTAGGTGTTACTTAACTTATTAAATTTATAATTTATGGTGCATAATTAATTACAAGAAATATGATACAATAATTTTTTTTACACTTAATCTGAAAACCAAATTTCTTGTACGATAAAAATGCTATTCTCAAAAAGAGAACTAATTCCATTTCATTTAAATAAGTGGGGTTTTTTTATGCGAATCACTTTACAAGTCATTTGATTTATAGATTTTGATTAATTTCGGTAAGGAGTGGATTCTCTTGTGATTAGCAGTTAAATATTTGAAGATAGATGAATACACATTTATTTTTTAAAATAATTATCTTTTTGGGTTAATTTTCTATCGTAAAACGTTCTTTTCTTGCAATTTAAAGAGATTCCTGATTCTCCTCATCTTAATTAGGTCTCTCTAATTGAGACAAAAAATGTCTTTCTTCACTTTTTCAGTTTCATTATTAAGCCATCAAAAAGGAAACCATTATTAAAAAGGAAAGAACCCTATTTGATTAAAAAAACACCTAATTTTAACCACATTATTCGAAAGAAAATTAACATTTGGTTCTTTGGAAGCCTTTTTTGAAAGAGGAAATGTTTTCAGTATTTCTTAATAAGTGGAATTAATTAAATGAAAAAAAAAGTAATTGATTAGGTAGGAAATATTTGTTGAGGTTTTTTATTAAAAAAAGCCATATAATTTTATTTTATAGTTTCGCCTTTTTTAAAAAAACACGTAGTACTATTAAGCTAATTATAGTATGTACCTCAACTCCATTACATAAACTGTTTTTAGTTTTAAGTTTAAATAGATGTTTTAAGAGAAGCAGAAAAAATTCCCTTAAGAAATTCATCGCGTGGTTTTCTATGTGAGTTAAAAAAATTGTAACATAAATACAGTTATGTTAATTAAGTTATAACATAAATACTGCCAAATGATTCTATTAAATATTGGAACTGATTTTTCATCGAAAAATAAATATAAAAAATGCCTAGTTCTAAGAATCGAAAAAAATTATGTAAGAATGTGAAATATATCTGAAATAAAACTGAATCGTAAGAAATTTTAAAATATATTTATTTAAGAAGTTTGAAAAAAACGTTATTTAAAAAAAGAAATGTAGACACTTTAAAGAGAAGTTTGAAATAACTTGGGGAAAAGAAGCATCAAATACCCTTTAAACCGAAATTATTGCTTTATATTAAAACTAGATATATATATTTTTAATCTTCAATAATTTCTTAACTAACTCATTTTGTTAATTCAGTAAGCATTCCCATTAGCTGATGCGTAAGTGAGAAAAAAAAGTTATATAAGCTTATGTATTCTCCTCGTCATTTGATTGAGGTTCAATATTGAGGCTCGTCACCAAAATTCCTCTTGTTATTTCGAAATAGGGCAAACTATAATATGAATTGATATGAAACCGGACTTATTTTATCTCGGATATTCTTGAATAATATTCTAGCTAGGAACTGATGAAGTAACCGAATTCATTTCAGTTGTGCGTTATTTATCTTAAAAAATAGTATTCTACTGATACAAATTCTGATAAGGGAAGCCTTTATTAAATTTATTTCAAAATCCCGTTCTATACTTTTCTTTGAGGCTCAAATTTTCCGTTTGATTACTTTTCTCATTTCTTGATGATAAAGAATGTCCAATGAATTCTAAAATATTCTTGAAATATTTAGTAAATATTTTTCTCTTCTGGCTTTCAGAAGTGATTCGCTGAAATATGCAAAATCATACATTTTAATGAATTAAAATTGCAACACCAGAAAGGAAAACAAATGACAAAATTTTATTTATTGTGCATATACAATATAAAATAAGAAGAAAACATAATTGCATCTGCAGAGTATTAAAGGGTATACAAGAGCCAAAATTAGTTCACACAGCTGCTGATTCTTGTAGCTAAAACAGCTTTAACTCGACTAGTAATTATGTCTAATTAGACGTGGGTGACAGATACGGGACAGACTTTCTATGCTGCTTGAAATCGATAGCTCGCTTCATCAATGGTTGAGGATGGAGTGTGGTGGCAACCCATTTTCTCAGTAACCCATGAGTAGACGTTTTCAATCGGTGGGAGATCTGGAGAACGTGCTAGCCAGGGCAATAGTTGAACACCCTCTGCATCAGCATACGACATGGCCAGGGCACGACGGGCAACATGTTGTTTTGTGTTACCATGCTAAGCGTTGAAGTCTTCGAGGTTTCGAATGTAGGGAACATCCACTGAGCTTAAGATATGAGAAACGTAATGTTGACTGCTCAGATTAGCGACGAAGTGAACAAGAGGTGTTCGTGCCATGTACCCAATGGCTGACTATATCTTCTTACCTGATGCATGAAGATACTGGATGCAAGCAAGCATTTGTTCTCCTCAGTGCCTCCAGACATGTGTATTGGGATATTGAACGAGAACTGGAACTTGCTTGAAAAGCCGAAGTAGTGCATCTCCTATTGTGTGCAGTTTCGTCATTGACCGTGGTTCAAAATTACGAGGTCCATCGTCAAAGGCCTCATGTAGCTGAACAAAGCGATGTTAATATTCACTCACTTACTCACCTAGTTTTGTCATTGGGCGCACCATTGTCACCGCGCATATCTGTGCTTCTGCGTCAATGGTAGTGACCAAAACGTCATTGCTTTGTACGGGCGGATACTTGGGCTGCAAGCAAGCCCATTTCCTGGCTTAAGGTCCATGATGAGGCTGTACGCTTTTGAAAGCGTGTGTTAGTGGCAGGAGGCTATTGAGGTCTTGCGTGGCATTAAGTATGATTCACTTGAACTCATAGATTCTACATTTGCATGACAACAGTTGAATTCCGACCATTAAGAGAAGTCATATCTTGGAAAGATAGATCACACTCTTGGATAGGCCAAGATGCTGCCATTATCAAATACGGAAACGTGCTGGGAGCCATTTCTCTTTCATATAGAAAGCATCCTTAGACCTTTCTTTTTCTAACAACTAACGTTCAAATACGGCTTCCGAATGAGAAACCTAGTACTTAGCTTTATTTTTAATCAGAGTTTGAGATGTCATTTCTTTCTCCCGTGATGATTACGCTTGAATGTTAATCGCTTACTAATTCCAGAATCTTCTTCCTTTCATTGGGTCTTCCCCCTTCATGGTGTAACAATTTTAATGGTCAGAAATGTGTATTTAAGTGGATTGTTGGTTAAGTGAGGTAATTGACGTGATTTAAAGTGCTTAACTTTAACAATTTTATAACTCCTTTTTCAATTCCTACTATTAGTTCACAGTCTCCCTATACACTCAAGAGCCAAAACATTATGACCACCTGGCAATAACGAGTTGGCCCACCTTTGGCGCGCAACATAGCTTCAACCCGCCTTGGCATGGATGCCACAAGTCCTTGGTAGATGGCCGGAGACAGATTGTACCAGATGTTTAAGCAACGGTCACGCAAATCCGAGATTTTGCGAATTGGTGGTCTTTGAACTCTCAGCTGCCGTCCCATGACATACCAAATGTGTTCTGTCGGATTGAGATCCGGTAAGTTAGGCGGCCAGGGCATTAACTGGAATTCAGCATCATGTTTCTGGAACCACTCCAACACAATTTTAGCCTTGTGACACGGGGCGTTGTCCTGTTGGAACATTCCATTTCCAGCTGGAAAAACAGAGGCCATGTAAGGGTGCAACTGGTCCGCAATGATGTTCAGATACCCTGTAGCATTCATGGTCTGCTCTACCATAACCAGGGACGCCCGAAAGAACCTCCCCCAAAGTATAATACCGCCACCACCGGCCTGTGTATGACCAACTGTACAATGAGGGAGCAAATTTTCGCCTGGAAGGCGGCAAATCCTGACACGGCCATCGGCGTGATGAATGACCACACCGTGATTCATCTGACCAGGCAACTCTCTCCCACTGATCCATGGACCAGTCGCGATGTTCCCTAGCCCAGCGCAGGCGCAGTTGGCGATGACGCTTGGTCAGCAAAGGCACACGAGTGGGACGTTTGCTGCGTCGCCCCATATCCAATAGTGTCCGCTGAACAGTGTGCTCCGATACTATTCTACTTGGCCCTGCATTGTATTGGGCTGTCAGCTGAGCCATTGTCTGGCTCCGGTTTTGCTTCACCATGCGAGACAGTCTCCGACGACCTTTTTTCTTTGATAACGTGTGGACGCCCAACACCATGTCGTCTACTGCTGGTTTCACCGTCATTCATCCACTTTGCATAAGTATTAACAATTGTAGATCGCGAACAACCCACGAGTCGTGCAGTTTCGGAAATACTTGTTTCGAGCCTTCTTCGAGCCATTACAATCTGCCCTCTATCAAAGTCGCTTAGAACCGCAGCCTTTCCCATCACACACAGAAGTAAGCGAAAGAATGTTTCTTCAGATTCTCCAGCAGCAGTTAAATACCACTTCCACCTGAACACGTGCCTTCCACGTCATCCAGGCGAGTTCATTGCAAAATGTAGGGGTGGTCATAATGTTTTGGCTCTTGAGTGTATATATATGTGTATATGTGACCACGGTAGCCAAGTGGTCTAGGCATCGGATCATGGCTTGCGTGTCATGATTTCGATCCCAGTACCACTGAAGACCCACCGTGTAGGGGTGCGATGCACGTTAAATCTGTCGAGAGCTCAAACGTCCTCCCGTTGGTGTGGTGTGGTAGTTAGGAGAAGGGGGGTGCCAGCTCAGGTGTCGTCCGCGTCACTTGACCATGGTTCAAAATGACGCGGACCGTCGCCAAAAGTCCTCGTGCAGCTGAACAGTGCGACGTTAATATTCACTCACTCACCCTATATATATATATATAAATAGGGATCAAATTTTAAAATACTTTTTATTCATCCGCTAAGGTTCAAATACATTTTTAAGCTTCTAGTGAATGATGACACTTGATGTTTATTCAATTTTATCAAATATTTATTTATTAATTAACTTTTTTAAATTTTAAATTTATTCAGCGTTATTTATGATGAAGTGATAACTAACTACAACAGAGGGCGTCACTCAAGTTCAAATATATTTTTTAAACTTGTAGTGGATGACTCGATGTTTTTCAAATATTTATTCATGAATTAAATTTAATTAACAAAAATAAAATTTTTCTTTGTTGACTTAAGTAGGAATTGGCTTTATTTTTTTTTAAACACTTGAAAAATTTAGTACATAGTATTCAGGAGAATAGCGACTCACTCACTCATCATGAGATCACCGAAACTATTAGATCCCCAGACTTGAAATTTTGTAAGTTCTTCGGTAAGTATGCACTGTGAAGGGTTTTACTGAAATCAAATCTCAAAGACGATTAAGGTAGTGTATAAATTAAATAAATTCCCATTCTGAACTATTAGACCAAGAGTCTTGAAATATGCTAAGCATGATTCTTTTGTTGAGTAAGGATCTGTTAAGAACTGGGTTTACGGAAATCGACTCACAAGATGTTAGAGATACAAATTCCCATTTCTTAACTATTAAACCAACAAACTTGAAATTTGGGAAGCATGTTTTTTTTCTTGTTGAGTAGAGATCCGTTATATAAGAACAGGTTTTATGAAGATTCTCACGCACGAGGGGAGTCGTGGGGATTACGGATGAAGGAGTGAGTGAATATTAACGTCGCCCTGTTCAGCTACACGAGGGCTTTTGGCAACGCACTTCATCATTTCGAACCATGTTCAAGTGACGAGGACGACACCTGAGCTGGCACCCCCCATCTCTTAACTACCACACCACACGAACGGGAGGATGTTTTAGCTCTCGACAGATTTAACGTGCATCTCTCGCCTATACGGTGAGTTTTCGGTGGAACTGGGCTCGAACTCATAACACGACAGTCAAAGGCCCATTACCTTGAAAACTAGGCTACTACGGATTACAGGAAAAATTATTAAGTATAATAAATTAATGAGACATTTGGTTTTTTTTTATAAATGCGCTGAACCAAACATCCAAAAAAGGCGATAAAATATGAGTCTTATTATGAAATTTGAATGCATACACATGCTTTACATTTTCATTCGTCTGAAACATTTGTTATTAACAGAAACAAACGAGGTTCTTCTTCACTATCTTTAAAGCTGTTTTAAGTATTATTTAATAGCACAATTTGATAAATTATGACTTACTTTAAGAAAATGACATTTTTAATAATTTCAAATGTAAAATATTTCTTTTATGATGTGGAAACAAAAAAGGCTTTTTTGGAGGCTTTCCCCTCAGTTCTCTTATTATAACGGTAACTTTTATTTCTTATAAATCATCTTTTTAATTAGCTTCTATTCAAACTATTTAATGTGGCTCAATAGTTATCATTAACTACTGCACCTTTGAGAAAAAAAGAGAAAAAAATTACTCTTAAGAGCTTTTTTAGATGTTCCTAATTATGCTGAAAAAACTTTTTTTCTCCCTAGAGTATCGTTCTATGGAGTATTAATCAAAAACCCCGGTCCATTTAGAACATTCGTTTGAAACCAGAAAATTCTTTTCTTTCGCTATTTATTCTTTTTCTTTTTAGGAAATATTTTTCTCCTCTCAATATACATCATTTCATCCCTCCCTGAAATTGTTTAGCGAGAAATTTACGGCATTGTTATGCCTCGTGTATGAAAGGAACACTTTACGTATGCAAACGAATTCTAGCTGAGTTCGAAATAAAATAATAGTTTTTTTTTACATGAAAAACTCTTGTTACTGTTGTTTTTGTGTGTGTGTGTACTTTAAAAAATTATTTTATAAGAAAAATCAATTTTTATTTGAAAAAAAAAAGTACTACGAGAACTTGCTTGTAAAGATGAAGAAAAGGAATTCATTCTTAAGAAAAACAGAACAATTTGATTTTTATGTGCATCCCACATTGAATTTGCTGGTAAACTATTGTCAACAGACCTCGTAATTTTGAACCTCCAACACAAATTGACGAAAACGGCCACTGATTTGGCCTCTGCTTTTCAAAAATTTGACTCAACGGAAACGGGATAAATTTGAACCTTGACAGATTTAAAGTGTGTCAATCCTCGTCAGGTGGGGCCACAGTAGCCTTGTCGTCAAGGTTATGGATTGGTGGCTGGCATAGGATGAGTTCAAGCCTAGTACCGCTGAATGCCGAACGTGCAGATGAGGCCGATGCACATTAAATAGGTTAAGCCTCAAATGTCCTTCCGTTGGTGTGGTGTGAAAATTAGGAGAAGGGAGTGCCGTCGTTCGTCACTTGACCATTGTTCAAAATCACGAGGTCCGTCACCAATAGCCCTTGTGCAGTTTTATAGTGCAACATAAATATAACCCTCATTTTCACTCCATATGTTGGGTCTTCAGCGGCATCAGGACTCAAACCCACAACTGGACCACGCTGACCACGAGTTCGAAAAGATGACCATTCGGTGAGTGAATGAAAGCGTGTTTATTGAAGTAGCACTGCAAAAACAACGCTAGGGCTGTCGGGGATGGAGCCTCTACCCCATAATTTAGAGCCATAGTCAAGTGACAAAAACGATACGTGAACTGGCAGTCCTTCTCCAAACTACCACACCATGCCAATGTGAGGACTTTGCAGCTGGACAAATTTAAGATGCAACAGCTCCTCTACACGGCGGATCATTAGTGGCATGAGGATTTGAACCAGTAACTAGATAACGACGACCACTTGGTATCGCGGCTTTAATTTCTAGCGCGGATCCTGTTCTAATATTTTTTTTGTCAGTGAACTTATTTCAGCCAGTTACACTGAAAAAAAATTGTACATTTTAGAAAAAAGTGGTATTACAATTACTCTCATAGAAATTTCAAAATGCATTTTTTGACATTATCGTACCAAACAAATACTCTAATGAATATAAATTCGTCTTTTCTAGGAAAACAATTCATAAAATTTAATTCAGAGTCATTACTGAAACTCTAGTGTTAAATCTCACTTCTTCTTTCTGGAATGAGTTGATTGCTCATGTTATCCATTTTTAGTAGACTTGATGATATCATTATTAACGAAACTCTAGTGGTGAGTTATGGCTCTCTGACAATTTTGGATTCAAGCTAGACATAGACAAGAAAGAAGCTTAATATATATTTTATCCTTTGAAATATCAAAAATATGTATACTTGGGAAGATGTTTTCTCCTAAATTTACTTGTCTTTAAATGAAGTCTCCACTCAGATAAACTTGAAGGGTGCACTATTATCTTCAAGCAGGTTTATTTAGAACCTTCTCCTACTCTCTTTATCGGGTAATTAATGACTTCAAAACTTTCACTGCTAACCTTCACGGACATTCATATTCATAAGCAAATTGAAAGTCTTCTTTCGTCAAATTATAAGATATTAAGATCATATTTACGAATGAGTAATCGCTCAAATATAAACTAAAAAAGATTCAATATTTTTAAGATGTTTAAAGTTCTTTTAATGCCCCCCCCCCTTATTACTGTTGCAAATTAAAGATAAGTTTTTTTTTTTAATCTTGGATATTTTTAAAATTCCAAATTAATTTCAAAAACGCAGATCGAATATTTAGTAAGCAATGTGCCATAAAGGCAGTTAAATTATTACCGTAATTTTTTAAGCAATTACCAAACTCACTTCGTGAATAGTAGGAGCGCAATAAAAATCACGTTTAATTGCTCTTTAATTCATATCGCGTTAAACACTCTTAAAACTAATTGCGCTCTGAAGCTACCTTAGGGTCTAGGATGCTATAAGCTACTTTTAACTAAGTTTAAAAAAATAAAATTAAAAAAAAAATCGTTATTGTACATTTTTTTTATTCATGTTTTAAAAGAGTAGCTGTACTGAAATGTTTAAGCATATGAAAAAAAAAAAAATTCAAATTACTTCATAAATTATGATTTACAGAATAATTTGATACTTACGAAATAAAAATTTAAAAAAATTCTAATAAATTTAAGTGAGATCCCTTACATTTGTTTTTTCATAAGTTATGTGTTTACCACTAAAATCAAATGCAGTTATGTTTTTGTTGATTGAATATTTCTTATTAATTTTTCTAAGTTTTGAATTCTAAGAATGTGTATTTTCCTGAATTCGTCAAGTATGCTTAGCTATTGCGTTTGATACTGAGTGGACTGTTTAATAAACAAAAAACATTAAAAAAAATTAAGTCAATTCCTACTCAGATCAACAAAAATTTTTTTAGTTACATTTAATATAAATATGTATATACATATAACAGAATCACAACATTAAGAGGCAATAAATTTTTATTAATTATCATTAAAGTATCGTATTATCATTGAAATCAATAGTTTACATAAAATTTCAGTTCAACTGAATGTTTTGAAGCGTGAGAAAAAAAAAATCTTTCAAAGTTTTGACCCAAGTCGCTAAAAATGAAGCCAACGCGGCTGTATCTGTAATTCTTTAAATAATTAGTTTCAGTCAATTAATTTTAATTAATTATAATTAAATTATCGTATTGTTACCCAAAATAATAGTGTATAGAAAATTTCAGCTCAAATAAACGCTTTAAAATGTGAGAAAAAAACCTATTCAAGTTTTGACACAAGTTGCCAAAAGGGTCGCTAAGTTGCCTAAAATGATGCCAACGTGGCTGTATTTGTAATTCCATGAATAATTAGTTTTAATCAATTAATTTT
This sequence comes from Trichonephila clavata, assembly GCA_019973975.1. Lineage (NCBI taxonomy): Eukaryota > Metazoa > Arthropoda > Arachnida > Araneae > Nephilidae > Trichonephila > Trichonephila clavata. The sequence continues at coordinate 353,019 of BMAO01011924.1, forward strand.
TATTAATTATAATTAAATTACTGTATTTTCATCCAAAATAATCGTGTTTATAAAATTTCAGCTCAATTGAGTGCTTTAAAATGCATTTTATTAACGATTGAAAATTGGAACAAGATAAATATATAGAATGTAAACTAATAGTAGGAATTAAATGAGCTTTTTATAAAAAATGTGCAACTGATCTCAACATATTAATTCGAAAAGGGAATATTATAAATAACAACATATTTCTCTTTATCTTGTTCAAATTTCGGGTCAAAATGACCTTCCATACTAGTATAATCATTTATTTGAACTGCGCAATGAAACATAACGTTAAACATAACGTTGTTAACGTTGAATTTCGCATTGGCTGATTTATTATTAACGTTATACTTAGGCTGTTGGCGACGAACTTCGTGATTCTGAACCTCGATAAATTGACAAGGTAAAAACCCGAGCTGGCACCACACTCTACAAATTGCTTCAACACAATGCCGATGGGAAGAGCCTTCACAGATTTAAGCAAGCTTCAGTCTTCTTTACAAGTAATATTCAATAGGCATCTTTAATCTTGGAAGCAGTAGGGTGAGGTAAAGCTACTACGAATTTCATTAATCTCTAAGGAGGAAAGTTGCCAAAATTCGTCGTAAATTTTAAACTGATTTCTGAATACGTCTACCTTAGGTTTAGAATAATTTATTACCACACGAATCATTATACAATAATCAGAATAAAATTTCATTATTTTCCCTATCTTTGTGTTCATTTCTCCTTTCGCAGTTCCATAGTTCAATTATCCCTAATCTAATATACTTATCAGTTCTCTTCTTAAACAGAGTTTTAGGAATTTATCTAATTAAAATAAAATAATTTATCAGTTTAGTTCATACTTACTACTTTAACGGTTCTGCGTGAAACTTGAATAACACACTCTCTCTACTTTAGAATATCTAGAATAAAATTCTACTAGAAACACTAGAATATAATAATAAAGGGATAAAATATCCAATTTAACAAATTAATTTTGTGTCGTTAACTTAATTCTTTAATGTAGAGCTTATACATATTAGTTTCTGACTAGAACGATTTTAAGTATTAACGTAAAGAAAAAAAAAAGATCGAAAATTGAATTCAATGTTGCAATTAGTTTTGGTAAATTAAATTTCTTCGAAATACTGTGATATATTTACTAATATAATATAAAATAAAAATTTAATTATGGTATTGTTAAAAAATTACTTAAATTTGAATTCCATAGCTTATGCATTCTTTAATTATAAGCTTAATTATGAGCTATAGTTTTATTTCTGATTCTTTGAATTCTTGATTTTGTACGATGCTTTTTTTCCCACGATAAAAAAAGGAAAACTAAGTTTTCTAAATCTTATACAGTTTCGAAAATATATAACATTATTTATAACAATACTTTTTGACCTGAAAAATAACCTTTCTTTCATTATAAATTTCTTTTAGAAAAGTGGTAACAATGTGCACAACCACACACACAACATGTTTTCTTTTACTAAAAAAAATATAAATAAATATTTCTTTCGGGATTAGACAATGGCTTGTTTTTTTTAAAGTTCAATAAAATCAATAAAAACTCTATTGGAATTGAATTCTGAAATTCTTTAGAACTTTTCCCCAAAACCTGTGACCAATACCTTTGAGGTATTGTTGGAATTGTGTTAGGTTTTGTTTCAGATGAAATATTTACAAATAAAATTACGAGGGAGTGAATTATTTTTCTTTTTGTTGTTTCCAATAGCCAACAAAAAGAGGGAAGAAAAACTAAAAGTACATTTTTTTTTTCGAAAATTCTTTTTTTTTTGGTAGTTGTGTTTCCAGCCTTTATTTGAAACACATCAAAAAGAATACACAGAAAACAAAAATATGATTTCTTTGTCGCGTAAATTTTCTAAGAATTTGTTATTAGTTTTATATAACCTTTTAGATTATATTTATATAGCTATATACATTATATCAACCTGTGATCCCCGAACAAATTATGGTCCGTTAAACAGTTTTGATGGTAGGCAAAAAACTTAATATATTTTTTAAATATTTTTTATGAGAATTAAGTTTAAAAAAATTACCTGTAACAAAACAGTATATAATATGTATAACACTATTTCTTAAAATTTTATCTAAACTATTTACGAAGTTCCTTCTATGTTTAGTAAATTTTTATCTACTTTTGCTGGTGTACCTAGTGTCATTTACAAGGGAAAGTTGGCAACCATAGTGAATTGGTTGCACAACACTTGAGTTTGTTGATATTTCCTTACGTTTCGGGCTTGATCTGGCTTTCGTAAGGTTCCTTTTCAGGAATATGAAAATGTAAATAGAGACATAAGTAAAGACATAAGTAGAGATTAAGTAAAGAACATTATAGTTATAGTGGTCCCCATATAGCGTTCAATCATATTAGTAATCATTGTTGAATATGAAATTATACGTTTAACGGTCCCCAAAGTTCTAAAGTTTGGCAAGCACTCACTGTTCTATAACATAAAAAGTGGCATAACGAAAAGTTATTCTAACAGGACAAATATGTATACGCTTACGTACACATTTGTTGTTATTTCTTATGCCACCTGATCTCTACCGCGTCAGATCCAGGCCCATGAAATTCATCATGGCAACAGGCTAGATGTACGCCTGTCGTTGGCCGTAGTCTTGAGCACCACAAAAGTGACAGTATGATTTAGTTCGGATCCAGGGATAACACCCTGGAGAGGTTCAGGGTTCCTCCCACCTCTCTTCCCTATCTACCAACCTCACAAGAGGACTTGCGGATCGACGGCTATTTAGAGTACCCCCATGCCGCAAAGGCACTATACATTTACAAATATCCATGGCTTTTCCGGGATTCGAACCCAGGTCCTATGGTACAGAAATCGGCATCGCTAACCACTATACCGGATGGGCGACACGTGCACATTTGATATACATTATTGAAAATAGTGTAAAGAGTTGTTGTTTCTTATCCTTGAACGATCTGACATAAGTAAGCTCAGCTCCAAAAGGTTGTTGAATAAATACCCCAAAATCTATGATAATAAGGGGATAAGATTTTAAGAATAGAAAGTCTGATACATTTCAGAAGGTCATCTGGTGTAGCTGGATGGTCACAGCAATTTTTACAAGTGGGGTGGATTTTTCTGCCACTTTCAAAGGAAAAACATTTCAGGTGGTTAGTCTAACTAAAGCAGTTTGGGAACCACGGTCACATTTGATTTACAGCATAGAGCCGTGGGATGTTCCTGTGCTCCATTAATGCGTGGGTCATATTAAAGTCCTTGATAAGGGAGGGAAGTGCCAGCAGCCGTTTCATTCTCACTACCCACTTTGGCCGGTTATCAGCGATTCCATTACCTCTAATGTTAACATGTGATGGTATTCATTTTAGTAGCCTAGGGGGGAAGGTAACGGACTCGCGGTCAGCATGTCGTTCAAGACTAGTACCACTGAAGATCCACCGTATAGGGGACGATGCACGTTAAATGTGTCGATGCTCAAACATCCTCTCATTGATTAGGAGAGGGGGGTCCCAGCTCAGATGTCGTCTTTGTCACTTTACCATGGTTTAAAATTACAAGGTCTATCGCCTCGTGATACGAGGTCGTGAATAGTGCTACGTTAATATTCACTTACTCATTGTGGAGGTGGACATTGTATGTGAGAGAGATCTTTTCCTGTTTGGCCAGAACAGAAACGCTGACGGCGGACCAGCCACTAACATGTTGGAGTGCACTGCGGCTTAGTTTTTGTTATAGTGTAAAGAGTACAAGAGTAAAAAGGATCAGTATAACGCATTCACCCATCTCTGGCCCAAGCGCAAGCTCTTATACAGCTCGGCACTAAATCGTAGATTTGGCGGTTATCCAGGTAACAGGATGTCTTGCCATACAAGTTCCGATTGGTGAGTTGACCACGGTAACCTCGCGGTCAGTCACGTACACGAGGCTGTCTTGTCATATGTTCGAGCCTTTGTAACACTGAAGAACCGCTGCATATAGGGGATGATGCACACTGATTCTGTTGAAGCTAAACGTCCTTCATTAGCGTTGTGAGGTAGTTTGGAAAGGGGGGTACTGTCTTCCTCATCACTTAATCGAGCCTAAATGTTGTAAGGTTTGTCACCATTAGCCCTCAAATTGCTTTATAGTGCGATATTGATAAACTCTCCCCCGATTGGTAAGTTAAATTGGCATGATCAGGCGACGATCAGAGACGCCTGCTGATTGGAGCCCAAATTTGCTGTATTGAAGACAGACCTGGTTATCACACTATGGCTATGGCACGAAAACATGCACTAGAACAGTGTGTTGTGTGGTTGGGCATATTACTGCAGAAATGTATGACCAGAGATCAGTGAAAAGAAAGGCAACAATATAGGACATAGATTGTCGTCAATGCACCACTGTGTTACATAAGGATGTCACGGTAGGTTTCTACTCCCAAGTGAAATGTATCCATGCATAGTTTCTGGTTGTTGAGCTATTTGGTAGACCGCAGTCAAGTGCTATCCTAGACCCCTATCCTATCACCTTATCGCTATCCTAGCCATCGCTGATCATCAGGGCTCAGTTCAAAGTGAAATTCATTGCTGAAACATTATACTGCTCTTTGAGAGTCCAGGTCGAATGTACAATATATTACTGTAAACACACTGTAGTGAACATTATTACAAAAGAAAATTAGTAGATGTCGTCTGGGATGAAAAGCCCGCAGTGACTGACTTAGATTGTAGGGAGCACAAGGTTTTTTATGAAATCCATTCTCCTTAAGTTCCCAGATAGACTCCTCCAAAGGGCATGCACAGAGAACTCCTTTTTAGAAGCCATCGGAGACTTGGACTTGATGAGCTAGTTTTAGAGTCGTGTCCGGTAAGTGAGTGAAGAACGGTGACTTGTGTGTAAGATGGCGGATTGGCATGTTTTTCTAATTAAAGTCTGAATGTATATCTCTAACTTGACTGTGTGTTTTCGTTTCCAACACTTGATGGTGTTGAAACGAAATGGAATTAGATTATATAGAAGGGATATTGAGTGAAATGTGTTCCGAGATCTCTTTTTGACTCTCTAGCCATGACGGCTATGGTTCACCCATTTTTGTCAACATTATCGAATGTCAACATCGCTCCAACCCAATAGTCAAGTGACTCTCAGATTTGACCAACTTACTTCCTTTATTCAAATTTCACACCCTCTCTTAAATGATAACATCTGCTCATACTCTTCGTAAATACGTTATCTGTATGGTGCAGGTACAGTTCACGTGAATTAACGTGACCATATTTACATGGAAATTCTTCCTTATAACAGTAACGTCCTCTGTTTTAGATATGATCTGGATTTGTAAAAAAACACCGCGTTCTACTTATAGATTATATAACTTTGGATTCCTTTCTCTCTTAAAATTACACCATTTTATATTTTTGCTTAGGTTTGCGTTCCACACACATTTGCTTTATTCTTATTATTATATTTATGTGTATTATTGTAACGTTATTATTGTACCTTTATTGGAAGAATGTATTTTTCGAGTTTATAAATATACTTCATCAATTAAAATTTTTATCTTCAATATTTATTATTTCACTCTCTTTCAAATGTAAGAGGTCTTTAAGCTATTGTGAAGAATGGAGAGAGTATAATTAAGATGTTACAATGTATGTAAAATTTGTAGTAATATTCAATATTTTAAATTAAAACACAAAAATTGTATATTTCATTAAATTACTTAAATGCTTGCAACTTTTGTAACAAATTATATTAACTAAATAATGAGACCTAAATACTCTGTCAGTATTTTGCTTTTATTATTAAATATTTTTATGAGAACCTTTTTAATCTGTGCCCAAATCACATTTCATTAAAAAAAAATTCTTTTTCTCTCCATAAAATATTTTTCTATAGTTAACTTTGTACAAATAAAAATTATATCCGGTGAAAATAGATATTTATATTATTTTATATTTCAAAATAATAGTAAAAAGTTTCTCAATATAAAACCCTTTTAAAAATTATTTTTTATTTTAGCTTACTATTAAAATTAAAAGCAGTATATATATTTAAAAAACTGCTTGAATAGTTTATATAACAGTCATACATTTTTCACATAATTATTGTATTATATTTTTGTACATCATTTTGATATTTTATTGTTATAAAACCAGAGATAGAATTACTTTTAAGATGGAGAAAGTTCTTTTGAAAATATACTTACAACATTTCTGTCTTCATTTTTACTGATCCGGTCGACAGACGATTGATTTTGTTGCTGTCTAAATCCCTGTAAAACAAAAAAAAATTATTTTTACAATATAAAAGGTTAACAGTTGAAGAAAAATCGCAGATGTATTTGGAAACTAATTTTTATTTCAATGTATATTTTTTCATTATTATTTTTTTGAAACCAAATCCTGATTTATTTTTTCTGGATAAAAATTCTTAAGCCATACCGTTTTAGATCTTATATTTAAAGTATATTTTTATAGCATACTTAAAAAAAACTTTCCTTATAATACTTCTTTAAGTATGTTCAATTCATGTAATAAAAAAAAAATTATTTTCTCCTCTAGGACCTCATGGTTTAATTTCTCTTTTAAAGGGTTGACATAAAAAATGTGAATAGGAAGAGAGAAAGAAAGAGAAAATAAAAGTGAATTTTTAAACTTAGGAAATTTATTTGCAAATAAAAATTTAAAGTTCTGCAAACCAAAAGAAGACGCATTACAAAGAGTTTGAATTAAAAAAAAAATGCGTACCATTTCTTTTTTTTAAAAACTTTCCTATACAAATAAACAGGGGTTGAAACACTAAGGTAAGTCAGAACTTTTATTATAAAGATTTAGCTTGAGAGTTTATACATTTTAAGAAAAGGATTAGATATATATGTAATTCATATAAAAATAGAAAAAAATCACAGTGATATACTTCCTAATAGCTTTAGAAAATATTTCACAACCAAAAGTTGTGTCTAAATATTTTTTTAATATTTGTGCAACACGTATTTTACATAACATTCCAAGAATTTGTTTTGTTTTTCAAAATGATAATAATTGATGATACTTTACATTTAACTTCTTAATGATTAGATGCATTTTTATTTGAAACATAAAATTCTGAATTCAATTTAAGTTAATTTAAATGAGTTTAAGTATTTATTATATCACCTGTTTTATAAAATTCCTGATAATTATAGGCAAAATAATTTCTACGTTCCTGCCAAAAAATATTTTTGAATCATCTCGGATTCAAGCAATTTTTATTTTGACCTCCTTACAAACAAAAATTGTTTCGTGACATAAGATAATAATAAGATATAGTTTGAAAAAAAAGGAATATTACAAATAATTATTCCTTATTGTTATGAAAAATGCCATGATTTGATTCTATATAAGTAAAATGGGGTAGAGAGAGAACATTCGTGCGAAGAGAAAAACTCGTCATAACGACAATCTACTTTCGTTATTTTTTTTCAACTATTTTTTTCAGTAAACTATTCTTGTTTTCCCTTTACAACAAAATCCTCAAAGTATACGTGACGATTCAGATTATTTTTACAATACGATTCGGTTCAGAATATTTTTTCTAGTCATCTATCGCAGCCCTCGAACTGTCACATTTTCTGGAGGTACATTTTGCTGCTTATAAAACATGTTCTTATTTGTTGTTTGATCTTATATTGGTGATATTTTTTACCTAGTATACCGGTCGACTCAAAATAAGTGTGACCAATTTTTAAAGAATGTAACTGTTTATGGTGAATTTATATCGCATTACTATTGGTTTTATTTTAAAAATGAAACATTTAAATTACTAATCGATCTATTTTTATTAGTGAGAGTAAATTATAGTAGCGAAAATAAATTCTAAAACCCGGATTGAAATTTTATGGCTTTTGAAGGATGATTATTCAAATTCTGTTATAAATAAACCATTTAATAATAATAAAAAAAGACATTTTTATAATGTATTACTATCTAAACTTTGAAAAGAAATAAAATTTGGCTTGCATTTAAAAGCTCTAGCAAAAAATGTGAACAAAAAGACGTCCTTAATGAGAAAGAAAAAAAGAAGTTGAAAATAATTATCGCTGTAGAAAATCCTCTGCCACCAAGAGCTTTGGCAAAGAAACTACAGGTATCACAATCGACAATTTGCAGTCAGATAAATCAAATTGGCTATAAAAAGGTGAATAAACCAGTCTGTCATCAAATGTCTGCAAAGACCATAGAAAAATGAAGAAAACGCTCTTGAGCCTGTATTTAATGTTATGCAAAGGTAGATACAGAACATGAATAACTTAGCTCTGTTTCATCTACTATCCACAACTGGCAAAACGAAGATTCAACATATTTCGCGTGAAAAGCGTCGCAAAGACGCCACTGTTTTGGAGAAGGCAAAATAGCCGTCAGGTGTTATGGTATGAATGGAAATGCCCTCTCAAGTTTTAACAAAACCATTCTTTGTAGAACCAAAGGCTAAAATTGATGCTACATACTATCAACAAAAAAATGTTGAAGACCATGATCAAGGAAAGTGAACACCTTTATCTTCGAGGAAAGTATTTTTCTCACCAAGATGCCGCACCGTATGATACTGTAAAATCAACTATAAAATGGCTGAAACATAAAAAAAAATAAATTTTCTTCCTTATAAGAAATAGCTATCATCACCCCGACAGTACTCTTTGCAAGTATTCTTTATGCGAGTACTTAAAAAAACAATTAAATGGATGTAAAGTAAGAACACTTTAAGGGCTTCAAAAAGCAATCGAAGTGGAAGTTAGAATAATCCCCCCCCCCAAATGTTCCAGAAAGCTCTTTTGGCTTGGCTAAACGTTTACGTAAAGTGTACTGTGCTAAAGGAAACTATGAGGGCTATTTTTTAAGTAAGGTCCGTTGGCGCGTATAGTTCCTTAGTTCACGCAACGAGTCTCAGGGTCACTGACCAGCATCCTTTGCGAACACACTCGCGCCATTTTCAGCTCTGTAGCAGTCGTGTAAGTTTTGTGTAAGTGTTTAAGTCGTGAAAATGGGTCAGGAAGTTTAAAGATGAGAGCCTCACACTTCTCGAACGACTCGAGACTTAATCGAATATTTTGGCTGGGAGGTTTTGGAACATGCACCATACAGCCCCGACCTTGTTCCCAGTGATTTCCACCTTTTCCGGAACCTCAAACACAGTCTTGGCGGGAAGCGCTTCAGTGACAACGAAGAAGTGGGCCGTGAACTCTTGTCTGTCCGACCAGACTTTTTCGAAGAGGGTTTTCAAAACTTAGTTCTAAGGTATGACAAATGCATTAATAAACTCGGCAACTATATAGAAAAAAAGGCAAAAGTATGTATAATTCTAAAATAAAGGTTTTTTTTTAAAACAAAATATTGTCGCTATTTTTTTAAAAAATGAACGGACCTTTTTTACTTAAAAAGCAGCCCTTGTACATTGAAAATGTCTTGAAATAACTTTATTGAATAAAAATTTATGATGCTCTAAGGAAGGTCACGTTTTTGAATCAACCGGTGGTCATAATTTTATAAATATGTCATTTCATGGGATCGTTCATTGCAATATTTTTTCCGCCATTGATCGGTGATGAATATACGTGCTCCATATATTTTTCCTTAACTATTTATATGCTCCTTAATTGTTTAATAAATTTGTTTTTATTTTATTAATATTTGCGCTTATATCATGAATTCATACTTTCGAACGACTTTTATTTTCGTGGTGTAAAGCAGCTTGCTCTGCCATCGATTTAGTTTAGCTGTTTTTGCTCTTAAACTATAATTAATCATTATTATTCCAATACTTATTTCTAAGAATTAACTATATAACCTTAGACACAAACAAATTTGTTTTCTTTATAAATATTAGAAATCCTGTTCCTAATGTGAATATAGTGCATTCTTTTTTTTTTTTTTACTTATAACATATTATATTGATAGAATAAGAATTACACATATAGATCACGTACAATAATGGTTACATTTTCAAAGATAAGTAAACTGAATAAGTAAATTTAAAACGAGTAAATCATGAAAACTGTTGATTTTTTTCTTACATTTAACAGGATATGAGACTGCGAATAATGATAGTAAAGGATGCGGGTCATGGATTATGTTTTAAAACTAATAAAACAAATGTATGTAAAATTATTACAAATGAATAAATACTCAAAAAATCTTTTTGATTCCGTATCAGTTAGTTTCTAAAGGTTAGTCTCACCCAATTATTTGTTTCTAGTTCACTATACATTCGATTGTGTTGCCGAAAGCTTTTTTTATGTCTGAAAAATAATAACACACATTTGTTAAGATTAAAGTTTAATGAGAGATTAGCTGATTTATATAATAAATTTATATAAGTTTCCTTTTTTTACCCTTCACAACGTTGAATTTTTTTTTCTGTATATTGAATTCATTAATTTATTAAAGATTAAAGAAAGGAAATCGGTAAAATTTCAAATATTTAGAAAAAATATAAATATATTTTATTGAATGGTTTTTCTCGTTTAAGAAACATTTAATTCTGAAACTACTATAAGTTTCCTTATTCGACCAGAAATTTGCTTTGTTTCACTTTAAAATACAATTTCCCTTTCACATGAAGCAAAATTTTACATAGCTTTTTTTCTTACGAAACTTAGAGATTACAATGAAATAATTTCAACTATGACTTTTCCATTAGCTCTTAATAAAAAAAATTTTCTTTTTTGAAAAGGGCAACCTTATAAATTCATGTTATTGGAGTGAAGTGCTTATTAGTGCATAAAATTGTTTTAAGAGGTTTAAAATGACTATGTATCGAGAAAATATTTTAATTCCCTGAAGTATTAAATATTTTCTTTACTTGTATGTGCAATGTATCTAATCAACGATTTCCTATCTTATAAATATAATTTTAGTACTTTTGTATCATCATCATAATTGCTTTTGGCAACTGATCATTCTTGCATCTCAGAACCTATGGGAAATTCCTTAACTGATCATTATCATCAAAGCTAGTGGCGAAGGACCTTGTACTTTGGACCTCTTATAGTTGACGAAGACATGGGAACGCGGTCATTCAAATTACTTAAACTTCCAAGTCACGGTAACGGGAGTTCTATAAGCCTCAATACGCTTAACTTGCATCACACCCTTTACACGGCGGGAAGGACATAAGGGGTATTATTTAATGTTTGGGTAATTATTGACAATAAGAACCCTCACCCCAAACGTGGAGTCTGTTGAACCAAACAAGAATTTCTCTATTAACCAACGTAAATGAATGGAAAAAATTAGCGTTAATTATTAGAGGGGCAGGTTAAGATCTGGTAAGACTAATTTAGCAGAATGACATGAATATTTAACACGGAATGGTCATTAAGAATGATATTAAATTACTTATATATATAGGTCAGTGTTGTACCTCGAAATCCTTCTGGATTCGAAACTTGAGATAAATCATTATTGCACTTTGATGCTTGGAAACTGAATGGCAAATACTCAGTTCATCTTGCATGCAATACATTCAGATCCAACACATCCGAATAAATATTTAATGAAGCAAATAGTCTTAATGTACTCAAATTGAAGCAAAATTACTGCGCTTTAGTATCAAATGATTTTTCTCACTGTAATATTATTGCGAGCAGGCTCACTGTGACTGGGAAATTTACTTAACATTTTCTAGAAATTAGCAGATAATACCGCAAAGTTCAATTCAACCTATCATTTCATTTTAATTTCAAAATAATGATTGAATTATGTCTGTAACTGAAGTTCAGAAGATCAGAAGTTCGTATGTGCATATGGATTTAAAATAACGCGTCCCTTATTAATAAGAATAATACATTAAATTAAAATTTAATCATCCAAAACGTTGAAAAAAATATTTTTTTTTTACTTATTAGTTCCTTAAGTCTGATACAGGCCTATTATTTTATCAAATTTTGATTTGTTTTAAGCGTTTATTGGATATGGATGTTCTTGTGGTGTATCGTTATAAAGAGTGATTAATCTTACAACTTCCGCATCCATTCAAATAGTTGAAATTTGTTTCAGTAACAATCGCATGTAATAGAAATTTATGTAATAGAATTCTGATTGAATCCAATCCAAGTCATTGGGATGGAAGTTAATTAAATTCTTCGCATTCTCATCGGGATGACGTTTCATAGTTTCTCTAAAGCTATCTAAATGACTGAAAATGTAGAAAGTTTTATAAATGCGCATACAGAATGCTTTAAATGTGCTGGCTGCACTTGCTCAGATTCATTTTTCAATTATCTCGAGTGTTAGCGATCTCTCTATACCGGCGAGAGGGGAGGGGTGGATAACTGTATTGTATAGTAGAACACCTTTCTCCTATTTAAATTGTGTCACGATGACAAAGGCGATGATGTTGTCAAAGGCATTGCTGAAAAATGCTTTTTTTAAATCAAAGTATATCTCTTTAAGACCCTACCCGCACGATCGTACGGGTTAGGTATTCTTGTACGTTTTTGCTTCGGGAATAGTTGTATGTAAGAAAACCCCGGATTGAAGGATTAAACGGGGTTGCAGAAAATGTAAAGTATCCCTTTTAATCAAGAGACGGCAGCTTTGGTCCATGTTTTATTTTCAGCAGGCAAATCTAGATTTGTTTACAAATACAATGAAAACACGTCTTCTTTTTGTCTGACGTAAAAAGGTGTGACGGATCTATACGGTCTTCCACTAACCTTCTCTATTTTCTTTAAAGTAAATTATTTATTTCAACCAATCTCCACCGGGAGCCAAGCGTGATTTATGCAAATAAGATATATTATATAAGTTCGGGTTTCACGAGTTAAAGGAGTTAAGCAAAGTGAAGAGATAGAAGATTGAAGTTAAGTGAAGTACAGATCGTTAGGTCAGCACGCAGTTGTTGACATTCGTAGATAGCAGTTACGTGTGGAGCTACGCTAGGAGAAGTAGATAGAAGCTTGTAAAAATCCATGTTACAGAGCGTGGATCCTTCACCATTCTCCTAAACAGTCAACAAGGCAGATATCATCGCGACGGAACAGCCGATGATAAAAGATAAGGTCAGTGATTTAAAATATTGTGAATACTCGTACGTGGCGTAGCTGTAATTGTGCGTGTTTAAGCTTTCATAGATTCAGTTGCGATTCTGTTATTCCGCTAGTAGTAATTCCCCTTTTAGTACTCCACTTTATTTTGTTTCTCTTAAATTTGAATTGTGTGTTTCTACTCTTCTGTGTTATAAGAATCAATAAATATAGTGATTTGCAATTATGTCTTTTGATCCTTTAAGTCCGCCTACACATCCAGAAATATTTAATGATAGACGGTCATCCTGAATTATCCGACAAAGTTACAGTTATTTCTCAGATTGAATATCAGATTCGGATTATCCGTTTTGAAATACACCAGGGACCAAGTTTTCACGATCCAAGGCTTTTAAGGCAAGCCACTGTTACGGTTTGTCTAAAATACGGTCGACTGGCATTATCCGGCAAAGTTATCAAAACTCCTAAAGTTCAATTTCAGATTCTCATTTCACACTCCGAAATGTACACGAAGCTGACTTTTGATGTTCCAGCGCGAGCAAGTTCAGTCGCTAGAGATAATGAAAATCTGGACGCGGGACTCGAATCATTTGCCTTTTCTCCTAATTCAGGCAATATCCGGCAAGTTTAGTGAAGTTTCTGAAATATAATTTCAAGTTATCGTTTCCCGCCCCTAGATACAACTGGAAATTACTTTTGTTCCCCTGAGCCGGCAAGTTCAGTCCCTGGAAGGGGCATTAGGGTCGTCCGGCATTATCTGGCAAAGTTACAGGAATTTCTAAAATTCGATTTCAAACTTTCTTTCACCGTCCCGAATTACAACAGAAACGCACTTTTCCCGCACCAAGACATTAAGGGTAAGCTCTTGCCACGGTTTGCGTAATAAACGGTCGTCCTGAATTATCCGGCAAAGTTACAGTTATTTCTCAGATTGGATATCAGATTCGGAGTGTCCATTTTGAAGTACGCCACGGTCCAAGTTTTCAGAATTCAATGCTTTTAATGTAAGCCTCTGTTATTGTGTCTAAAATAGGGTCGGCTGACTTTATCCAGCAAAGTTACAGTTATTTTTAGAAACTGGCTCGAAAATCGGATTCCACACCCCAAAATGCTTCAGGCACTTAATTTTCGTGTATTTTGGTTTGCAATATCTGCTTCCACAGACACATGAGCAATGCCACATTTTGCGATTATTCCCTTACGGGAATCTGGCAACGTTTTTTTCCGGATTCTTCACATTTCCGGCAATAAAACAATTATGGCGTGATTAATTGAAATAAAAACCATCCTATGTTTTAAGTTGGACGAAATGACACACAGTATGCAAAATTATATTATGATCGGCTGAGTAGTTTCGGAGTCCATTGAGGACAAACACTGTGACACGTATATTTTATATATAAAGATAATAACTGTACACTATTATTGTTTCTTGTAGAAGTTAGGCTTTGATTACCCACTTGATCGTGCGACTTGAGCGTTACTTGAGTTAATGCAGCTGTAAAAGTGTTTGCTATATGAGTTTTTTCTGTTTCAATAATTTTGATGGAAGCAGAAATAAAAGTGAAATATATTGTTATATAATTAATACTATATATTTTCTTGGGGGGGGGGAATGTCATGGACAAGGCCCCTTTCTCTTTCTGTCGCTTTTTTGCAATTAATTTTCTCTTTTATACTTTCGTTGAGGGGTATGGCATTTTTCATCTTCTACACAAGCATCTGCATCAATATTTAGTCTCCCCTCGACCCCCCGGGGTTTTCAGTGAGAGCTGTTAAACAGTGGCTTAAATTTTTATTCATTTTTTTAATAATAAAATTTTCGATACATTTTGTTATTTTTTATGGAATACTACGATAATTTTTGAATTAAAGCCTTGTTCAGAGGTCTAAGCGGAAAAGAATTCTCTCACAAGCAGAAATTTTGAAATTGATGGATAAATCAGATTATCTCAGTGATGGCTATGCTGCGGATAAAACATATGAACCACGCACACTGGAAGGAGTATCAAGTTAAGATGAAAGCGATGTAGAAAAACTGTTAAATGTTTGTAATGGAAATACAATTTTTGATCATCCTTTACTATCAAAGTCTCTTGAGCTTGTGGGGGTGGTGGTCTAATCGGCACCCCTCTGTCTCCATCATGCGCGTCTCTAGGTGTGGGGGGAAACAAAGCCTCACCAACAAACTCCATAATAAAAATTAGTTTTATTTATTTCTTGAACACACACTTAAACAATCACAAGTGAAACTACAAGAGGAAACCTAGGAGTGATATCTAAAGCGTTGTCTATTCTTAATACCCAACTCTAAGTAAACCCGACTACGTTAAATAGATAAGGAGAGCAAGCACTAATGAACTGATACTAATTCTAATTCTACTATCTTAAATCTTCAATCTAATAATTTATTATAAGCAATGACTTTCTTAACTCGCACTAGGTTTGTGAATGAAATATTCCAATATTCGCATTTACGTGACAGCTTCCCGGTTTCTTCTATCTTACATCTACAAAACCTATATATATATATATATATATATATATATATAGACTTTATATAGTCAAACTAATTTACATATCACGTGTTCTTCTTGAAAGGCTGTGAATATAATGTGAATGCTAACCCCAAAGTTTCCCCAAGAGGATTAATAGGAAAAATATCGCGAATAGACCCGTCACAAACTTGTTCATTTCGTTGTTTTAGCTGTAGCAAATTCTTGGTTTCAGTATAAAAAAGATGCAATATCAAATAAAATTCCTCCGAAAAATCAAAGTGGATCTCTTAAAATTTAAGTTACAGATAGCTGAAGAGCGTTAGCTGCATTTGAACCTACTTCTTCTTCTTCAATGGCTCGTCGACTCTGGGTGGGCCCTGGTCTTTTTCAGAAGTTTTCTTCTGGCATTTATACTTTTGACAACTGTTTTTCAATTTTTGAAGTTTAAAATATATAGGTATTTTTGATACAGTCAATCCATCTTAACGGGGATCTGCCTCGAGGTCTATTGCCCATTGGTTTTGCCAGAAAGATTTTCTTGCACCAGCGATCTTTTCAACTTTTTAACAAAAGTATTTTAACTGATGATGAAGATGACAATGTTGTGATTCTTTCCACAAAAAGACTGAAGTATTATAATCCGCCTGCTAAAAGGCAGGGTGTATATTTAACCATATTTGATGTGTTGATGATATTTCAAAACCGCACAAATGCAGATTTGAAAAATTCGAAGGTAGTTCTAAAACACGTTGCTCATATTTCTCACACACAAAAAAAAACATGCCTTAAAGATTTTAATCATAAATAAATAATGCATGAATAAAGGAATTAATTATACATCAATAATTTCCTTATTTGTAACAATTTTAGTTGAATTAAGTTTTTTTTTATCAACCTAGAGCTAAAAAATGTAAAATTTCACTTGTGACGGTTTCTCAAATAAAGCTTAACCCCCACGATCGGGCGGGTACCGTCTACATTATAGGAGGGGTGCGGAACTTTTAAAATTATTTTTTCCAGTGTCTATGGGGTCAGAATAGTGTTAATAAATAAAATGGAGGTTAATAGGGGATAATCAGGGCTCAGAGTTAATTAGGATAGACTGATTGACATGGATCTACTTATCTATTGTATATTTTATGCATCTTCATTCACTTTTATATAGTTCATTTATTGTCACAATTTTTTACAAGCAATATTTTTCATGCTCTTATCCCTTTTTATGTAATTTTTTCAAGTTTTTTAATTGAATTTTTAATTTTTAAATTGCTTTTTTATTTTTATTTATCCACTTTTATTTCCTTGTCCAAAGATCTACTTCTTGTATGTAATAGTATATTTATATCATTTCTCGTGTTTCTGACATTTTTTAGCATGCACTTCAATTTACCAACGAAAGGTGGGTTTCATGTTGCCCTTTGTAGTGAACAAGGAAAAAAATGGACTAAAATTTATTTTTCCTAAAATATAATGTTTCAGAAAAAGACTCAATAGAAACATTTTTTTTTATAATGTGGCTCGTGACTCTAATGATCGAGTCACTTTATATCAATAATTTTTTTTCTTTTAGGCACGAAAGAAATGACCGATTATCTCTTTGGAAAATATAATTATAATTTCGTGAACGTTTTTTGATACATTATAACAATGCAAATAAATTTTTTTAAGAAAAAATTGATTCAAATTTTTTAAAAAATTATATGAATTTTTTATCTATATACGTACATGTTTAAAAAGACAGAAACTATTTAAATATCTTTTGATGAATAATATTATGAAATTTAACTTTCACAAAACAAATTGTACAAAATGTTCATTTTATATTGATACAGAAGTATAAAATTGTTACAGTAGATAGAAGTTGATTTCTGTGATGTCATAATCACATGATACATGAGGTCACGTTTTTCCAGCCAATGAACATAAGGGCCTCACGGTTTCCAATTATTTCTTTTCACAGAAAATTCTTTTCGAAAGATACATATTTTTTAAGACACGAAGGTAAGTAAAATGCATTTTGTTTAAAAGCTCCCATATTATATAGGATTTTTTCATTTCTTTTGCTTCGAAATTTTTTTGAATATTATTAATCAGTGATTATCATTATCTGTACCTGGAATCATTATCTGTATCTGAAACTGTACCGGGATATTACAATGTCAAGTTTAGTTTTGTGAATTCACTGAATATCACGTACTTACATGTGTCACGTCTTAATAGAACCCTTTTGAAGTAAGTGTCCCGTTACATTTTTTCGATTGGAGACCTTATTTTTATCATAAAATATTAATTATTCAATTGACTTAAACTTAAGCATACGCATTCGAATATATATAGATGTATAAGTAAAATATACTTAAATATGCATTTAGATGCATTTTTAAATAGTTTTTCTTT
The DNA here is from genome assembly GCA_019973975.1 of Trichonephila clavata. Classification (NCBI taxonomy): domain Eukaryota; kingdom Metazoa; phylum Arthropoda; class Arachnida; order Araneae; family Nephilidae; genus Trichonephila; species Trichonephila clavata. The sequence continues at coordinate 370,946 of BMAO01011924.1, forward strand.
CATTCAAAACAACTTTAATAATCATTTTAACATATGAGGTAATAAAACCTTTTTTTTTTTTTTTTAAAATAAATATTTCAAATTGTGTGATGAATAAATTATATTAAAAGTAGTTTTTAAAGATTAGTTTTATTTAAGAAAGTAATTAAAATCGTTTGACTGAAAAAATATTTTTTAGTTTCCCGTAATGATAGTTTCATGAAAAAATCGATTCATTTCTTGAATGCTGCTTGAATTTTCAAATTCTGCATATATAAAAGCTACTGTACTTCAATTATAGGCAAGAAGTCTCATAAAATGAATGCCAAAACACAGCTAGATTAATTTATATGTCCTTATAAATTCTTTGTTAATAATAATTATTTAACTATCATACCCTATTTGCTATAGTATTTTTTTAATGGGCTGCATTTTCGCAATTAAGCCTATGCAGAAACAGCAAGTCCCCTAACGTGAGGTCCTTTTCATGGTGGCTCCATCTAGTGGCCTTTTGCCACCAAATGTTGTTGTATTTAACTGATAACTGTTTCTGTAACTGATCAAGTGCGTTTCTTATGAAAAACAATTATTCTATTCTTTATCTTGGCATTTATAGCATGATTATACAGCATATAGAAAATATATTATTACTTACACCATATAAATGATACTTTTTGTTTCAATAAACTGTAGATTAGGGATGGATTCTAACCCAGACTGGATGATTCTCCTGAAACAGAAACATTTTTCAAAAATAATGCAAATATATTTCAGACATATCGTTACAAATGGAAGTAATAAAATCCTCGCATATTAAAACAGCAAATAACATGTATTATTGTAATAGTATTATTTGTTATTCCTTCAGCTTGTGAAGCTGAGGTTCTGCTTCAATATTTCATAAAACAGATTAAGTGACTTATATAATATTGTTTCAGAAAATTTGTACTCAGTCACCTAAATTTATATGTTTTTATTTTCAATGTTTCGTAAGATGTATTTTTAACTATTCTGCCCCCCCCCCTAAAAACATCTTTAGCCTAATGTGTTTTGGCATTAAATGAACATTTAAAATGTTGTGATGTTATTTGATTTTCTTGCAGTTTTTTTTTCCTTTCTAAATTTCTTTTATTGCTTCTGGAGTGCCTTATTGATACAAGAATGGTATATAGATTATCGAGAATATTACATATTATAGTTATGGAAATCCAATAAATAAAAGATGAAATACGTTATGTAGTATGGATTAAAGTTTCAATGATGTTAAATTTGATAAAATTATCTCGCTATATTAATTAGCAATAATGTCCGTTACAAATATCCACAATTATGCATACATTTATATTTATGAAAATGGTAATAACATGGAATAATCATAAGATCAGATTGAAAAGTACATTAAATGCAAATGCACACAGTAGATTCCCGAAAACTCGACCTAATGTGTACCGAAGGGTGGCCGAGTTTTTGAAAAGGCCGAGTTATAGAGAATGGGGTTTAAAGGAATAAGTACGAGGGTTTCCCCAAAAAATATTGTACTGCTCTTTTATGTATTGTTTGCTTCAGAATACAATAGAAAATAAGCTTCCAAAACACCCTTAAACAAAGGAAAAATACGTACTTTATGAAGGCATTCAGCATTTACTATATGAAAATGAAACTTAATGGCTATATAGTGTACATTAATTCATCTGATCAGACACAGCTCACAAAAATATTTTACGAAGGCTTAAAGGGGTCTATAACTGAAAATTAAGCAGATAACTCTGCAAAAACTGGTTACTTTTTAAAAAAAGAAATGCGTGATGCCCTGTTGTCTTCCGCGTATTGCACTTTGCATTTTGCTGCTTCATATGAAGACGACGAAGGAACAGTAAGTCCATTACTGACGTACGTTGTTGTTCAAAATACTCCAGTGGTTTAGACAGCTTTTAGTCCCTCACAATGGTTATTTTTGGAGTTTACAGTTCCTGAACGTTAACGTCTTCGTTTTCAAGTATTTTTTCATTAAATGCAGTAATACGGTCTTGAACGGGTCTGCACGTGGGATCTTTTCGGCCGGGTGTGGCCGAGTTTTTCGGACTGCTGGGTTATCAAGTGCCGAGTTTTTGGGAATCTGCTGTATAAGTAATATATCTGTCGAATTGTAGTGAATATATATATATATATATATATATATATATATATATATATGTCCCCATTAGCTTCTTTTTAAACAGTTTAATGGAAATTCCACTAACATTACATAATGGATTTTTGGCAAGAGAAATAGTTTTTTTTAGCCATAGTAAAATGTTGAAGACTACAATGAAGGTGATATTTCACTCACACTATGCCTCTTGAAAATTTCAAGGGCGTTTTGTTTAACTTCCTTCCTTCCTTAGTGGCTTGACAACCCAGGGGGGGCCTTGGCCTTCTCAAGAACCCTTTTCCAGGCTAACCTTCCTGCCTGTGTTCTCCAATTCTTAGTTCTCAAAACTAGGAGATTTTTTTCAAGGCCATCAATCCATCTAAGAGTTGGCCTTCCCCTTCTTTGTGTACCAATTGGTTGAAACATTGAAGGCTTTTTTGTGTTGCGGTCTCCATGCATTCTGGTAACGGGACCTGACAATTTAATTCGTTGTATTTTGAGGAAGTTAATGATGTCAGATTCTTTATATGATTGATAGAGCTCGAAATTTGATCTTCTTCGCCACGTTCCATTTTCCTGAATTTCACCGAAAATAAATCTTAAAATCTTTTTTTCGTAGATACTTATCATGTTCTCATCTGCTCGACACATGGACCAAGTTTCACATGCATTCTTTATTACTGATTTTAAAAGACTTTTATACAATAGAACCTTTGTTTTTCTTTTGACTAAATTCGATATCATATATTTTCGCATTCCATCTACTAACCATAGTAATTCTATTTTGGATTTCAGTAGTACTATCGTTTCTATTGTTAATTTCCGAAACTAAATAAGTGAAACTGTCAACACTTCAAAACTATACTCTTCAATTTTAAAGTGGGAATTGTTAAAACATGGTTTAGGGCAGGACATGCATTTTTTCTGATTCTCATTGATTTTCAGTCCCATCCTGAGGGCCTTATTCTCTAAAGATAAAAAGGCTTGACTTTGTGTGGTGGGTGTTCGAGCAATGATATCAATGCCATCAACCAAAGTCAACAACTGTACTGATTTATTAAAAATATTTCCTCTGGTTTTAAATTAACGAAGTTGTAAAATTTATTATTCCACCTACATGTTACTCAGTAGAACAAAATCTCAAATCCACAATCCAATTTTCATGCGGAGCCTGCAACATAACACAGCCAAAACTCATTTTCATATATAAAACAGTTGAAACTTTGTATTATATTCTAATTCGGTAATATTTTCTCGACACCTAGACAATAATAAAAATTGGAAAAAAATGGAACAAATTAATTTTTTTGTAAAAATTAACTTCTTTATACTTTGCAGGAAAATTTTTGCTTTCATCTTGTTGACATCTTTGACATCTTGTTGTCTTTCATGCTTATCGAAGAAAGTTTTATGGAAGTTTTTCAATGCGTTCTTGAGTAGATTGGAATTCGTAATTTTTTAAGTTGAAAACATTTCGAACCAAGTTTTATACCGAAGTATTATTTTCTGATTAAATGTGATTTGAAAAGACACATTTAAGATAACTTTTTTTGTAAAATTGCATGCGCTACAGAAAGTTAGAAGCATGCTATACTAATTTCTCAAAATCCAGCACTAAAGTAAAGTTATTATGCCTTTTTCCTTGCTTAGGGGGTAGCCCCCGCCTTAGCAATGTCCAATGTTAGACCTGGAAATTTGCACTGTTTCTTCTATTTTCAGGATATATTCAATACGCAATGTTCAGAACAGGATGCGTAGTGGACGGTGACGTCATTGATAGCATGTATTCTGGTGAATGCCTCGGTATTTGTTGCCATTTTTATTTGCTTCTTTATGGCGTTTCAACTCCATTTTTTACTATTAGAAACATCTTTTAGTGATAAAAAGTAGGACTTGAAAATTTCGATATTTTGTCTTTGTTACTTTAACAGTAACCAATTTAGAAATATATTAACTTCTTAAAGAACCAGATATTCTTACATTTATTGCAATACAAAGGTTATAAAACTACAATCGAGTCACAATATATAGATCTTTGTTGCCAGACCATATGGTACTTACAAAAGAGGAAGGTCATGACTCAAGTGGATAGATTGCCCAGAAAAAGATATGAACACTATTAATGTCAGAAACTGGAAAAGTCAGGTCAAGAACAGGAATTCTTAGGAAGGCCAAGACACACCATTGAGGAAAGGACTGTAACAGTGAGAGCTAAATTGTTGCTTTACACATTTTTCTTGAATACATATCCTGTAATACCTGCGTACAAAACTTTTTTTCGTTCTGTCGAATACTACGCACGCTAGGGGTCTTAAGTCGGCGAAGTTTTTTTTTAAACTATCAACTTTTGTAAGTACTTACACAATTTTTAAGCTTGGAAGATGGCAATTGAAGACAGCGTCTTGAATCTTCTTTAATTTTGGAGCTTGTTTTATGGATCTAGAGAACAAAAAATACTTAAAAATCCTTAAAATAAAATATTTTATGTCAGAATTTACCATTTTAAAAATGATAATGAAAAATAAGTTTAAAAAATATTATCACCTATTAAAATTTTTCATAACAAGAAAATTATGACACAGCTTTTGTATAAATATAGTAGCTATTACAGACGCTTTAACAATTACTATTATGCAAGTTTTCTATCACTCAAGACCGTGGTCTTAAAGTTCGAGATCCTCCTCCAGTAACCTCGTGTTCCTTCAGACTACGCCGTTAATAATCTTTCAAGGCATAATGAAATGGAAACATTTCTTTAATTTTTCTATCAAAGTAGGACATACATTTTAAAGCCTTTCATTTAAGTTTTCATACCTACCAGAAACAAACGGAGCCAACGCCGGCTGTTCGAAGACTCATTGGCCGTGAGGAAAAAAATCTCCCAATTACAAAGGTGAGGTCTCAGCTGTCTGTGAAGCTACTATACGACTATTTGCTGCTGGCCTAGCTCCTATAAAAGTTATCTTCTTCATCAACTCTCAAGCTCCAATTTTAGTTTTAAACAGCAACACACCACCTGACTGCTTTAACACAGTTCTGTGCCGAAATGAAATTGCAGAACTCATTTCATATGACCTTACAATGGGCTCTAGATCATGTAGGAATCCCAGACAATACGAGAGCTGACCAAAAAGCCAAGCTGAGAGCTGAAGAGCAAAGAGCATTATAAACACATAAATTGAAAATGTACTGCATTGACCCAAAAAACTAAGAGCCTTGGAAAGCCATGAGAAACGCTAAACAGTGTGGATTCTATCCCGAGGCACCTGAAGAAAGCCGAGCATTTACCCGCTTTCGTCTAACCACCGGACATGCCTTTTTGGAAGTAACCTCCACTGGCTTGGCCTGGCTGCTGACGAGGACTGCCCGCTCTGCGGTCATGCTAGGATGGATGGTGAACACCTGCTTCAATGTACTAGACTCGATGAATACTCGACTGACGACGTTGTCAGACTGTACTGTGAGGCTGGGCGTCAAATGGTCAAGAAGCCAAGCACAGGCTTTGGATAAATAAATTAAATTTAAGTTTTCGAGCCAAACTACTCAATACGCTTTCATTGTTTTGATTAACATCGTATTTCTCGAAGCAATATGACGCCTAGAGCTATTGACGATAGAATTTGAAGCTATGAGCCATGGTCAAATGACGAGAACCGTAGATAAGCTGTACCTCCATCTCCAATTACACAACGGGAAAATTCTCAGATTTAGTGTATATCAGCTGTTCTCCGTGGTGGGTGTTTAATAGCACCAGGATTTACAACTTCGCGATTCGGCGGGAGAGAATAGGCTTTGAAATCGTGCCCACTCGGTTATCACGGTCAGTATGGTTTTAAAAACTTTATTGCTGTTAATACAGTTAATTAAACACATATCAAATTTTATAAGAAATATATATTTATGCCCCTTTATTTTACAGACTAATCTAGTACAAACAAATTTTACTGCTAAGTTGTAGAAAAAAAATTTATTCACGAAAAAAAATTCTAGAAATAACTTACAAACTTATTGCTATTAAATTTATTTATTTTTTAGCCACCCATCCGGTGTAGTAGTTAGTGACGCTGACTGCTGTGACTTTGGACATGGGTTCGAATGCCAGAGAAGGCATGGATGTTTGTTAATGTATAGTACACACACACACACACACACACACACACACACACACACACACACACCACCACACCACCACACACACACACCACACACACACACACACACACACACACACACACACACACACACACACACACACACACACACACACACCACACACACACACACCACACACACACACACACACACACCACACACACCCACACACACACACACACACACACACACACACACACACACACACACACACACACACACACCTTTGCGGCATAGGGGTACTCTAAATAGTCTCTGACCTGCAAGTCCTATCGTGAGATAGGTGGAAGGGGAAAAGAGGTGGGAGGCCCTTAATCACCTTCTGGGTGTTCTTCCTCAAAATTGGAAAGGAACCGAGCCAAAACGTACGGTCACCTGTATGGTGCTCAAACTATGGTTTACGATGGGTGTACAATTAATCCGTTGCCGTGATTGTTCTGATAGGCCTCAATCTGAACACGCCAGACAGGTGGCATTAGCAACAACAACAACAACAACTTATTTGAAATATTTTAAAAGCTTTAACCCCTTAACCGGTTTACACTTACGCTGTGAGGGCACTGATATTTTTTCTTTTTGTCTTTAATTGGTGACTGCCTACCTTCGGACCCAAATTTTAAAAAAAACAATTTTTTGAAACAAATTGAGTATTTTTAGGAAGAAAAATAGAAAAAAATATGCAAAAACATAAACATTTTAAAATAAATATTGTACTTTTAGAAAAATTGGTTGTTTTGAAGGAAATTTTGTCAAATTTATACTAAAACGGGAAACACTGTACAAAAAATTCTAATGCAGTTATCTTAATTTCCTTTATACACAACATACATACTATGGTGCTTCTTAAAATGAACCAAAATCTAAGAGAAATATTAAAATACAAAAAAATTACAGGCAATTATACATTATAATATGAAGATTTTGATATTTTTTAAGGTTTTTCTTCATAAAAACTACACTAAATGAAAAACTATTCAACCTACAACAAAACTTTTGGTTAACTTTATGAAAAATAGTACAAAAAACATTCACACAAAATTTTAAAGCATTATATTGTTTTGTTCTTAAAATATCATGCATCTCGTAAGAAGTTTCTTTCGAAAACATAATTTTGAGAAAAACTCATTTAAAGTTTTATGCTAATGTAAAAAGGTATACATACTCTACAAAATTTTCTAAAATTCACCAGGATGATATGTTACACCTTCTTTTTCTTCCTGGCGCAACCCTTTTTTCTTTCGGTGAGCTCGTGTTTGTTTCCTTTTCAATTTTGTAAAGGGTAGTGAATGTCTTTTTGCGTCGTTAATCCGTCGATAGTCATACAATTTTAATACGCGTACCATATAACTACCAACATTTAATCCCAGCTTATTTATTACTTTTAATAAGCCACTAGCACCTTCATTAAATTGTAAAACTGCTATATATGCCCCTAATTGTAAAGTTTGAAGTTCAACAAAGTTTTGTTTAGGAACTGTTCTACAGAACACCATTGAAACTCTCATTGGCGTTCTGAGTCCTTCCCTGCAAACACTTTTCTAAAAGTTTTTGATCACACAGTTTTAAGTATTGCGGTTTCACAATATTTATAATATTTTGTGGAAGTCCAGGGGATTTGACGGTGAATATTTTACCAAGTGCCTTTGCTTTTTGAAATTTGCACCAACTATCGGTTCCAGTTGGGCATTGACCATGCATAGGCTTTTCGGTACTGGAACAGCAATGGTAAAACGCAGCAATAACTGTGCTTTGCATGTTTGCTAAATTGTTTGTATTACTGCGAATTGCTATTCCGTAATAATTTTGCAATTTATCGATCGAATTGTCCGTCAATTTTCCCTTTCCTCCCAATCCTTTCACCGACTTTTTTAATTTTCTGAGATGACTCCCAACCCTTTTCTGAAAGTGACCAGTGCATTCTAGTTTGTTAACTGTATTAGGAGCATACATATTTTTTACCGATTCATATGCTTTGGAATCCCCATCACCATAGTAATCCGTGTACTGTAATTTACGTAGATTATCTGATCGCTCAAATATGCGATATGATCCGACAGTCTCCATGCTTGAAGCAGATCCTTTATGATTGAAACAAACATGTGTATTAGAAGCAGCACCTGGAACTTTAGTCAGATTTGAACATGTTCTACAAAAATGTGACATTATTTCAATGTCCAAAATCTTTCCTGTGTCAATGGATATGCAACTGACACAACCATTGTGAGACGAGTAGCCACGCTTCTGCCAAGTCCCATCCATCGACACGCCACAGCAGCTTAATGATTCTTTGGGCGAGTTTTTTAATTCTTTTACCTCAGTTGCTGCATATTTAATGATTTCTATAGAAACTATAGATGCAGCCTGCTGAATCTTTAATTCTTGATTTCGAAAAGCTTTTTTGGAAAGGAAAGGCAAGTCCAACATACCGAACAGTTTATTTCCAGCAGTGTACCCTTTTCGAATAACTCTTAAGGCAAAAACAATCAGAGTATTCAGATTAAAATTATTGTTGATTTTTTCCGATGAAGTAAAGCCTTTTAAGAAATCACAGTTCTTATACATTTTATGGAAAAGTTTGAGCATATTCCATACCTAGAGTCCTCTGTCAAACTGAGTTCCTCATGTAAACAAATTGGACAACAGAGTACTGAAAAAACAGAAAGCAATGTGGTGATATCAAATATTCGATGTCCGAATATTTCATTACAATTCCCAGAACTTTTTTCTGAGAAATTATCATTCACAACTTCAAGCTTTGATGCACTTGCAGTTTTCCGTTCAATATTACTTCCAGTAGGTGTATCTTGAGCATCTATACTTGAACGTTTGTTTCTATATTGATTTCCGGAAAACTTTCACTTTTTTGGGCGAGATTTATAATTATGGCCCATATTTAGAATGTTTTAAAAAACTTTTAAGCAAATTTTTAAAGTAAAATATAAATTTTTGTAAGAAAAAGAGACCAAACATATAGCTTAAGAAAAACACAAGCTAGAATGTAAACAGACTGTCTGTTGCCAATTTTTCGCAAGAAATAACTACACTAATACTAAAGTAATGGCTTAAACGCTAGAAAAATTACGGAAATATATTTTATAAATTTAAAAAATGAGAGAAACTGTAGAATTTGAGTTAAAAATTGCAATTTTCTGCAACTTCCGGTTTCGAAATACTACTTCCGGTTCCCTTTTGCAGAGAGTGATGTTTTTTAAAATCACTCTAACTTAATTTCTATTTCGTGTTAAGGAAAAAGAAAAACTGTTTTGGAAAGAAAAATGTTCAAACTATAATATTTTGAAATAAAAAAAAATTGCCTTATGTGGTCGAAAAACCACATTTTCAACGTAGGCAGTCACCTTAATTGGAACATATTTTTAATTCTTTGAGTGAGTAGTATTTTTAAGAGATGCAGTTTGTCCATGGTACATAAATACTTCTTATCCGGGATTTTTCTTTTGAAGGCGGGGAATTTTCGTTGAAGGCAGGGATTTGGAAAGTATTCGATAAAGAATAGGAATTGGCAAGGCAATGTGCAATTTACTGCTTGAGAAGAAAGGAAAATGGAAAGATAATCCAAAAAAGCCGATATATTACCCCTGTCCCTATTGCAATGTAAGACTCAGTATTACACTATGCTTTAACTTGTGTGTTTGTGCATATACCATATTCAATCGAGTTTAAACCGCCCCATTTTTGCAGTGTTAATGCTACTGAAAATCGGGTACGGCTTAGAATCGTAGGCAAAACATTTGTTGGATGGGGATAATTAAGTTTCTACCCCTTTCAAAAGGAAAAATGAAGCCGTCCATTCTGACCCCTTGTATCGATGACTTATCCCGTTACACAGTTTATGTCTTATATTCAGTTTGTCCTAAACATAGTTGTCTGCTCATATTTAGGAATTTTTTTTTGTATGAGCTTTCTTTTAAGGGGTGTTAACCTTCTCTAGAGGGCTAAAAATATAAACAATATTCAAATATATATATAACTCTTTGAAATTAAAATTAAATAATTCGAATCTCTTACACATTTTTTATAAAAAAAATGGGGCTTCAGAAAAGTGTAAAATGTTTAAAATATAATCATAATTTTAAAAATTATAAGCATATGAAAATAAGAAATATTTCTATAAGAAATATTAATTAAATTTTACGTTGCTCATGCTATTTTATAAAGTAGTAGCTTTAATTTTTAGCAATAAGTTGATTCATAAGGTTAAATGTATTCTTATACACCGTAGTATTTTTAAATAAATTGAATAATAAATTATATTTTTTAAAAAATAAAAAATTTATATTTTCAAATTTTTTTAAAAAAAATTTCAATATTTTAAAAATATTTTGAAATACAAAAGATATTTTATTCTTAAATTAGTAGGGTTTAAAGAGTATGATCCATTTTATAATTCTATAAAGTTTTATGCATCAAAGGCTAAGATTTTAGAAAATAGAGTGCGCAACGCAAAAATTACTTAATACTTATTACAAAATGATTTCTTGTTTGCATATGCTTATAACTTTTAAATTATGATTATATTTCAAACATTTTGTACTTTTTAAAACCATAATCCTTTGTAAATAATGTGTAAAATAGTCGAATATTTAATCAAAATTTTAAAGAATCGTTTGAAAATCGTGTATATTTTCACCCCTCGAGACAAAATGAACACCTTTGAGACCCTTATCACCTAAATATCAAACATATTGGTAAAAGCATCAAGATGAGTTCAATACGACGCAAGCATGAAAATGGAGGCGATTTGCAGAAAGAAACGAAAACAGAGCAGTGACCACTGAAAATTTGACACGGATGAAACGAATGTACGTCATTGGTGTAAGCAAAATGATATAATTTTTGCTTGTAGATGTTCAACAGTCTTTATTAATTATTTTACATTCTTCTGTAATTCCTTTTCCCCCAAAAAAATTTGTATAAGGCACGGAAAACGACACCGTGAGGGAAAATGGTGACGCCACCACTAATTTCGAGATCAGCTGCTGCAATGGGCGTGACGAATCATTTTCGAGTGAGTGAATATTAACGTTGCACTGTTCAGCTATACTCGAGGGCTTTTGGCGACGGCCTGCTTAATTTTGAACCATGGTCAAGTGACGTGGACGACACCTGAGCTGGCACCCCTCACCTAACTACCACACCACACCAACGGGAGGACGTTTGAGCTCTCGACAGATTTAACGTGCATCGTACCCCTACACGGCGGGTCTTCCGTGGTACTGGGATCGAACTCATGACACGCTAGCCATTGCCACGCTCCCCTACACTGCCACTTGGCTACCGCGGCCACACGAATCATTTTGGAAACATGGTATTGATGGTTATAGTAATTATAGGTTCCTGTATGTATTTGAAAGTTTTTAATAGTGGTAAAATAAATTAATTATTATGTTCTTATTTTTCTTACTAAATTTTATTTTTTAATTTCTTAACTCTCGGTTATGGATGAACCTTTTTTACACAATTTTTCAGTTTTTTTCAAAAAAGTGTTAAGAATTTGGGGGTGTGGCTTAGATTCAATTAAATACGGTACACATATGTACACCAAACACAAAAAACCCTCAACCTTTTAAAAAAGAGGAACGAACATGAAATTTTTTTTGTAAGTATGAGAAAATTCTTTTAAGATATAAAAAACATTCTTCGTAGCATGCTGAATGAACTCATAAAAAGCAAATCTTTCAGGGATTTCTGCGTTCCCAATTATAAAATAAAATATAATGGAAATTTTTTAAAATTGAAAATTAAAATAAAATTTTTCTATTTACGCATTTTGTTGTGCTTGTTATGTGCGGTAAAAAATGCGCTATTTTTTTAAACATTTTGGCAAAAAAAAAAAAAAAAAAAAAAAAAACCGTTTAAAGTGTTAATTACAGAAATTAATTGAGGTATTTTGCCTAATTTCTTTATAATCTTGAAATATCAATTTATTGGGGTAGAATAATAGAATGTTTTGAATAACATATTATATATTTAAAAAAAGAACTGTTATCTCTTTTAACAAAATATTGTTTTAACTTTGACATCTCATTAAAAATCGTAAACATGAGATAAATTTTTCTAACAATGCAATACGTAATTTTTTGCTATGAAAACTCATTAAAATAAAAAATTAACAAAGAGTCTTGGTTTAAATCTTAATAATAACAAATGAAACTCGTTCTTTAGAAGTAATAAAGGAATGAATCGAAAAATTGGATCTTACTGTAATTAAGTAACACAAATATTTATACTTTGAAACAGAAGATTATAATAAAAACTCCCGCAATATTCTGCAAATTATTCTTACAACACACGATAATTATTATAATTAAGTGCTATTTACAACAATAGTTTGATTATGATAGTATTTTTGTATAGCAAAAGTCTTTAAAAATGACTTTTGGCAATTACTTATGAAGAAAAAATTTATGTTTTTTATCCAATTTTACAACTTTTTCTTTTAATTTGCATATAATGATTATTATAGTATCGCAATTAACTCTAGATAGGCGAGACATGATAAATATAATTACTGCATAAACATAGATTTAATAATAAACAGTTTTCATTAAGAAGAAAAATTATGAATTATTTTGTATATATGTATATATATATACTCTAGTTAAGAGTTATTCTATTTTTAGAAACAATTTTCTTCTTGATTAGATTTCGCGAATAAAGTTGTTTCAAATTCTTACACAAAATATCCTTAAAATTTAGTCAATTGAACCAAAAAATTCCAAATTCTTTAAAAAAAAGAATTTAGCTAAGAAAAAATGTCGTGCCATTGCAGTCCAACGATTATCTGGTATTTTGTTCTTCCGTTATCATTTTATTTGGGAATGTAAAGAATTCTCCGTTTATAATTACATTAATGAGCATTAATAAATCGCTGAGGAAATAAATTTTGCACTCGCGCACATACGTGGTCGCACGCACACCTTGTTTTATATGTTATTGAAAATGATAAAAATAAGTTTTTGATATAAATCAAAGAATAATAATAGCGAATGTATTGAAAGAAAAATAGTGAAAATAAAATTACATAGTTCTAAGAAGACGCATTCCATAGAAAGCTCCGTCCTCGATCTCCTGCAGTTGCTTTACTCTGTCAAGAATCCTGAAACACAAGAAAAGGTATTAGAGTCATGTAATGAAGAATTAAAATACCACAGAAGTAAGTCATATATGAGCAGAACATCAGACGTCTTTCATTAACACAACGCGAAAAATAAACTAGAAAAATATAATACTATATTGCTATAAAAATGATAAGGCAATGTGGAAATTTTCAATAACTGTAGAATTCCATGTTTAAAATTTATGGGAATTTAAACAAAGTGTATGAAACAATTGTTTTATGTACATGCATAAAAATGATACGAAAACTTCGACGTCTCTCATTTTTTTATTTCTCAACCCTCGGCTGTCCGATGATGTCTGATAGCTTTTACAAGCCGAAAAAATTGACATACATTAGGATCGCCTTTATATCTGCACCAAATCTCTCATCTGGAGTATACATATATACAGGGTGTCCCAAAACAACCGCATAAATTCTGTACAGCTAGATTCCTCGTTGGGAGTACAAAAACTGCCCAAAGAAGCGTTCCTGTACGATCCGTAGTTAACGAGAATAATACGAAAAACAAAATATGACGTCACTTCCGGTACAAGAAAAAACACTTTATTGAACCTATCAACAGCAGTATATGCACAATTTAAGACAGATGTTCAAAGTGTCCACCGTGCATGTCGAGGCAGGCGTGAGCACGCCGTAGAATGGCTGTCACAAGACGCCGCAGCTTCGTGGGGTCCACCGAAGTAAAAACAACGTGGAGACGAGTAACTAAGTCCATTTGTGTTGTCACTACGTCTCGATATACCAGTTCTTTGAGATAGCATGTCGTAGTAGTCACAAGGCATGTCGCAAATACATGTCGCAGTAGTCACGAACGGAATACATGGCCACCATACGAAGACTACGGGTAGCTGCAAGATGCAGCCTTTTAAATACTAGTTCAACGGCGGCTTAACGTCATTCCACGGCGCTCGCATGAGCTCATTATGACGCTACATGCGCGACGAACGTTTTAAACACAATCGTCTGGAAAGATATGCAAAAACTGTTGCTGATATGTCAAGTAAAGTGTTTTTTTCTTGCACCGTAAGTGATGCCATACTTTGTCTTTCGTATTTTTCTCGTCAACTATGGATCGCACAGGAATGCTTCTTTGGGCAGTTTTTATGTACTCCCAACGAGGAATCTAGCTGTGCAGAGTTTATGCGGTTGTTTTGGGACACCCTGTATATATACAAGGTAGGATTCAAAAGTTCCCGGACTCAGCATGTAGCTAGAAAAATATTTGTGCAGTAGCGCGTCTACGATAACATTTCTGTGTTACTTCCTTCTTCCCCTTTTCTAAAAAAAGTTTGTCTCAAACCACGTGGTCGGTCGCTTGTCGCGGCGTCGTATTTTGTGGGCGGATGCATTTAGTAGGTGGCGATTGAAAGAAATGGCGTTTGTTGAACAGAAATTGAATATCAAATTTTGAGTTCGCTTAAGAAAGAGTGCTACGGTTGAAACGTTGAAGCATGTGTAAGGCAATGATACATTGTAGCGAACGTAAGCTTTTGAGTGGCATCTTCTGGCTTAGAGAAGGCACGGAAAATGTCAAACGCTCTGAACGACCATAAAATTCCTGCACCGTTCAAAACATCGAACAGGTTTCTGCGGTGGCATGTAATAACAGGCTTCAAACAATAGTGCAAATAGCAAAATTAGTTGAGATATCTTCTGATAATAGATACTAACAGGATCTTAAGATGCACAGGGTGTGTCAAACACATCATTCCCCTCATGTGAAACGAAGACCAAATGACAATCCAAATTGAAATGGTGGGAGACTTATTCTCTGCTGTTGACAAAGATCCTCTCCTACCTGGTAGAGCTGTCACTGAAAACAGAAATGATGTTTTTTAAGCGATCCTCAATCCAAGAGATCATCGGCAAAGTGGAAATGACCATAATCTCCTCGTAAGCAGAAATTCCGCTAAGATCGCTTTAAATAGGTCTTACTTGAGGGGTTCTTCTATATTCAGGAGCATTGCGCATTTGGAATTTATCTCTGCAGGCCGCACAGTGGACAAAGAACTATATGTAGACATAGTGCGTCAGTTGCGTGAGTCGATGTGCAAGAAGAGACGACTGAGCAGTTATGGGTGGTTTTCATGACAACGCTCCTGCACACCGATCCCTCCTCGAACCGTCTTACTTGCGAAAACGAATAACATTGTTTTTCCACTTACTCCTAACTCCCCTGATCTCTCCCCCGCGACCTCAGTCTGTTTTCTGAACTGGAATGTAGCTTTTAGGGTCGTCAATTTCAATTTGCAAATGAAGTTAAAAGTGCCTCGCCGGATGAATTAAGGGACATGATTAAAAATAGATTCCAAAAGTGTTTCGATAACCCTTAGAAGCGATGTCAAAAGTGTGTTGTTACTCAAGGGTCTTATTTTGAACGAAGCTGTGTTTCAGCAATTTAATTGGTAAATTTTTTTTTAATTCTATAATTAAAAAAAAATTCCCGGGAACTTTTGAATCCTACTTCGTGTATATATAAATATATACAAAGTGTATACGATAAATATATATGTGCGTGAGTGTGTGAGTGTATAATGCTTTGAAAATAGCAATTAGATTTTTAGTTATAAATTGTTGTATTCGTTCATGATTATATCAGAGAGCTTACAATCTTACGTCTTCTCAGCAGTGCAAAACTATACCAATTTGATTAATTTAGGACTGGATGGCATGGTTATTTGAATTGTTACTTACTGTAAAAACAGGTAAGGAAAAATATAATAATTTTTTTACTCAGAAATATTTCTCAAAAACTAAAAAAGGCATTTTGTTTGTGTGATTAGAAGGTGGCATCTATAATAACACAGATTTAAAAAATTTTCATTCTTATAATTTAGAAATTTTATTAAATAAAACATTTTTCATTTAAAAAAAAACAGATTTTCACCTCATTTTGTTCATTTAGAAGGCATAAAATAGGAAACACTTTGAACAGATGAAACATAGACTGTTTTAAACACATTGAAGTTGGTTATTAAAGTAAGTTAGCACATTTTAAATTTACTGAATATACCGAACATCAGGTATTTTTTAATTTCTTTTGAAAAAATACCTCCAGTTAGAGTCAGATATTTGAAACATAGTTGGAAATAAAGGCTCTTTTAAAGTTTCAGGATTAATAATTAAAATTATGGTGTTTAGAATTTTACACAAGTTACGTTGCCCACACAAGTGAAAGAAAGAAATAAAATCTGAAAAGAATGGTATTCTTAATTTAGGTTGAAAATGACTTTGAAGCTCTTAAGATGAACTTTATGCAGGAGCAATCGTACATTGGTGAAGGTACTAAGATGAAGATAAACAATTTCGTTAAATTAAAAAGGCACATGAATCTTAATTAAAAATTAACATATCACATTTAAATAAAACTTAAAAGCACGTTATTATGTGTGTGTGTAAACAATACATATTTATTCAATAAGATTTAAATAATGCTCAACGTTTGTAAATAATCAAAAATTTACGAGCTTTCACCGATCCATTTTCCCTGTGAGTTTTAATTAAAACTTATCAGTTATGATACACATTTGAACAATGAAATCTATTTTTAAATTATGAAGTTGAAATTTCTCATTTCTTTTTTAATTTATTGTGGTTATAATGGCAAAATATGGAAAGATAAATAAGCAGATGAATGAATGCCTTTGGCGAATTTATTTTGGTGAAAAATGCATCAAAATCAAAAGTGACTTTTGAAAATTCACACATTTATTCTTTTCATAATAAATGCGATAAGAAAATAAGAAATCCATTTAACACGAGGTGCAAGAACACCCTAATCATATTCTTTGATATATCAGGCAATGAATGCAGCATAAACATTGAGGCTAAATCTTATTTCTTTGTTCGCTTTATGGAAATGGTGAAAGTAATAAGTGTTTGTAATGTTTGTGACGGATCTGCAGGGTTCTTCCTATTAACCTCTGGGAAATTCTTTTTGGGGAAACATTTTTTCAACCCACTTTCTCCGAAGACAGAAAGCTTGATTATGCAAATTAAGTTTAATATATATATTCTGTATTCGCGAGTTTGAGAGTTAGTGAAGTGAGAATAATTTCGAAATGAAGCGAATTGTGGATAGATGAGAAGTGTGGTAACCCGGCAGTGAAACGTATACGTAAACAATGCAGGGAAGCGAGAAGTCGCAATTTTCAGAAAGTGTCCATTTCAACTGTTGGAGCCGCGTTAAAGTAAACGCAAGGATTAGAAGACCGCTAGAGTACAGGATCCTTAATCAAGTTCATGTTAGAGAGTTAAATTGTTAGTGAGGTCATTCATTAAACAAGCTCTGTATAAAGTTATCTTAAAGATAGATCTGCAGGATTGTATATAGTATGCTCCCCACGCATCTCGTCTCACCCCATGCTCTGACTGATCAAAGTTATCTTATTTAGAGTTCTATTTGTGTCTGAGTTAAATTTAGTGATAAAAAATAACTGAAGCTCATCATGTCGTCTAATCATTTAGTTCCCCCCACACCTCTAGCCGGATCACAGTGAAGAAGGGATGTGGATTCTTTATATGTTGAAGGAAATAAATTAAAATACTTCTGTTGAGTAATATCCAGAAAATTATACTGTAGTCTATGGCTTACATTTTTAATCATTGTTTTCAATTTATTAGAACACATCGTTATTCAACCACAGCAAATATTATTCTACGTAATACAGAGAGGAAAATTTTGAAACCTTTATTGACAGTTATTATTTGTTACGTTATTAATAGTTTGTTCACATTGGGTTTTTCACTTTTAGAAAGACTGGAGTGAATTATGTGACATATTTAAGACCTTGAACAATTTCTTTCCGGGGCATAAAACTGCATCATAAATGCAGTAGTGCTCAAAATTAAGAGAATTTGCATATTTTGTCGAATTTAATAAACAGAATTGAACGAAATGAAAAAATATTGTTTCGAAAACAAAAATACAAATATTGTGGGTCGAATACGTGTGGAAGGGTGGAGCTAATCGAGAAACTGGATTTATAAGAACACGTGCCAAAATCCGTATTTAATTTGCTAGCACACCTTGCCGAATTTTCTTGGTGTTTTTTAGCACAATTGGTTAAATTGAAGTTCGTACAGTAAATATAAGTAACTAGCTGTTACCCGCCCGCTTCGCTGGGTATTTCATGATGTTTTATAAATTTTTACTGCTTATATATATGTATAAATTATTGATATCTAAGTCCTAGCATTAAGAATTCGATTGAATTGAAAAATATACTTATACCTGTAACTGTCACCTGTTGATAAAAAAAAGGGCAGAACTCATCTAATTTGTATTTTCTAAAAATCTCTAAAATTGAAGCATAGAATGATGTTTGCGCTTTCGTAACTCAAAAACCAAGTGGATTCCCGCAAAACCAATTTTCGGTGGATCTCTACTCCGTAAATTAAACATGCAAGCCAAATTTCAAGTCTAAATCTAACAGAAAAAAGCAAAAGTTTTACTATAAATATCCCCGTAATCCCGTTGAGAGCCGTTTTCCAAAATTACCGCTCTTAGCGGATTTCAATTCAACAAAAGAAAAATGCAAACCAAATTTCATTATTATAGTCCTTGGAGCTCGAAAAAAGTAACTTTTTTTTGTCAATACGTCCCAGTAACCCCCTGCAACCCTCCAGAACTTGATTTGCTTAAAATTTATTTTTAGTGGATTCCTATTCAACAAAAGAAACATGCTTAACAAATTTCACGTATATGGGTCTAACAATTAAAAACAGGAATTTTTTTCTGTAACACCTCTTGACCCCTCGCAAACATCTTTGGGTCAATTTTCATTTTACTCTTTGTTAGAGGAACTCTATTTCATGAAAGGAACATGCCTACCAATTTTCAAGCAGGATGATCAAGTAGTTTAAAAATGGAAATATTTATCGATTACGCCTCTTAATCTCCCGAAATTAAACTTGGTAGTTGATGTTCGCGAAACCCATTTTGTAGTGGTTCTCTACTTTACGAAAGGAATCTGCTTATCAAATTTCAAGACTGTACGTCTAACAGTTTAAAAATGGGGATAATTGTCTATAACGCCACTTGAGCCCCCGCAACGCCACTTCTGGGTCTGTTTTCACAAAACCCAGTTTGTAGGGGAATTGCACTCTATGAAAGGAATCTGCTTAGCAAAATTTGAAGACTGTGCGTCCAATTAATTAAAAATGCAAAAAAATTATCAATAACGCACCTTGAACCCCCGCAAAACCACCTAGGGGTCCATTTTCACAAAACACATTTTGCAGTGTATTTCTATCCTATGAGAGGAATCTGCTCACCAAATTTCAAGACTGTGAGTCTAATAGTTTAAAAAAAGAAATAATTACTTATATCTGCCCTTAACCCCCCGCAACACCCCTTGGGGGTCAATTTTCTCCAAACCCGTTTTGTAGCGGATATTTACTCCATGAAAGAAACATTTCTACCAATTTTCAAGCAGGTAGGTCAAATAGTTTAAAAACGAAAATATTTATCTCTTACGCCACTTATTCTCCTGCAACGCCACTTAGAGGTCTGTTTTCACAAAACCTTCTTATAGCTGATCTCTACTCTATAAAACAAATCTATTTATCAAATATAAAGACTGTGCGTCTAATAGTTTAAAAATGGAAATAATTATCTATAACGCCCCTTAAGTCCCGCAACGCCACTTGGGGGCAATTTTCACGAAACCTATTTTGTAGCGTATCTCTACCCTATGAGAGGAATCTGCTTGCTAAGTTTCAAGTCTGTACGTCTAATAGTTAAAAAATCGGAATTTATAACGCCCCTTAAATCCCCCACCCCCGCAACACCCCTTGGGGGTCAATTTTTTCAAAACCCATTTTGTAGTGGATATTTACTCCATGAAAGAAACTTACCTGTACCAATTTTCAAGCAGGTAGGTGAAGTAGTTTAAAAACGGATATATTTATCTATTACGCCCTTAATCCCCCGCAACGCCACTTAGAAGTCTGTTTTCACAAAACCCGTTTTGTAACTAATCATTATTCTACGAAAGGAATCTATATATCAAATTTAAAGACAGTGCGTCAAATAGTTTAAAAATGGAAATAATTATCTATAACGCCCCCTAAGCCCCTGCAACGCCACTTGGGGGTCGATTTTCAGCAAACTCATTTTGTAGCGGATCTCTACTCTCTGAAAGGAATCCGCTTACCCAATTTCAAGATTGTGCATCAAGTAGTTTAAACATGGAAACAATTATTATTAAAGCCGTTAACCCCCCGTAACGCCCCTTGCGTTTCGAATTTCGGAAAATCCTTTCTTAGCTGATGTCTACTCTATCAAAGGAACATTTCTACCAAATTTCAAGTCTGTAGGTTGAATAGTTCCAGAGATTTCGTGATTAGTCTGTCAGTCAGTCAGTCAGTGTGTGTGAGTCGCTTTTCTCCTTTATATATATAGATAAACATTTAAATATAGGAATGAGGTGGTGTATTGTTGGTAGGCTGGAAGCCGGACAGTCTTAAATTTGGATTCGCAGAGAGCTCAATTAAGCACCCAGTGTTGTATTCAGCATATGGCAGCGTTTCTCAATGAGTAGAGCATGCCTCCCTAGGGTGGCGTGATAACCCTACGTGGGGGGCGCGAGCATATCGACAAGTCGAAAATAAGATATTTAACATAATTATCAATTTACAGAAAGGAAGAGCAAGACAAAATACGTTCTGACATGCTAAAAAGTAAAATACACATTCAAGCTGAAATAGTTAGTGAATGAATATTTACGTCACACTGTTCAGCCACAGGGGGGCTTTTGACGACGGACCTCGCAATTTTGAGGCATGGTCAAGTGACGAGGATGACGTCTGAGCTGGTACCCCCTTCCCTAACTACTACACCAGACCAACGGGAGGATGTTTAAACTCTCGACAGATTTTACGTGCATCGCTTCCTCTACCCGGCGGGTCTTCAGCGGCACTGGGCTCGAACTTCCAACACGCCAGCCACTCACGCGGCCACTTGTAAATATATCAGTACTGCACAAAGTATGTGATAATTAATTTATCAATACTAAAGTAACAACAAATTTATAGTAATTTCTAGTGACTCCCATGGGCTTGTCATATGTAAAACTTAATACTTATCTTGATAACATGTACGGTTTATAAATAATGCCGTATTGTAGCCTTAGAGTGAAAGAACATTGTTATCGCATTCAATACATTGTAAGAAGGGGGTCGATGAAAATTATGACTGAAAGTTGGGTCTTAAATATTGAAATTTGAGAAGCACTGACATATGGAAAGAGTTTCAGGATACCGAATCCGTCGACAGAAAGACTGGACGAGGTATACCAAGAACCGTAACACCACACAAGACACCATATACAAGATCGCCATTTGTACATCATAGCGATGCCTAACAGGGTTGTTAAAGCTCCTCACCAGGGAAAGCTACCTGCCCTTAAATGTCCCCAAAATCTCGACCCTAACGACAATGAAGGATTGTTGGTCTGAGCAGGCGCCTAATGTGAGAGGGCAGTCCATGTCTTTGAAAGCGGCACTGAGACTATATGAAGTAGGGCCTTTTCATGGACGACAACGCATAGAAAAAACATTCATCTGGTCGACGAGTTTCTGAAAAGATAGGTAATTTGGTGGATGGATTAACCAACCAGATATACTAGACCTCAACTCTATTAAGCATATCCTATGAAGCATACTCTGGAGATTGCAACTAGCGCCCTCCCCCTTCCTCCGAGAATCATGCAGGACCTCGAAACAGAGTTTCTGAAAGAGTGGGATTAATTGTGCCTTACTCCCGGAATAAAATAATGGCGTGAGGCCTGTTTATCTGATTAAAGAGAATCAAATACTTCCTATTAACCCATTTTTTTTCTGTTTTGCAAAAGCTGTTTCATGCCTTCCGATTCCAATGAGGGCTTATCATGATCATGCGTGTTTATAATTAACTGTCGAAAGGTTGTTTTCTTTAGTGCAGTATTAGTGCCTACGTATAAACAAAATTTCATTAAAATTTGTCTCGAAGAGTTCTAGAGATAATTGACCAGATCTGAAATTTCTCTTAATTTTGAACCCCAGGGTATATAAACAAGTGTAAATTGAAATAAAATGATTGTAAAATGAAAAGAATTGAAAAGAGTTGGATTGAAAATAATATGTCATATATGTTTTTGCAGGATTTATATCTTAATATTAAAGTTTTAAATCACAATGATCTCTTTTTCGTGTTCTGCTATTTTAAACAAAGTAGCATGCATTTATGAAGCAAACACTTTTAAAATAAACACACGAAAAAATTAATTAATTTTAAAATTCCTTTATTGATTTGTGAAAAATAATGGGCATCAATTTAAAGAAATGAAAACGTCAGACCCCAGAAACGTCAGACCAAAATAGACATTTCAGTAAAGGACTTGTTTTGAAGTTGGGTAATTTTAAAGAAAACGATCTTTTTCCAAAAAAACTTCTATAAATATATTTTATTTCTTGAAGAGATATTCTGACGAATTTTCGGTGAGTTTTCCTACAAAATATACATAGAAACACACGTAAAAGTTATTGTAACAAATATTACTTCTATTATTGAGAAATAAATTGAATTAATTTAATAAGTAGGATTTATTTATTTTTGATGCTTATGTTAAATGGAAAATTTAAATACATAATTTTAGTTTGTACTAAAAAAAACTGTGAAACAAATTTGTAATTTCCAGAAAAAAATTTCTAATTTTGTAATACAACAAGAAAAAATACAGAAAGGGAATATATACGTTTTTCAAAATTATAAAGGTGGAAGCGGCAGTGTGTGTGTTATAGTTAGTAGGAGATAGTAAACGATAACAAGAAGAAACAGTTTATAAACAAATTTTTAGGCATAGTTCTCCTTTATGAAAAACACTGTTCGAACCTGTTTACTTCGTTAAAAATGAGTAAACAACAAATCCAAAACTATTGCAGTAGTTCGTTATGCTTAAATTTATTGTTTATTTCAAGAGAGAAGTATATGAACTGCATTCAAATGAACGCGAAATTAATGTGAAACAAATAAGATGTATAATTGGGAGAGATTATTTTGTTAATTGATAATTAAAAAAATACTCATCTCATTAAAACTATTTTTTATTTTTTGAGACTAGTCTCTTTAAACTTAAAAATAATTCTAAAAACGTTTTTAAAGCTCATTTTACTACAGAATAAGATTGGGCTTTCGAGTTAAAGGTCATAGAATTGAAATGATTGCAACTCTGCGAGTGGTATAAGAAATACAGTACACAAATTTCATTATGCTTCGGTATATTTGGCTAGAGTCAAGCGGCTATTATTTCTATCCGCCAAGGCAAGACTCAATGATATTTTACATAATTTAGCTAATGGCTTGAGTAAGCGAGAGAGTTTTTTAACGTTGCATGTTAGAGCTCGGACCTCGTGATTTTGAACCATGGTCAAACCGCGAGGATGACACCTGACCTCGCATCCCCCTCTCATAACTTCTACGCCATACTAACGCAAGAACCGAGTCTTGACAGATTTACTTGCATCAGCCTCCTCTTCATGGTAGGTCTTAAGCGGTGCTAGGCTCAAATTCATGACACGTCAGCTATGAATGCTTGGCTTTGACCACTTGGTGATCGTGCATTCTAGAATTAGGAAGGTTGTGGGAATGAAATGATATCATAGAGCCACACATTTACATCTTTAATTTAGAATAAAAATATTTTAAGGTGTGTTTGCTTCACTTAAATTTTGAAATGTAAATTAATGTTGAGAGCGAGTGGCAGTTTATTTACTCACACTATAAAGAAGTACGAAGGCTATTGGCGGTGGAATTCGTAATTTTGAACCATGGTCAAGGGATGAGGACGACACCTGATCTGGAACCCCCTCTCCTACCCCTCCCCTCCAACGAAACGTTTGAGTCTCGAGAGATTTAACGAGTATTGGCTCCTTTTGAACGATGAGTCTTCAACGGGACCAGACTCGAACTCATGAACATGCCATCCACGATTCCGTGGCTACCGCGACCACTTAATGTTGTTGAAGTCACACTCACATTAAGTAAATGTCCGTGGACAATTGTACTGATATTCATTTTTTGAACATGAAAGTTCTGTATAAGGTCTGAGAAAATCATTCAGTGTTTACTGTAGAAGTTTTAATGGGGAATAAATTTAGTCACGCTTCTCCAGATACACTGTGATACAATATTCTGTGTTGGTTGCTTTCATAGATGGAATATTAATCCTAGGTATTGGTCTCTGAGTATTTCAGATCGAAAAAAAAAACCACTTACACTCAGTCACTAGAGATCTCTCTTATGTTTGAGGTGTCTGGAGTTTCAATACCTGTTTCGTCAAGCTTTAATCTTACCCTCCAAATTTATCAGTGAGAGATGTCAGCACAAACCAACTGCGTGTTAGTCGTCCATTTTGTAGGGATGTAAAAGAAATCTACATACAAAAAATCTGTTTTTTTAAGTGCACCGTAAACGTACTATCCTTTCTATTAGTCTTAAAGCATATTATTTATGTGCATTCACATTCTAAAGTAGAAATAAAAGCAAAATCCAACTCCTTTAAACTTGAGGGGGAAGGGGAGGAAGGTCTCTTTCTAAATCAAAGGGAATGCACCTGTAATAAAATACTATATTTCTTAAAGTTCTTCTCTATTTTGAGCAATAGTAAAGCGACGAGGATGGCTTTCCACTCTCCAAACTTCCACTTCACGGCAATATTAGAAGCATCAGCTACTAAACAGGGAGGATCTTCAGTGGCATCAGGATTCGAACTTCCGACCCGGTAGGAAATGGACTTTTGGAGATACGAACTCAGCAATAGAGGGTTACACATTTCCAACACGAAGTGAATTTATAATATTTTTATAGTTATTAATTACGTATGACATAATTGATTAAACTATTAGTTTAATTCTGATAGTTAGTTTTACTAAGTAATATAAAGAAAATAAATCTATGTCATATACGAGGGTTGTAAATTAAATAGTGGCAACTTAACCAAGAAACTTGCAGAAGAACGAGCATGCGTAAGCAGGATATGGGGACAGTGAAGTGGCACTGTTGTCGAAGTGTACAGTGCAAATAATTTTCGATCTTGTTAGAATGAGTGAGTAGTAACGTCACACTGTTCAGCTACATGAAGGCTTTTGGAGACGGACCTCATAATTTTGAGCCATGGTCAAGTGACGAGAGCGACACCTGAGCTGACACCCCCTTTCCTAACTACCACACTATATCAATGGGAGGACTTTTGAGCTCTCGACAGATCCAACGTGCATCGCTCCTACGCTCTACGCTCGAACTGACACGCTGGCCACAAGTCCATTACCTTGACCACTACGCTCGAATTGGACTACCTCTAAGCGGCTACTCGATCTAGTTAGAAGTGTAGTTGTTGTGATGCATTAAAGTGAAAAACTTCACTTCCATCACTCTAAAGCATGTTTTTAAAAGGTTATCAGTGGCCATGGCTTAAAATTGAAGTTGCCCGTGTCAAAAAGGCAACAGGATGTTACGGAGGATTACTGGAAGCCTGTGGCGCGAAAATGCATTACCCCATAGCACGGTTGGACGATGGGTTAAAACGTTTCATTCGAGATGGAATGAGACTGAGGATTGCAACCCACATATCGATCTTTCTGAATTAAAGCGTCGATCAAATGAATAGCTTCACTGAAGATCGCCCCGTCCATAGAAATTTCAACACGAACCCAGTCCGGGGCAAGTTATGCTGACTGTGGAATGCGACTGAGAAGTTGGATTCTTACGCATGCTATGCCTGCAGGGCAAGCAGTCGACACATAGTACTATTATCGATTTCTACAGCACCATCTGCATCATGTTTATTGCAAAACAATCTTCCTATATCGTTGCATGACAGCGTCCGTTGTCATGTACAAACAATATCACTCTCCTATTGCGACGGTGGTAGTGGGAGATATTAGAACACTCTCCCTACTCACCTGACATGAACCCTTGTGATATCGATGTGGCCTGAGTTGAAGCAACCTCTCCGAGGACGCTGATTTCATGACGTTTCATCAATACGCCGCGCTATAGAGCGCTCCGTCACTGAAATCAACAATCAACCCCTGACCAATGGTCTGCAAAGGCTTTCCAACTTTTGACAAAAGGTCCTAAGCTTTGCCGATGATTACGTAGAAGAAATATAATGTAAGGCTCATTAAGAATGATCTATATCTATGTTGCCGTTCTTTAATACGCAGCTCTCGTATAAACAACAACGATACGAATGTCATATGGCCCATGTTATGCGACAAAAAAATGGTATTGAACTAAAAAATTCGATAGTGTTTAAAGATGCAGAGACAAATAGAGTAAGCAGCACATATCATTTCGGACGTTTTCACTGTACAAACGACGTAATACACAAATAAGATTACAACTGAATATTCTCCTGAGGTATGACAGACTAATCGAAATGAATACAAAAAAAATTAAATTTTGTAATGAAAATCTCAATGCAAACTACTACATAAATATATGTGTCATATTTTTATTTTTAAAGTTAGATTTTTTTTTAATGCTAGGGCATATATTCATTTTGATGGTTTTTTGAGATTATTTTCTGACATTTTGTTCATAAAATCCAATTACGCAACACGCAATTATAAAATTAATGATGGTATATAATTTTAGTTATAAAAATTGTAAAGATTTTTTTAAGAACAAATTGTGAAGTATGTGAACACAACCTTTCATTTTTCCTTATAATAAAATAAATGTATAATGAAACATTTCTTCCAAAAAATTATCCTATTTAATGATTTTGTCATAACTAATTATAAAATTAATTGTACATTTATTATAAAAATATGAATTAAGTTAGAAATTTTTTAGTTAAAAAACATCTTTAATAAAAAAAAAATATTTATGTGATGATGAATTAAGGCCTTGAAAAATTCCCTTTTTTCTCCTGGAAAGGCTTTAAATTAATTTTTGATTAAAAATAGCTTCAGTAACGTTACTGAAAAATGAGGAAAAATAATAAAATTTGAAGCTTTCATATTTAATTAACGTAACAGGTTTTGAAACTTAATTATTAATAACATCAAATGGTTAAATGTGGCTAAATGATTTGATTGCTAAGAAAAATTCAAATAACAGCTATCTGAAAGTAGACACTTATTCAAAAAAGTCAACCCCATTGTAAGTCGAGTAATTTACTAAAATAAAGTAATTAGGTTTTTAATTTCTCAATTAAATTTTCAAACTTTGAAACTTGGGTCATCGATTTCCTACTTTAGCTCACTCTCTCGATATATTTATCTTGTTCAAATTTTCAATCGTTAATAAAATACTTTCTATTCATCCAATCACACAAGTTCAAATAAATTTTTTAAGACTTGTAGTGGATAACACTTGATGTCAATACAGTTTTTTCCCCAAATATTAATTCATTAATTACCGTTTAATTACCAGTAATTAAATTAATTACCGGTTTTTCAACACCATCTTAGATTCGTCTCCGTTGTTGTAACAATGTAACTGTTAAAGTAAATTAAAAGTAAAAAAAGCTTTTTTAAAACAAGCTTTTATTTAAACGCGCTAAAAAGAATAAAATAAATTTTTCTTTAAAACTTTTTTTACTATCAACTTTTCCCGTCATTACATAATTTATATGATATAAAAGCTCGTCGCGAGATTAAAGTACTCTTATTTACTTAGTTTGAAATTTTTAAAAATTAAAATCAATCCGATAAAGTTATTTAATTCACTTGTTTATCTGCAGATGTAAATCTCGCGACAAGCTTTTATATCATATAAATTGTGTAATGAAGGAAAAAGTTGATAGTAAAAAAAGTTTTAAAGAAAAATTTATTTTATTCTTTTTAGCGCGTTTAAATAAAAGCATGTTTTAAAAAAGCTTTTTTACTTTTAATTTATTTTTTACTTTTTGGTTAGCACTGGACAGGTTTCTCAGTCTGTTCATCTCATTCAATGCATCATTGTTGCTAGGTGTTTGCCGGTCATTTTCGAACAGTTAGCTAAATGAATTCTCGCAAAAAGGGGGAACTAGACGAAAAACACAATTTTTTCTGAAAACCGTAATTTTTAAGCAATTTTTTCAATCTTCGTACAGATCTTGGGTAATATTGTCCTACACACGAAAAAAAAGTTTCATAAGATTTTCTTCATAAATGACGAAGTTAATTGAGTATTTCTTGAAAAATCGTACAAAAAAAGTTTTCGGCATTTTATTTTTTAAATGATAAATTCTAAAAAAGCAAAGCATGAGCTGTTTTAGTACATAATGTCGATTCATTTAACCAAAAAAAAATTCATGCGCAACGATTTAGACATTATTTTCATAAAACCGCATCGATTTGGATTTTATTTAAATAAAATCGTAAGAAATACAAATATTATTATTTCGTAAAAAAACATTATACCTTATCGGGACGAAATAAATGATCTTTCCGATTCTGTAATTGTTTTTTGACTGAGTTTCATAAATTAAAGTTAGATAAATTTTTAAAAAAATTTCTACAATGCTCCCTCTTAGTTTAACTTTGCAGCGTTGAGAAAGGTATACAATGTACCAATCTACTTGAAAAATAGCTCTACTATTTTTTGTCTTGAATTTAAATCGAAGAAAATGGATAGAAATTTCTAAACAAATTGCATACGTTGCAGAAATTAGATTATTTTTACGTTGTAGAAATCTAATTATTTTTAGACAAAGTTAATTAATACAGTCATTAGCGCAACGTTATGAAATTCCAGTTTGGCTGAAAACCGATTTTCGACGCCAACTTTTGTCATTGTTGTAACAATAACATTATTACAACAATGCTGACATATCGAAGTTGGCGTCCAAAACTAGTTTAACGTTTTTAATTAATATCTTTTTAATTAATTACAATATCGGAATATAAATGGTCAAAACATGCATCGTCACCCAAACTAAACGTGTATACAAAATTTTAGCTCAATAGGATGAAGATACCAACTTCAAAACTGAGTTGCAAGATTCCACCCGAACAAAATACATACATTGTAAGTTAAATTAAAGCTTTTAATTAACAATGACAAAAGCTGCTGTCGGAAACCGGTTTTTTAGCCAAACTAGCCAAACCTGATGTGCATTGTTACAACGATGCAGACAAATCATGCTCTTTTTTCCAATTATTATTACTATATATAGTTCACTCTCTCCTTATATATAGATTTATATATATATATATCTTATTCAAATTTTCAATCGTTAATAAAACACTTTCTATTCTTCCATTCAAAGTAGGAATTGACTTAAAATATTTTTTTATATTACTTGTTTTTATTTTTATTTTTAATGTTTAGAATTAACTATGCTTAATGAAGGATGTTAGGAAAAAATATTGTTTTTTGAAAGAACAAGATAAGGATGTTACTTGCTAATAAGTTAATTTGAAGTTATTTTATGCTACCTAATTTTCATAGTGCATTACTTTAAAAATTGGCTTTATCGCTTAAAATTTAAAATCGCCTTAAAAATTGACTTTGACGTTAAGATAACGTTCCTATTTTGAGGAAAAGCATTTTATTTAGTGTCGGAGAAAAATTATTTTAATAAGATTAAGCGACATTGAAATTAATTTTTTTTTACTATTTTTCTGCAACAAATGGAAGAACAAAACTTTCTTTTAAAGAAAAATTATTAAAATTGCAATATTTTCTTTTTTTGGAAAAGACTGTATTGAAAATTAAACTCATTTTCTGTCGAGTTAACTAGAATTATGGTGAGAAAATGACCCGTGTAGTAATTTCGAATCATTGTTAATTAACAACAATTCTACTTTTATCACACCTAGTGCACTTCCTTACGATATCATGTAAGAATTTAAAGCTCTATTAATGCTTAAGAATTTATCTTAATTTTACGCGAATTTTGAATCAGTATTTGAACTCATGATTTGACGTTGCAAATCATAAAGTTTGACGATTTGAGCTGAGTAACCTTGATTTTTGTAATAAAGAAAAGGGGTTTTCAACGAAAAAAAGGAGCCCAATTTTAAAGGTCAAAACTTTATCACACATTTTATATTGTAAGAGTTTAACGTTCTCTTTCCGAGTATTCAGTATTTTCAAATACTTTATCTATTGCTTCAGGATTTTCCACTGATAACAATTGAAACTTAGAAGATGCTATGTTTTATGTTTTTATTGCTTAAGGTAAGTCGGTACCCCCTATCCCGCTAATGTTAAATTGAGCATTTTTATGTGCCTTTTTCTCATAAAATATTAAATGTACAGACTTAAATTTTTTTCTGTATATTAATTAGACTTTTTTATTTAAACTGAAGTGAGCTTTTTCAAATATATTGTTTAGTTTTTTCAAAAACTTTCATCGTAATGTATCACCATGAATTTTTTGAAAAATGTCATTTTTTTTCACGATAACTGACTTTTACAAAAATATTATCGGTATATTAATAAAAGTTCACTTCAGTTTATATATTAACATATCAGTAATATTCAGTGAAGATTGCAAGTGCTTCCGTTGAATAGGTTCTGAGAAAATGGTACTCGCATTTTTAAAAACACCGTTTTGAGATAATTGCATTTTTATTATAAAATGTCACTTCATCAAAAAAATTATGAATTGCAATCTGTATTTGCACTATTTTTTTAAATATTAGCTTATTCTCAATAACTTCTAAGACTTTTTACTTATTTCTTTTACTTAGATTTCTCAGAAAATACATGTATAGCATTTTTCACTTTTAATCTATTGAGATATTTTATAGCATTTGCATCATTTTTCTCAAATTATGCATCAATTTTTGAAGAATTTTTAGTTCTGATACATTACTGTCCATCCAAGTTGACTATAAGTATCATAAATACCATGTAAAAATGTGTCAATACATGAAAATATGGCTTTGGTAATACATCATTATACGACATTTCGAAAAATTTCATTACTGTTTTATAAATTCACATGTAAACACAATTTCTTAAAGTATCAGAATTAAAAGAATTCTTAAAATATTACATAAATGGTATCCAAAACAACAACAAGAAAACTGATTTTATGTTTTTAAACATGAAATTTGTGTATTTTTTGTATGTAACAAGTTATGTGCAACGAAAAAGGGCATTGCATTTTGGGATATATTTATGTACCTTTTACTAAAAATCTATTGAAAACAAAGCTTAAAAATTTATGTGTGCATTAAATTAACATTTATCTTTATACAGAAGTGAAATTTTTAAAAAAAATTGATCAACCTGTTTAAAAATGTAATTTTTGCACAGTAGAATAATGAATTTTATAAAAATTTTCCTTTTCTATGTTACGACATCTGCTTTTTAGCTAAATGTCTGAGGAATATCTCAAAAATTTCACTTCAGTATACACAATATATATGAAATATAAAATAAAAATTTCCAGTTCATGCATACAATAAATTTAAAAAAAAAAGACACAAATTAAGAAATATAATACATGAATAAATGACATTTCGAAAAGTTTCACTAGTGCTTTGTATATTCACATGTAAACACAATTTCTTAAAGTATCAGAATTAAAAAGTTTATTTAAATATTACATAAATGATATCCAAAAGAAGAAAACTGTTTTTATGTTTTTAAACATGAACTTTATGTAATTTTATGTGCATAACAAGCTTTACAGGTAACGACAAAAATCATCCCGTATCATCATATATATATGTGTACTTTTTCTCAGAAACTGTTAAATATTAAGACTTCTGATTTAGTCTGAATATTAATTAGACTTTAATATTTATGCTGAAGTGAGATATTTCAAATATAATGTTAAATTTTTTCAAAACCATGCAACATAAAAATATTACTATGAATTTCTTGAAAATTTTCATTTTTTTTCTACAATAAATGCTTTATAATAAATTATTTTGGGAAAATTTATAAAGGCACACTTCAGTGTACATGGTTATGTTCAGTGTACATATGAGTTATGTTTTACTGAAATTTTATGAGCATCCTTGCATTATTTTCTGAGAAAAAAGAACATAAATTTTTATAAACAAACTTTTTGAAAAATGCATTTTTAACATGAAATGTCACTTTATCACAAAAATTATGACTTCCAACATGTATTTGCCACATTTTATTCAACATTAGCATCAAGTCAATATATTTTAAGTAAAAAAAGCATCAAAAATGTTTTCAAATTGTCAGAAAATACATACATAACATTTTTCAGTTTTTGTTTAACGAGATATTTTGTAAAATTTACATCTATTATCACAAAATCGCTATAAATTTTAGAAGAATTTGTAGCATTTATGTATTACAAATATCAAAGTAGAGCAAATATCATCATAAATATAATGGGAAAAAATTTATCTGTATGGTTTTGGTGTGCATTTGAAAAAACATGATTTTACGTCATTTCGAAAGTTTTCATATGTGTTCTGTGTGTTCACATGCAAACATAAGTTTTTAAGACTTTTAAATTTCAAAAGTTTCTCTAAATTGTACACATGATTTCTTAAACAGCAAAAATAAAACTGTTTTTATGTTTTTAAACATGATATTTAGGTATTTTTATGTATTTAACCAGCTTCTTGCAACGACAAATGGAACGACAACGACACATCTGAATTTTTGTATGTACAATTCATTCAGAAACTTTTGAATATTTAAGTTTAAAAACTTGTCTGTACAGTTAAGTAACATTTATATTTATACTGAAGTGATATTTTTTTTAAAAAAAATTAGTTTTTTTTAAAAACAGACATTTATTTATCATCAATGAATTTATTCAAATTTGTTTGTTTTTTGACACATGTGCTCTAAGCTAAATGTTTTTTTTTTTTGTAGTAATATTTTCAAAATATCACTTCAGTATCCACAAGAATGCATAAGGAATATATAATGTAAATTTGCAGCTTTTTTTTTCACATACAGTAAATTTAGAAAAATTTTATTTTCTTAAAAAGTAATTTTAAAATTATAAATTACGAAAATAGTAGTTTTGAAAAAAGTCATACCTTGTGAAAGTAAATATTTAATAAGAAATAATACTTTAAAACTCTTGGAAGCATGTTGTAACTCGAAATTCCGCCACCAAACTAATACAGTTAATCGAACAGTCAACTGTTATCTAAAGTTAATTGCGTTTGAATAAACAAAAAGAAGGCTTTGCAATTGTTTCAGGATATTTAAAAGGCAAATATCTGTTAAAAGGGGGCGTGGCCCACCAGTTGATAATTTTTTAAAAGTCATTTTGACATAGTTCTAATTGAAAATATGGCATAAATGTTATATCCCTAGAAAGGTAATGAAATAAAGATTGTAAAAATATCAAAAACTCAAAATCGATCATTCCATGATTTTTACCCTACTGACCTCCCTTAATACTAATCTTTATACAAAAAAGGAGCAAAGCGATCCACTCATAATGAGATTTCCGGAACTATTCAACTTGAAATTTGACAGACATGATTCTTATGTTTAGTAGAAATCTGCTAAGAACGAGACTTTCGGAAATCGAGGGTGTTTTCGGGAGTGTAACAGAGACGAATTTCTCCTTTTTTAACGATTAGACCAACAGGCTTGAAATTCGGCAAATATGTTTCTTTTATGGAGTAGAGATTAACTAAAAACGGGTTTTGTAGAAATAGACTCTTTAGATTGCGAGATACGTGAGCATTATAGACAAAGATTTCTGATTTTGAAATATTAGCCCTACAGACTTGAAATTTGGTAGGTAAGTTTCTTTTATTGAGTAGAGATCCTTTAAGAACATGTTTTACAGAAAATGACTTATGGGTGGGAGTTCCGGGTAGTTACAGATAAATAAATCCCGTTGTCTAATAATTGGACTTATTAATTTAAAATTTGCCAAACACATTTCTTTTGTTGAGTAGATATCTTCTAAAAATAGATTTTGCGGAAATAGACTCTGATGGTTGGTTACGTAGAACTATTGAATACCCTGAGAAGCTGGTCCGTAACGGCTAGAGTTTATAAACATAAAGTTTCACAAAACCGAATATCTTTCAAATTTTGATTTATTTTCAAATTTTTTTTTTTTTTACTTTAACATTTATTTAGGCCTTTGTAAGCTTAAAATTATAAGGGAAAAAACATTTTCATTCGAAGTGAAAATTATGCTTTAAAATGATTGTGTGTCAAGATTATATATATACTAATCTTAAATTTCGATTTCAAAATCAGCTATTTCTTAAAGTTATTTTTTTAAAAAAAAGTATTCAAGTTATTTGGATTATTTTAATGAATTATTGCGCGGGAACGCAATCTCGAAATCAAATCAGATCTATATATATTTTTTAAAAAAATTTTGCGAAACACATTTGTTTTTACTGATATTCTAACGACATTTATTTATTTTGCTCTTAATTATTTCACGCCTTGTTGATAGTTTCCTGCGAGAAATGAAACATCATTTCCAGAAAAAGGTAATGAAAGTGTCGCTCGTCACACAAGTATAGGATCGTATTACTATTTTTTTTCCCCAGAGGATCTTAGTTTGCCTTCTAGGACTTCCTCCAGGTTCTCAGGAAAAACGAAATAAGATACGAATATAACTATCGGAAATGTCATACTAGAAAGATTGTTTTTAGTGTATTTTATCGTTGTAACTCATGCGTTTTTGAAGTTGTGTTATGTTACTGTAGTTAATATAAACTAATTGCTTTTTGAAACTATTTTGGCTCTGTAGAAATTAATATGTTATTATTTTTATGAAACTTTTTTCTTTCTGTTTAGAAGACGTTAACTATTTGTATGAATTTTTTCGCGTGTCTGCTCAATTTTGACAGAAATTTTTTTGTAATTACTTGTTTTAAGTGGTATAACATGGATGCACTAATTACGAATGTATTTATGAAATTCTCCCTACATTCTTCATTTTTTATGTGTTTTTCTTTCTGTTTCTTTTGGAATTATTTTTATATTGTAAAAGAAATTGCTAGATATAAGTTGTTTTCTCTTGGGGGTCCGAAGATATATATTTTTCAAGGAAGAGAGGGGGTAGTGCGTGATAATTCATTGTTCTGCCAATGAGATCATTTATCTCGGTGTTGTATTCTCGACCGACTGCCTATTTTATCATTTTGACGTCTCCTTTTTCAAGGAAAAAAAAGGATTTATTACTAATGTTAGAACAACTACAAGCATTTTTATTAAAACGGAAATGATGTCTTATAGTCGGAATTTTAAAACAGACTTTATTGTTCAACAAAATATTTAACGTTAACTATATACAAATCAGTTAACTGACGATGAAACGTCAACTTGACGGTTAACGGTGTTAAATTCGATGTTGTGATTGGTTTCGCATTGAAAAGGAACTTTTGTAAATAGGGTGGATTTCATCTAATTTTACAAATTTTCCTAAATATAAGGTTGCGTCTTGAAATTCTTATTTACAATTATCCGTAATAAGTATTTGGGGAAAATATGCGTTTATTTATCTTTTGAAAATACTTATAGACCTATACGTATTCTAAAAATTTTACCCTCCGAAAAAAAAAAAAAAAAGGAATTCTTTGAACTTATTAAAAAAATCATGTCACGCTACAGGCCTCGGTAAATGTATTGAAAATAATTCCATATCTAGCAATTAGAACACATGTAAATTGTTTTATATAAATTATTTATTCATAACTATAAATTTTGTTTTTATCTATTTTGTTTTTCAGATTTATCGTATACCTCCCATATGATGCCTTATTATACTAAATTCGATGGAGCAAGATAAACCGAGTTGATATTTCAATGGTCTGAGGTGTTACCATCCACACTTCTCTAAAACCCGAAAAGTTAGAGGCACTTTGACACATATCAGCTGAATAAATAAAGATGGTGACTTTACACACCGAGCCGAACGACAGCACACACACAGATAGATGATACAAATTTTTTTTGACAGATCATTAAGGTTGGAGAGAAAGACTCCCGTGAAGCTCCAAGGAAAATAGATGTCGCCAAAAAAGTAGCCATTATACCTTTCCGTCAAAATATAGTAACTGGAGAATTCTAAACTTGAGGAGATAAAGCATGCTTTTCTGAAAAGTGGAGATTTCTGATAGCACAACAGCTGAAGTTGATACCAAAGATTTAGAATTCAGTTTTCAACTTTTCAATCCAGATTGATAAATTGATTGTTAATGAGCGTTGCCTTAGGGTGAAGTGATTAGGCCCGACCCATACTCTTCACATTTCCATACTACGTTTTTATGAAGATAAATTTCGACTGATTTAACGTGTACCAGCTTTTGTACATGGAAGGTCTTCAGTGGCACCAAGATACAAACCCACGACACGGCTGGGGTAACTTCGGTCACGAGCTTGCAAACGTAATCATTATTTTACCACGCCCACTTTAGCTTAAAGGAACGAAAAATGTTAGGAAGGATTTAATTTAGAACAACTTTGTGTTTACGCTCGATTTTGTGTGACGCTATATAAATAACTCAATCTACCAACGTACTCTCACTAATTTTCTTAGTTAAAATTTCAGCATCAGAACAACCTCAAAAGAAACATCTCAAAATCTGGTGTTGAATAAGAAGCCACCATTGACACATTACTGATGGTTCTCCAACAGTTCTTGGAAAGCTTTTCTGGATATCACACTTTGGTTAAGATTTGGTTTTGCAAAGATTTCCAGATATTGTCATTGTACTATTTATCACCAAATCTTAGAAGAGCATCAAGCTATGCTTGATGAGTTGAAAAATGTTCTCATCCATGTGTTTGCCGTAATTAAACATCGTAAACCTAACGTTTTTTTAGTCTCGTTTTTCTGAGTTATGAAAAGAAGAGACACCGAATTCGAAACACATTCATTTTGCATTCAAGCATGAGGTGGGTTACCAACGAAAAAGATATAGAGAGAAGTTTCACACTAAGAGAAGAAAGTCAGCGCTTTTTGATGGATGGCAAGCTAGATGTTCACGTAAAATTATCCATGTCCATTTCTTATATCCTTGTAAATTTTAATCGAAAAAGTGAATCCCTGAATTTTGTCTTCAAAATGTTTCAACTATGGCTTTGAATGAGTCTTAGTGTTTATTGGCATCACGCATCAACATGAGGCTACTGGGGAAGGACTTCGCAATTTTGAATCAGCGTCAAATGGCGAGAATAATACCTGTTAATGCACCCTCCTCTTCGAACTTTCACACCACTCCAATGTGAGGATTTAGAACCATGGCAAATTTAACGTCATAAGAACCTCTACACAGTAGGTCTCCAGAAGCACTATGGTTCAAATACTATGCCGACCACTAGTTTGTGACTATGACCAGTAGATTACAGCGACCACAAATTAAGGATTGGAAACTTAAAGGAGAATTTTACCCCATCCCTGCAACTTAACATGTCTTCTGATGAAAATGAGCTGAATTTCAATGAAGATATCCTGGAATTTATGTAGCTGCATGTATCAATTATTAATAATAGAAGAATTTGAAAATTATCAACGTTTTATCAATGACCCCTTTGCATTCTTCATTATTGATTTGTCTTCGGAGAATAATATACAAAGTCAGTTTATTGAACTGATAAGGGATGGGTATTGCAAAAATATTTTCTGTAATTTTCTTTGCAATTTTTTAACTGAAATGGTAAAGTCTTATCCTGACATTGATTGGTAGTGTAAAGACTTGCATCAATTTATCAGAACAATTTATTAAAGTGAGATTTACTTGAATACTTTTAAAATCGTTCCGCGATTGGGATCACAGTTTAAAAGTCTCTTTCACTGTGAAGTCCAGCTCATCTAAAGCATACTCATTATCATGAGATTCTCGTGAAGTCGCCACCTTTTTATCTGCAATAGGGGACACAGTCCTTTTTGGCTTTCGCTTTCCGACTTCAATCGTGGGTGCCGTTTCTCGCTTTCGCTCGTTCGAGGCTTCTCCCGGTTCTCCTCGCAAATTCTCGCACCATGCTAGGTTTCTTCTGGTCATTCTTTCGGCTCTTCTTTCATCCCTTGTCCATCGACTCGTCAAAGCGTGGGATCTTTTCCGGCGCATAATGTAGGCTCTCCTCCCCAGACACGCTGTCGTCCAAGATGCGTGAGAAACGGAAATCCACTCAGGCAGGGTGATATGTCTGCTCTCGGATTCTAAGGAATGGTCGTGGGAACAGGGGTCAGAATTCTTGACCACCCATTTAGGCCCTTTTTCCAAGAAATTAGGGAAAGGAAAATGGGTACATCACAGTAGGTACTGATTCCAACCTTCAAGAGCTTAGGACCATTTTTCCTACACTTATCACTAACAAAATATTATTCATTATCAAATTTCGAAATGAACTAGAGACGATAAATCGTATGACAATTGAAGAGATGACCATAGAAGAGCTGGTAGATACAAAAAGTTGATGCATTATTCTCAAAAACTTTTTAATTCTATTTTAAACTAAGCTATGTTGGTTTTTTATGGTTTAAGTAGAGTAAGGATTTTTCAAAAAAAATATTTATTCACAGCAGCTAGTACATATGTGCAGTGCCATGTTGCAGAAACAAGGCTCTCTTGAAATAAATATTAGACCTTCCAATTTTCTTGAAATAATACAGATTTTAAAATTTTTTTAACAAAATGGTTCGCGAGCTATTAAAGAATTTTTAAAGGAGCCGCCACGCAAGGAATTCTAAAGAAGTTTCAGAACTGGAGTAATGAAGACTATACTGTACCTCTGATTTAAATGAATTCCAGACACTCACATAGAGTAATGGGTGGAATTTTAGAAAATGAAGTAAAAGAAATGGCTCTAGAAGGATTTTAATTTGAGAAAAAAATAAAAATTTTCTGGTACTCAGAAAAAAGAAAAGAAAATCTCAAGTTATACTTTTTGTTAATTCTGTTCTATATAGTTCTTGTTAACCAAAGAGAAAAAAAAATTTCCT
The DNA here is from genome assembly GCA_019973975.1 of Trichonephila clavata. Classification (NCBI taxonomy): domain Eukaryota; kingdom Metazoa; phylum Arthropoda; class Arachnida; order Araneae; family Nephilidae; genus Trichonephila; species Trichonephila clavata. The sequence continues at coordinate 410,202 of BMAO01011924.1, forward strand.
CTTATTTAAAATTTCTAATTCTTTTTTTTTCTCGTTTGAAAAAGAGTTTATATATCGAACAAAAAAAAATAGATGTGTTCATCCTATTCAAAAAGTTGGAGCATGTAAATGACTTGCATATTTCAATCTCAAAAGTTTGAAAGTCTGAGAAGAATTTCTAAAAATGAGCCGAATTACAAGAACTTGGTTTTGTCGTACAATGAAATATAAAATAAAAATATTTATTTTTTCTTTCATGAGTTCTTAGGGCATATAAAGGACTGGAATTTTATATTTTCTAAAATTGTACACAGATTTCTATGTTTGTTAGGACTTCAGGTCTTAGCTTGCATTTCAATTAATTTCTATTTATGCTTTGAAGAATCAAGAATATTCTTAGCAAAATGTTTGCATTTCAGTCATGTTACTGTCTCATTTTTTTTAAAAAGAGTTTTTACATATTATGTTTGTATATATACTTATGAAGAAAAAATATATAAAATACTTCTAAAAACACAAAAGAATAAATAATAAAAGCAAAACAACATAATTAATATACTTGAAAAGAAAAAAATACTCAATATAAAAAATTAAAAATAGAGACTATCGAGTCTCAAAGTAATATTGGCCTTCCGACAGAATTAGTGGGAGTAAATTAATATTTTGGTACCAGCTCTTTGTGAATGTACAGATCTATAAAGAAAAATCCAAACGCGGAACATACATTAAAGAAATGCAACCATAAAGAGAGTATATTCACAACAAAACTTCCAAATATATGAATGAAAAGTTAACTAATTTAAATTCATCAATATATTGCAAATTTATAAAAAAAAAAATTTAAAAATTGCCCTCGCAGCATTGTAAGAAATGAAAGTTCTTGATATATTTGTATAGCCACTGTTATCCAAAATGTATAAAAACACATCACCTATACCAGAATTCCAAAAGAGATGCATGCTAATGATATTTTGTAGGTCATAATAATACGGTTGTTTGTCAAATGTAAAAATTTGTTAATATATAGTCTTTATGTTCTCTCTTCGAGAGTATTCGTAGAGATAACAGGTATAATTACGAGATCAGTTTTTTTTAAAGTTATTTATTCAAGATTAAAAACATGGTAATATCTATTCTAATAAACGCAAGATATACCTCCATTTAAAAAGTATTCAATGAAAAGTCATTCGGACCCGATCTCGAAAATACGCACACATATTACTCGGACATATATACATCTATAACTTTTTTTCCGTCATTTGCAATTGTGTATTTATAACGCGTCCTCATTTGAATTTAAGGTGTTTCCAACTGCAGATGACGTCCACGTCTCGGGTTGAAATCGGATTCGAGACTCGAATCCGAGTTCACGGCAAGGAAAATGGAAAAAAACATTAACACATTTTTATAAACGGTCTAACATTTTAGAATATCTATAAAAATTGTAGACAGTGAGAAAAATGTTTATATATATAAATATATGAACAAGTTATTAAAAACTGAAACAAAACAAATGTTATGTAAGCTATTAAATTATGCGAATACAGTTGAGTATTCGGATACCATGGCCTATTTTATTTTAAAAAAAAATTGTATTCCAAAAATTGAAAATTATTCATCTTCACTAAGGATCTTTGAATGTTTCCTTGTGTTTAGACAAAGTCTAGAACATTAGAAAAATAATTAAGTATAAATGTTTAATGTGACTCTGACATGCAGAGAGTTCAATTTTTATGCACAGTAGTACGCAGTTGGGGAATTTAACTTGTCCGCATTCAAACTCAATTTTAACTCTATATTAAATGAATTAATTGTTTAATTATGACACAAAATATTTTTCTTATTCCTATTAAAAAATTGGCAATCACATGTTAGATACTATATGTGCTGTAGATAATTTGAGTTATGTTTGGCAACACTCTCTTGCCACCAATCATTGACATCTCGATTCACACATGCCCGTTGAACTGTTTTCTTGTTTTGATTTTGTTAGCAGTTGCGAAAAACATGTTTTCGAATTCGCTGTAGTAATTTTAGGCTTAGTTAAATGTATTTGCAATGTTTGTGTTTATTTTGTGTTCCGTGTGTTGTAGTTATATTATTACAATGAATTAAAATGAAACTATTGGTTACTCTATATCTTTTAAGAACAATTTTTTTTTTAAAGCGAAGAAATGCTTACAAAAACAGAAAAAACCGGTGCTTTCGGACCTGATCTGGACGATTCACCATAAATAAGTAGCGAAGAAAAGATAAGTATAATTTTCTTTTTTCCTATTATTTGTAGAACTTTTTTTGATATAGCAAAAATTTCCATTAATTTTTTTTGTTACGATATGTGTTACAAATAATTTGATAGCTGTTAATCGATGTTATGTATATTTGTGCGTAATAAAATGTTCTGTTTTTTTCAAATAATTTAGCAAAAAAAGTTTATACTAAATTTATTTAATTTCAGAAATAAATATAACATTTTTAGTAGTAAGACGTAAGGAAGTGTTGCATTATTTCATAACTATTTTTAATATCAAATTATTCAAAAATAGATTTGAGTATCCATTGCTGATTTATTTTGTCGAAAACAAGAGCAAAAATTACAACTATCAGTTAACGGGAATAAATGGAAGAAAGAAAATACCATTTTTAAGGCTGTAATTGTTTGTTAAAGTGGTTTCATTTCCAGAAATTTGAAAGTGTGAAATTGACTCAAAACTTAAAATAAATAATTGGTTTAAAAAAACAACGCCGTTATAGTTAATCGAACTAAGTCGTCACTTAATCTTTTAGGCGTTAGATCTGGAAATGGGATCTGGAACTAGTGTGTCGCCAGATATAGGATCTGAAAATGGGAAATCATTATTATTGCACTGTGAAATTATTGCACTGTTATCGGTCCTTGATAATTAAGCAAAATTTCCAATTAATCCGACCTTTTTAAGTGGGTAAAAATATTGAGTTCATAGATTCTGTTACATACAAGTGAAGTTTATAAAAGAGTGTTAAATACTTTACTTACCTTTTTTAGCTGGTATCTTTTCCTTATTTTGCTCGAGTATTTTTTTTTGTGTGGTTCAAATGAAAAAAAGAAAGGAAATAGAAACAATATAAATGCTTATAAATTAAGATTTCTGTCACAAAACAACACCCATTAACAATTTAGGCTGTTTCAAACATAGGGGTAGAACAGCGCTTCTCAAACTGTGGGGCGCACCCTCCTGGGGGCGTGATCCCGAGGGGGAGGGGGCAAAAATGTAGAAAAAGTAGGATTATTTAAAAATTTATTAATTTACTAAAATGAAGCAAAACAAAATACATTATGAACTATGAGAAGTAACACGATAGTTATACTTAAAATATTTATTCTTAAAAGTAATAAAAAGGCAAACTTAATGCTTATATTGATAATTTGTGCAGTTTATAATTAAGGTCGTGTTGTAGCTTGAGCGTAAAAGTACATTATTACAGCATTAAGTACATTATTACACTGTCACTGTATGGGTGGGGGGGGCGCGATGTAAATTCTGATTGAAAATCGGGTCTCCAATATTGAAAGTTTGAGAAGCATTGGTGTAGAAAGAAGTCAATAGGAGTAAATGTTTCATTTAAAATTAATTTTCATCTAAAATTTCATTTTAAACTAATCCATATTCAAAGATTAAAAAAAATGTGAATATTTTCTTTATTTAGCAATAATTAATGAAATTTATATTCAACTAAAGTTAACTGAGATTAAGAAAGAAAAAGTATTGCATATTGTGTCCAAATTTCCAAAAAATCGAAACAAATCGTACATGCACACCCACACAAAAATAGTTTCCAAAGCTTCTATAACAAACACAGACGATCTAAGCTTTAAAAAAATATCTGGACTAGAATTGTATTGTCGGACCAGTGCACAGAAAGAGATTTATTTTTTTATATATGTAATAAAAGACGGCTTATTCCCTGAGGCATTGTTTATCTGTGATGCTTTTCGCAATTGGATTGGTAATAAAACAGAATTGTTTATCCGTGACTGCTTTGGTAATGGTAATACATGAGTCTTAACTATATTGATAGGATTATGTGAAACCATAATATACTTATAAAAGACAGAGGATTGTATAGTGTCTGGGCCAATCTACAAAAACAATACCTTTCTAGAATTGTTACATATATTATTTTATTTCTTTAAAGGTCACTTTGTAATAAAACGATGACTATTGGCGACGCGTACCACGCCGTTTTGATCTTCGGTCAGGTGCCGAGGACGACACCCGAGCTGACACCTCCAACTCCCAATTTTCACGCTGTGTCTAGGTGACTAGACCCTTTGATCACCCTGTAACCATTAGTGGATTCATGCTTTAAATAGGAAAAAATTCCATTGTAACCTCACGTGGATACATTTCTTATTTAGTTGTGTAACCAGCACAGAGAAAACATAAGTTAGATTTACTCGCATTGTCGGATTGTGTAAAATTACAATTTGCAAAGTGTCAGAGTTACGAAAATTTAAAAAAATGGGAAAATTAAAATTACAAGTCTTTGTGAACTTGCTCGAAATGTTCCTTGGAACAAAAAGATTTTCACATGCGTTATAAGTGTATTGTCATATTCGTTCCATTTCTTCATCACAAATAAATCAATCCGTACCCGAGTCACTGTCGTATTCATCGGTTTCTGGCAAATGTTATCACTTTCATTGAAATCCAAAGACGATGGCATATTGGTAAGAAAAAGGGTAAATAAACAACAAAAGTAGTTATACAAACTTCAGAAAGTGAAACGAAACTCGAACCAAACAACTCTTTAGTCAGTGTCAAAAGGAAAAATGAAACGTGCGTCGTAACGTCAAGGTCCCCAGAAATGTGGAATTTTTGAGGATGCTAGAAAGTGCAATCTGGTACGCTAGAGGTTAATATCGGCATCCAAAATGAGAACGAGGGCTGCGTGGATACTTTGTAACTTATGGAAGGGTCCTATAAAGTCTTTATGACCGATAAAATTGACAAATTTAGAACCCCCGGATACTTTGCGACCCTTATGCTTGTCATACATAGTTTTTGGTCAACAGAAGGGCCTCATCAATATTTTGTATCCAACAAAAGGACCACCCACACTTGAACATATTGCTGACCAATTCATATAGACACATGGATACTTTGAGAACAACGGTAGATTCACATACAAACTCTGTGAATTCAGGTATGGTTACATACATACTGTGATCAAACCGAAGACTCGCATATACACGGTGTCCCAGGATCATTGGGGGCAAATTTAAAGAGGAAGTAGCTCAAGATTCGGATTTGCATAGCAATCCATGGTCGGAAACGTCTGCATTCGATGCTAGGTTGCGTTGTTCGCTGGAGCATTTAAGGAAACAGATTTGGAGGTGATTTGAGCTGCCATTGCCCGCAGAGGAGTATGAAAGGTTTTATAAACACCGAGCTGGCAGATATAGACTTGATTTACGGATTGGATGAAGAAAATGCATGTGCAGCAGAAAGATTGTATTGCAAGAGGTATTCACAAAGAGATGCAACAGATTGCTGGATGTTTACTAATTTGCATTACAATTTTTGTGAATATGGATAATTATGATAAATAGGCATAGAGAGGTGGGGCACGCATTCCAGCGGATGCGTGGGAGCTCGAGTTACTCTTGGCCCACGCTCACTGTGCACATAAATTGGTAATTATCTATATTTACATAAATTGCGAGGCAAATTAGCAAACATCTGCAGGTCCAGTATACCTCTCCGTGGGTAAGTTTTACGATACAATCTTTCTGCTCCTCGTGCATTTCCTTCTACCATTCATAAATCAGGTGCATATTTACGAGCTCGGTGTTCGTAAAAAGTTCCATATTCTTCTGAGGGCAATTGCAACTCAAATGACAGAGGGAATGCAGATCTGCTTCCATAAATGCTCTTGTGAACAACACCTAGTGCCGAACGAAAACGTTTCAAACCATGGCTTGTTATTCAAATCTGAATCCTTGTGATATCCCTAACTCCTCTTAAAATTTGTCCCTGTGAACCTGGGACAACCTTGTATTTGTTTTATTTATTGGAGAATAATACAAAAATTGAACACTTCACATAATATATTAATTGATTTAGTTATATTTAATTGAATATTGTTAGATAGAATGGTAATAAAAATTAAAGGTATGTAAAATGCTAAAATTTCTAATTTTTTTATTGGTTACCACAGTGCTTCTCAAACTTTCAGTATTGGCCACCCAATTTTCAATCACAATTTTTATCGTACTCCCCTATACAATAATAATGTATTGATTGCAATAATAACGTACTTTGACGCTAAAGCTACAATACTATCTTAATTATGAACCGTACAAATTAACAAGATAAGTATTAAATTTTGTATATATTACTAAAAGTAAAATTTATTTTAAGTACATCACTAAAATAAGTAATAGGATAATTATTATGTTTATTTGTTCCTTTATCTAATTTTTAAATCGGAACAGATTGCAAAATGATATTTAAATAAGATTTATTTCCTCCATAATCCAATTCTTAAAGTACAAAAGTCATTAGAAAAATAGTCTATGTTGCTCTATACAAGATATGAAGAGTAATTGTGAAATTTCCAATAATTAGAGAGAAGACTTCAAAATGTTTTAACCCTGGAGCAGGCGCGTCCTCGATACTAACGTTAATGGGTGACTGAGTCACCCCAATCTTTTTTATAATTATTTTTATTTTGCAAATAAAATAGTAATTCCTTGTCAATATTTTAAGAGAAAGTATACTTACCTACTCTTAAGGACTTTTCAATTTTCTTTGATTATTTGAGAAAAAAATCCAATCAAACAGAAATAAAATGTTTCAAATGTGCGTGACTTTAATAAAGGACACAAACGGTACCGAATTAAGCTAGCTCATTTCGCGCCCGGCGCAGAAGATCTACGAGAACTTTTGGCACTGTCGGATCCAAGTAGGGGCTCTGATCCGGTTTAATACAGTTTATCTGGGTACCCACTCCAAGCGCCCGATGGATAAACCGGCTCTGTGAACCGCGTGACTGCACCTGGGTTAGAAGTGTATTCAATGTAAAAATATGGATGTTAGTTCTAGAAAGAATTATGCTAAACGTTTTTCATTATGCTTTATACATTTGAGAATACTCAAATAAATCTTGGATTATAAACCTTCAAAGTGCTCTCTGTGCTTTTCCAAACATCCCTTCTCTCTTTTACATGAAAAAAAAAACCGCTACAGAAATACATTATTTACACCTTCCCTGAAGGAAAATAAACTCCCATAAGGGAGGGACGGAACTGACCATACTAATAAGATTGAAGGTCAATTAGATGATCAGCAAATGCATTCTACTGTCTGGGTGAAAAGGGAGTTAAGAGAGTCTTTCTTTTCTTCCCACAGCTCACGTACAGTGTTTCACTAATAATAACAGTGATGAATTTTTATCTCAGAATTTTTTTGATTCTGAATCTCGGGGATTTGTTTTTTCTCTGAAAGAGTAGTAATTTAGGTTTAAAAAGAAAACGTAATAAAAAAAATCTCTCATCGTGGGATTACAGAAAATCAAACAAAATGTTGTTTTATTTAGTTATAGGATCAAAGATAGCTAATAAATGTGTTGAAGCTTTTATATTCGTTGACGTTATATCGTCAGAGGGTTTGTATAAGCTATATCAATATAAATGTTTTTTTTAATATGCCAGAAAGTTTTTTGTTTTACTCCATTTCAGTAAATTAATTTTTTTCAATCCTTTATTTTCGATATGCTCGTGATTCTCTCGGGGGAGGGGGTATCACGTCCCCCAGGGGGTCGCCCCCCTACAGTTTTAGAATCGCTGGGTTACCATCCTTGAAATTCATTTAGTACGAATGACAGTTAATATGAATTTATAACATATTCAAAATAATTTGAAGAATATATCTCTGAATTATATATATATATATATATATATATATATATATATACTAAAATCTTTTTTCATTTTACCCTCATTTCGCATTTCCTGACGTAAGGAATTTAATTGTCGGTCAATAATTAGGTAACTAATTATGTTTGGCTTAATTTTTCTGGCACCAATTACAAAAATTTTAGGTATCTTTTACTCATATTTTGCGATTTGTCAATGTGTAGATGGAAAAAAAACACTACTAGTAGGCACAAGGGGATTTAAGAAGCTTGTGTTGCATTTCTCAGCAATGATTTATAATCCTTTTGCCTTTACACAACTCTTAGCATTAACCAATTATTATCAATACGTTTATGTAATTCATTCTCAATACTTTTTATATGCCCAAGCGTTTCAAAACAATCAAATTTTTAAATAAACCCATCAATGAGCTTAAATTTTAGCAATCTTTTTATGTTTTCAAGGGGCAGCCAGGGTAACCAAGTGGTCCAGGTACCGGATCATGGCTAGCAATGTCATGAGTTCGTGCTCAGTACCACTAACGACCCGTCGTGTAGGGGAGCGGTGCACATTAAATCTGTTGAGAGCTCAAACGTCCTCCCGTTGGTGGGGTGTGGTAGTTAGGAGAGGGAGGGCCAGCTGAGGTATCGTCCGCGTCACTTGACCATGATTCAAAATTACGCGGTCCGTCGCCAAAAACCCTCGTGTAGCTGAACAGTGCGACGTTAATATTCACTCACTCATGGTGTTCAAGGGAAATTAAAGGGCAAGTACACATAAAAAATTAAATAATTTTCTTAAACTTGACATTTTTCTTTATCGAAATGAATAGTTAGCAAATCAGATGTCAAAATGAAGTTTTAGTTCACATCTTTAGCGATGGAAATGCTTTGTGGAGGGGCTGTTGCTCACGTTGTGTATCTTGAGTCCCAAAATCTTATCGTTGGTCTGGTGTTATAAACTGGAGAGGGGTGCGCCAGTTTAGGTGTCGTCCTCGTCACTAGGACGAGGCTTAAAATTAAGCGATCCTTTGCCAATAGTCCTCGTGTTGCTTCACGATGTGTCGTTAATAAACTTTCACTCTCACGTGATGATAGAGAAAAATATGGAGAAGAATTGCGCCAGCAGCTTGTTTTTCTGTATTAGATTTCCATCGAATAAGACGTCAATAATTCGCCAAAATGGTGCTGAAGGTACTAAAAGTTAACTAAAATAGCTTCAACCAATCAAAATTAGTCTAGTATCCGAAGTGCCATATAATTAAAAACACTCCTTTAAAATCAAAGATTGAAAAAGGTTTCAAAGCAGCAACAACTGAAGAATAGTTTACTGCTGACAATCTCGATATAAACTAAAATTGACATCTAAGATAAATAGGGTTCAAATACATTTCTTTTGAGGATTATATGAGGAGTAATTAGTTTTGAATTTTTCAGATGTCTCGTCTAATGACATGATCAAGTTAATAAATACTGTAATGCACTTGGCATTCTAAAGACTACAGAGCAGAGAAATTCCGTATTTAATTATTCCTTACATAACCAGAAAACGTAATATTTTTCTGAAGGAATTGCACCAATTTAATATTTTCAATTAGAGTAATTAAATCAGAGTACAATTGTTTAATTAGAAGCATAGTCATTTTTACGGAAACTTATACTTTAACTAATAAAAATACTTTTAATCATTTGTAATAAATTTGCTGAAATGGTTTACTCTGCAAAAATCATAACTTCAATACACTTATTAACAATTACAATATTTGTAATTAGCTAATAGTTCAATTATTTAAATAAGTAGTTTTTTTTTAGTCTAAGAAATAATGAAAAAAGGAAAAAGAACATACAAATCGTAAACTTATGTAATCTAAAAAAGTAATTCAAAATATTTGTGTTGCAATTTCCCTATTTAAATTCCATTTTAATTATTCCAGCAGAAAGTTAACTATTAGCAAAACTCTAGCTCAATATATTTCAATGTTTTTTCTTTCTTGTTTTCTATCTCCAATATTTCCCAACAAAATGTAATAGTTTTTGTTACAGTTATTTATATTTTAAGAAGACAGTACATTTCCAAAATAAGCCAGATTTCCTGATATCTTCTTTCATTCGACAGTTTTTTGAACAAATAATGCATTTCTAAGTAGGGCATTTTTATAAAAAAAAAAAAATGTTGGAAAACTCAAATATTTTATATTGCAACCAGATTTTAAAATAGCTAGAGGGATGAAAATTGGTACTGAAAGTTTACAACGTAATATTAACCAAAACATTTCGTAATAAGCGCATATACTACGAATAATATAAAACTTTGCTACTTTAAAGTTTAATTATTTTTTTTTGTCTTTGTACGGTGTTGAAAGTAACTGTAAACGTTTTAAATGATGTGTATTCTTTTGTAATGAAATACTTTTTGGCTATACATTCGGACCTCTACCCTACAAACCTCTGGTAAAAAAAATGTTTTTCTGATGCAAAACACACACACACACACACACACACACACACACACACACACACACACAACACACACACACACACACACACACACACACACACACACACACACACCACACACACACACACACACACACACACACACACACACACACACACACACACACAGTTTATTGAAAACGAATCCCTATAAAAGGGACTTTTTTGGGATTCAACGACTTCCTTAAGTAGAGGTTAGAGACTGCATCCTCTAGACATTCAAAAGATTCGTCATATTATTTAACCCTTTTCCACCTCCTTAAAAATTTATACAAGTTGTTCTTTTAGTTTATTTCACATTGTGTAACAAAACAAATACACAACAATGACCATAAAAATTCAGTTAACCCGGCATCACTCGCTTGAAAAAAACGACCTAAAGGTTCTTGCGCAGGATGTGTCATACCCAAGGGCATTTATATTGTGTTTTTACCGTAAAATTTGTATACAAATGTTAGAAAGGAAGAAAAGTAGGAAATATATACAGCATGTTTATTACATTTTTCAGACGTAAATTTAGTTTTTCTGTTCTTTTTATAAGGGAATTAAGTGCATTGTTTATATACATTAATCGCATTGTGAGTGAGTGCGATGTTTTCACTGGATCTTAATTTTTTTTAAATCTGTATTTTCTTCAATCGAAACATATAAGAGTAAATTTCTTTATTCTTAAAATTTAAAAATTTTGGAATTTCTTTATTTTCTCTTATTTTGTTCCAGCAATAGTTTTTTTTCCAAAAATTCATCTGAAAGTGGATAAGATGTGTACCAGTTATCTCCTTTAAAATTACATTCTTCTCAAATGTTTTTGTGTCTCTACATGCAAAAAATTTATTTTCAACAGTGTCTCCTTTTTTTGAATCTGGATCGATTTCAGTGGAGGAATCATACTAGCTGTTATACTCTTCATTTGTTTTTTACTCATCATAACCGCGAAGAGAATTTCTTCATCCAAAAATAGTGTTGCACTACATCTATTAAATACTGTATCTATTAAATTACTTAAATATCACATTTCTTAATCAAAACTACAATAATATGCCATAGCATAAGGAAGATTCAATACGTGCTCATGCATTCAGAACTGTAACGGTGATTCACGCGAAGGGTATGACATACCCAAAGAGGCGGTATCCAAAAATATCTATTTAGAATTTGCCTACAAGCTAAGGTCCCTCAAAGGAAGCTACACAAGAAACAATCCATTTTCCAAAAAAAAAAAAAGGTTTAAAAGGAGCGTTGAAAAAAGTTAGATGGGGGGAATGACACACTCTGCGCGAGTAGTGCTGGGTTAACATCCTTTAATTTCCTTTGATTAAACTATTTTTTCTTCTTAAAGGTACTTGCAATGCATGGTAATAAAGTAGCCGTGGTAGTCGAATGGTCATGATTGCGAACTCGTGACTGGCATTGTCGAGTTGCAAGCTCGAGTGCCAGTGAAGACCCGCCGTGTAGAGGGGCTGATGCTCGTTAAATCATGGAGCTCAAAGTCCTTCTGATGACCTGGTGTTGAAGTTAGGAGATGCTAAAATGGATTAATTTTTAGGTTGTTGTCGTTGCTTATACCACTCGTCTGACGGTTTCAGATCGAGGCCCATGTAATTCATTGCGTCAAAGGGCTAGGTCTGCGGTTAGCCGTATCTTTGTGCACCGTCCAAGTAACCATATGATTTAACTCGGTTCTACTCCACGTTGAAGGTGGTTGGGGGATTCCCACCTTTCTTCCCGTTCCACCAACCCCGCGAGAGGGCTTGCAGCTCTACGCCTATTTAGAATACTTCATTACCGTAAGGGCACTATACATTTACAAACAAACGGGATTTGACCTCAGACCTTACGGCACAGTAGTCAGGGCATCTAACCATTATAGATTCATATTAATTGTGTAACAAGTAACGCGCGTTTAAACCGTATTGAATTCTAACTAGTTAGCGTGCGTCTAGTATAAATTTGGATTGCTACAATATTATTTTTAATATTTTGTTCTTTGTATGCGAAAAATTTTCATATATTTGTGGTCAAACTTGTTCAATGTAATTATCGGTACATATAACAATGTTTTTAAATCAACATATATTCTAATAATCTAATAAGCGATTATTAACTCTAGAACGTCCGAGATTTCGATTACCCTTAAATGTCTGCTGATGTCGTTAACACCATGATATTGAATATACAAATTAATTTTAAAAACTAAATAATTTCCAAACTACAGTTCAGTACGGTTTAGTTGTAAGACTTTTAATATTTTTTCATGTAATTATCATAGATTATGACCATTTATATTATAAAAAAACTGTAACAAAAAAATGACTTAATCCTGTAAAATAAAATAAAACAATAATATCCATAGATATTAGTATTGTGACGGATCTATACGCGTCCTTCCACTAACCCTTTGGGGATTCCTTTTGGGCCATCATTTTTTCAACCCACTTTCTCCGAGGTCAGGAAGCGTATTATGCAAATTAAGTATAATATATATATTCTGTATTCGTGAGTTTAAGTATTAGTAAACTGAGAATTAAAGGTTAGTGAAGTGAGGATAGCTTGGATGTGAAGTGAATGGATGAGAAACTAAGTAAATCGGCAGTAAAACGTTTACGTAAACAGTGTACGAAGCGAGAAGTTGGAATCTTAAAGAAGCGCATAGTTCAACTATTGGAGCCGTGTTAATATAAATGCTAGGATAAGAAGACCACAAGAGTTCAGGTACCGTGATCTTACTTCAAGTAGAAGTTAGAGTTAAATTATTCGCACTGTCCTAAATTAACCAAACTTTGTATAAGTTATCGTAAAGGTAGATTTGTAGGATCGGATAGATTATCCCCACGCCATCTTGCCTCATCTTTGTGCTCTGACTGATTAAAATGATCTTATTTAGAGTATTATTTGTGTCTGAGTTGTGAATAGAGTGATAAATATATATATAAATAATTCAAGTTCATCATGTCGTCTGATCATTGAGTTCCTCCTACACCTCTATTCGGGTTACAGGGAAGAAGGGATGTAAATCCCTTATAGTATAATAAGAAAAAAACATAATTTTCGTGAGAATGCTAGTTTTCAATAATTATTTATCGTTTTTATGCATCATGTTTTGTACATATATCATTTTTAATGCATACAGTGACTTTCAATTTTTCCTGTACAATTTCGAACACCCTTTTCATGCAAGAGACGCACATTTTTTTTAGTTGAATTTCGATGACTCTCTATAATTTCGCACTTTTTGAGTTTATTGGTTTTTTATTAATTTAAGTTCAATATTTCCCTGATTTTTCGAATTTCTTGCATTGACGTAATTTGAACGTAATAGCAAGATAAGCAAATGCTTTGTAACGAGACACAGCGGTTTGAGTGGCCCCCCCATTTCCACTGTGAACCCAATAACATTGCATTCAAGGCCAAATAAATGTGCAACATTACTTTCTGAAGTTTATTTTACTTATTGGGGAATTATCTTTTGCCGAGTGACAGCTCTTTCTAATGATCCATTGTCGAACGGATACCATCGGACGTTTTAGTCCCGAGTAATTATTCTAGAACCACAAGACGTTGTCCGTAGAATTACCGTGGAAAGGGATTAAAAGTCACGAAAATGTTTCAACAGGATTGCAAAAATGCGGAAGAGGGACTAAATGAAACAGGCCCCGGTGTCCAATCGACACCGACGGACGTTCTAGTGTTAAGCAACAAATAGAGCATTGTCAACTTTTCATTGATGAGTTTGTTTATAAAAATTAAATTCAACTTATATTCATATTGCTTATTATTTGACATAATTTCTTACCGGTTCCACTGTTATATAATTCTCAGTACCCATGTTATCTAACGTTAAAAACATTTGGTAATTTCTGACAATGCATTTAATATTTGAATAGAATATTTTTAGTAATAAAACACATGGTTAAAATGTAGAGAAAAAAAATCTGATTATATGTTTAGAAATTTCTCTCCCAAAGTAAACAATATTAATAATCGTACCAGCATTTCTAATATATGCGCTAGATTTACTTAGTTATAAATAATAATTTTTTTCTATGTTTTTATCCACATTAAAGTTAGTTGCAAATAATGCTGGAATCAGTCAATTTAAAAATTGTATCGTGATGATATCCTTTTTCCGTAGGAGAAAAACGGCTCACTCATGAAATCTCCAGAACTATCATACCGACTCACTTGAAATTTGGTAGGCATGTTTCTTTTGTTGAGTAGAGCTTGAATTTTATGGAAATTAGCTCCGAAGAAGAGTAAAGGGAATGTATGAATAAAAAAATTCTCTTTTAAACTATACTCACATACCTAAAATTTGTCAATGTTGTTTATTTTGTTGATAAGAGATCTATTAAAAGTGGTATTTGTGGTCTCTGGGACAAACGTTATGGGGGTAGTAAAAGATAATTATATATCTGTTTTAGAAATTAAAGTCCCGTCCTTTTTACATCAAAGAATGGTGGCTATATGAATGCTTTTCAATACAATTGAAAACTTGATTCCGGGATATCAATACCAATAACTTAAAAACAGCGTACAGTAACGTTTCTCAAAGTGTGGGGCACGACCCCTTAGGAAGGAGTGATATCCCTAAGTAGAGGGCGCGATCCTATTGGAAAGTCGAAAATAAAAGATTTAAAATAAGCATTAATTTACTGAAAGAAAGAAAAACAAAATACATTCTGGCATAATAAAGAATTAAATACACACACTCATATGAAATGTACTTATAAATACATCAGTAGTGCACAGTGTTTTTGGTAGTTAATTTATCAATACTAAATCAAAACCAAGTTTAATAATTACTGATGCCTCCCATGGACTTGTCACGTACAAAATTTAATACTTATCTTGATAACTCGTACGATTTATAATTAAAGTCGTATTGTGCAGTCTAACATCATGAAATACTCAAAGAAGCGGATCAAGGTTAGTATTTTTAAAAAGATATTTTTCTTAAAACGGAATGGAAGAAATACCCATAAATAAAATATTTAAAGGCAACCATTTGTTCATAGTGTCATGAGTATTCCTGAACTTTAATATTTTTAATATAAAAAATGGAATCAATACTCATATCAAGATATAAGTCTTGAAATATAGCGCAAATAACACTTTTTAGGATCTTATGTCGCACTCCCATCTGTTGTGTTTACAAATGAAACGCAAAACTTTAGTTATTAATAAATCGCAGTGAAACTTTTGAATACTCAATAACTACAGTATTAGTATAATTTAAAATTAATAAATTCATATATTTTAAGCCCAACTTTCTAAATAAGTAATAACAAATCTTATCACAAAACTATCCATGTAAGTACAATTTATTCTCAAATAAGCCTATTGGTAAATCCGAATTCCTCCACTGGGTCCGAAGATCGTGGAAAAGGATCTTGTCTCTCGTTCCCAGTCACTGTACTACGAAACCAGTAGTAGACAGGAGTGCAATAAAGGCATGTCAAAATTGCCTCACTGAATGGAGTCTTGCAAATGACTGAGGTGATGAATGTTGGTGACGTTTGTGTAATCATGGCACAGACGTCTTAGGTCTAGACTATTCGAACGTCGGGGCTTAGAATTATACCTTGTAGGAAGCTCCTCTCACGCCATGGCAGCTATTTTCTCCCTCTTGTGTTACTTAATTTTGATTTAAACACTAGTTGTCTAGAGTTTTTGTTACTTTTAAAAAAGTTGAATCTGAACTTAAACTATTGGGAGCAAAGGAAAAAAAATATAAGTATTTTGGGGAACAATATGAAATTCTTTT
The DNA here is from genome assembly GCA_019973975.1 of Trichonephila clavata. Taxonomy (NCBI): domain Eukaryota; kingdom Metazoa; phylum Arthropoda; class Arachnida; order Araneae; family Nephilidae; genus Trichonephila; species Trichonephila clavata. The sequence goes on from BMAO01011924.1 coordinate 426,340, forward strand.
TACAAATAGTATTAGACTTAAGTTACATTCAACAGCCAAAACAACTATGATAATAACAAAACTACTCTCTCTTTAATGTTATCTGGTTTATACAGGATGTTGCCGATATCGACCCACAAATTCAGAGGGGTGATAGTTCGCAGCATAAGGACGACAAATAACCATAGAAAATGGGGTAGCAAACCAAGATGAGTCCAAGTGATTCGATAAAACCGTTATGAAGAGTATGATGGCGAGTGGAATGAAAAGGGGCATTAAGAGTATAAGGGATTTACATCCCTTCTTCCTTGTAACCAGGCTAGAGGTGTAGGAGGAACTAAATGATCAGACGACATGATGAGCTTCAATTATTTTATTTATCACTATTTCACCTCAGAAACAATCTAAATAAGATAAATATGATTAGTCAGAGTACGAAGGTGAGATAAGATGGGGTGAGGAAAATATATCCGATCATGCTCCCTTACGATAACTTATACAAAGCTTGTTTAATTTTGCACCGTGCTAATAATTTAACTCTATAACTGCTATTTGAAATAAGATCACAATACCTGAACTGTCGTGGTCTTCTTATTCTTGCATTTATGTTAACACGGCTCCAGCAGTTGAACAAAGCGCTTCTTTCAGATTTAAACTTCTCGCTTCGTGCACTATTTACGTATACGTTTTACTGCCGATTTACGTAGATTATCATCTATTCACTTCATATTCAAGCTATTCTCGCTTCACTAATCTTAAAACTCGCTAATGCAGAGAGAATATATATATATTAAATTTTATTTGCATAATCACGCTTCCTGTCCTCAGAGTAAGTTGGTTGAACAAATGGTGGCCCAAAAGGTATCCCCAAAGGGTTAGTAGAAGGAACCGTGTAGATCCGTTACAAGAGGTAAGAAATACATTGATTTGACGTAAAGTAAGTTTACAATGTGAACAATGTATCCCAGCTCGACGTCAGAAATGCAACGATACGCGACTGTTACAGAAATTGTTCAAAGTTGCGGTCGAGTGGGTCATAGTACAACCGACACCAACGGACAAAAGATTGTCGGACGCATTCAAACAAATCCAATGTACTGGCAATGTCAGCTAAAGCGACGACGATTCGTGACATGAGATCCTCCCATGTAGCCTCCAGCGTCTCATACACAAGCGATTCCAGGTGGTTCCAGAAGAAGTAATCCAAGGGATTAAGATCCGGGAAGCGTGGATGCCCAACAATAAGTTCACCGGGTCAGATTCATATTCCAGGATATGTAAATGTATATGTTGCAGTATGGACGTGGTTGCGTACCGCAATCGAAAAATGTGCTGGTACACCATCGTGCATGAGCCACTCTTTTTTGGTGCGCAGTGGCCTGTACTTCCTGCAGCAATTCCAGGAAGACGTGCAGTAGAAAAACAAGGTATTTTGCACCTTTGAAGTGTATATGTACATCCCCTCATTCCTTGGCCACCCCTCTCATCTGACTCATCTTTATCCCGACCTCTACTATTATCACGATTTTCATCGACTGGACGCTATTTGAAACCTCATGTTCGATGGGTGATTTGTTGTTTCTATGCTGCCTACTATTACTCCTCCGAATTTGTCGGTCTAATTCAACAACACCCTGCATACAAATATCTATTATAAAAATATTTCCATTTTAATGAATTAATCATTTCATATCGGTACTTCAAAGAAATGTAATACTCTGGAATAACTTTACCACATTGGATAAAAACTTTTATTTAAGTATTGCAGGGACTTGAATAAGAAATATAATGAGAGAGTTTTTCACACACATACAAAAAGGTCCCCTATTGAAATTCTCTAGTGCTTGCAACTCAAACATTACGAAACATAAGTACTTTCCATTTATTATAATTGAGTACCCTTACTGAGATTTTCATTAAAATAATATGCAAAGGACTTTTCTGAAAATAGAACTGTAATGCTGTCCCACAAAGATTATTATTACCGGATTTAGTTTGGTTTACAAACTATTCACTTTTAATCATTGGAAAATAAATGCTCATTAAACTTTTATTAGAATCTAAAACTTCTGTTATTAAATAGTGCAAAACTACTTAGAAATCAAGGTTCATTTTACCGAAAGTGTTTCAAATAACTGATGGATTAAATCTAAAATGGAATATATAAAATATCCAATATAATATTTCTCATATAAGCATAGAATTAATTTTAAGTAGGTAAACATTAATTACTATACTTTGCTGGCCATTCAAAGTGAAATACCATTACAGACTCGTATAATAAGCATAAAATATCCACCCTACGCAAGCCTGGATTAGACATGCAATGATTATGGCTGCAGTACTCATGCAAATCACATGAGCTAGAAGCATAATCTATAAGATACTATATAAAGGGAGGATTGTTTTTAAAATCATTGTTTCATGCTGCTTTTTGTATTGGAAGATTTATTTGCTTCGTAGGAAGACAAAGTTGAAACCCTTTTTAGGTTTGCTACAAGAACTGCGTAGATGACGAAATCTACTTCAGTGACATCCGTGTGGAGGAAATGAGCTGTAGTAGTATGGATAGGATATGTGTGGTTGCAGGAAAAACGTATCGATGGACCCCTTGGATTGTACCAGCTTCCTCATACCAGAAATAAAGAGGATCAGGGGAGACTTGTCGTGACCCTAAGGTCACGGGTGTAGTTTGCGGCCGCGGTAGCCTAGTGGTCCAGATATCGGTTAGTGGCTGGTATGTCATGAGTTCGAGCCCACTTCCGCTAAAGACCCGCCGTATAAGGGAGCTATGCACGTTAAATCTGTCGAGAGCTCACTCCCGTTGGTGGGGTAGTTAGAAGAGGAGGTGTTAGGTCAGGCATTGTATTCATCACTTGACCATGGTTCAAAATGACGAGGTCCGTCGCCAAAAGCCCTCGTGTTGCTGAACAGACGTTCATATTCACTCACTCACGGGTGTAGTTTGGGACACCGAATCAACATACATCGTTTTAAAAAGGATCCATTTTATTTGGTTCAATCAATTTACTATTAATCAAGGTTATATATCGAGGGATCAATCAAATTAGTTAAATATCTTAAATTCGTAAGACAAATAATTAAACATTTATCTGAATGTGATCCGATAGAAGAGAACTCGTCAGATCTCTCCCCTGGATCAACTATATTCCATTCTAAAACTTTTTCTCTCCTTCACCAAGGCTTTCGAAAGCACTTCGCTCATTTCACTTTTATTACAGCGTAGTGACTCATTCTAACTTGCACTTTTCTAGTTTAATTAGCACACAAATTAGTATAAAATCTACGGAAGGCAGTTTTAAACTCAAACAACAGTTAACGAAGAATTTCCCCCTGAGGATTAGTGAAAGAAGAACGCGAATAGGACCCGTTACAGGCTGAATGCATAGATAGGACGGATTTATAATGGTATGCTAATGACGTAATGAGTTGAAAGCCGGACAATTGACAAAAGAATTGCTTAAAATTTGTGGAGGTTGCCCATTTGGCACCCCTATATCACCGTCTTGCCTACCTAAAGGTGTGGGGGAAACAAAGCATTACTAACAACTTCCATAACAACTATTATTTTATTTCACTCAAAACACACTAAATCAATCACAAATGAAACTACAAAAGGAAACCCTACGAGTAATATATAAAGCGAGCAATCTAATCGCAATGAATAACTCGAAGTAAACACGACTAAGTGAACTAGACAAGGTGAACAAACGCTAGTGATCCGATAATTAAATCTCAGATCCTCAATCTAATAATTTAATATCTTAGCAACTATTTCCTTAACTCGCGCTATATTTGGGAAATACTCAACGAAATATTCTAATATTCTCACCTATGTATCACCACAAAATCTCTTCGGCTCCTTCTATCTTATATCTACGAAACCTTGACTTTATATAGTCAATCTAATGTAAATATCAGGGTTTCTTCTTGAGAGGCTGTGAATTGTCGCGAATGCGGATCCCAAAGTTTCCCTAAGAAGACTAGTAGGAAAATGACGAGTATAGATCCGTCACAAACAATTTTCCCATTCAAACCATCATTAATATTATCATCGCAACGATGGTCTTATACGAGTCTGACAATATTGCAGTGATGTATTATATGAGTCTTACATTATACATCGCCATACCGGATCTTGATCTGGTGTTAACCTATTAAATTTTATTTCCACACCCCACCAATACACGCTGCCGGTATTAAAGTCGCCCCTACGTTATCTTATACTTTGGAGTACCTTCGAGTCTTGTCTGTTGCCAAGTTTCGACAGGACAAAGCAAGAGGGCATATGACACAAAATTTCGATCATTCTTAATTGCCCATTATGTTGCTCTGCTGTCTTGATTTATCTGTTCTGGTGGCCGAAATAGTCTAGTAATTATGGTCAAGAATTCGTGGCTGGTAGGTCATGAGTTCGAGCTCTAGTTTTCTGTATAAAAGGACTGATGTGCGTTACATCTATCGAGGCTCAACGTCATTGGTGTGGTAGTTAGGATAAGAGGTGCTAGATAACGTGTCTTCTCGTTGCTTGACCGGGGCTCAAGATTACGAGGTTCGTCACCAGTAGCCCTCGTGTTGCTTTAGAGTGCGGTGTTAATAAACACTCACTCACCCTGTTCTATTCGTTTGTCAAAAAAAAGTAAGTTGATGAAACAACAATTGACCCCAAATACTCCTCCCATTACTAGAAACTTTGAAAACGTGAGGAAAAAGCATAAATCAACACCAAGAACACTCTGTTTTTTAAAGTTGAGGTTGTAATAGGATGATTGGGTTCTCCCCCAACCATCAATGTACGAGAAGTTAGAAGGAAAACTAGCCATAGGAGTCCAAACAACATAATTTACTTACAATTCTCAAAAACGACACAAATTCAACAATCCAAGTTAAGAAATGCAACAATTGATAAATATGGGAGCCATAACGAGTGAGTGATTGAATATTAAGGTCGCACTATTCAGCAACACGAGGGCTTTTGGCGACGGACCGTGTAATTTTGAACCATGGTCAAGTGACGCGGACGACATCAGAGCTGGCACCCCCCTTTCCTAACAACCACACCACACCAATGGGAAACGTTTGAGCTCTCGACAGGTTTAACGTGCATCCTGCCCCTACACGGCGGGTCTTCAGTGGTACTGGGTTCGAACTCATGACACGCTAGCCATGATCCGATGCCTAGATCACTTGGCTACCGCGGCCATCCTTGTTATGTCAGAACGTTATATGTTAAATGTTCAATAAACCGGATTTACTATTTCAAAGGGCTCCCTCGTCAAGGTCAATAAATAAAACATGAAATTCTGAAGAAATTTTCTGAAACCGTTTTTCAACAATACCATAAATACAATAACACCGGCTATATATATATATATAAACAAGAAAGTTTTTGTATCACTCTACACAATGCCACCTTTTTATTTTTCAAGGAATTCTCATCGTTTATGTCTAAAAGCGTTAAACTTGGAGTTACATTTATGTGGCACTAAAAAGCTACACGTGGGCACTTGGCGATGGTCCTCGGAATTTTGAACCAGGGTCAACTGACGACGACGACACCTGAGCTAGTACCCAATCTCCACACCACACCAATGTGAGGACTTTTGAGCCTCGAGATATATAACGTTCATCGGCCCTGTCTGTAAGCCTTGAAAATTTTTATGACATGATGGTTTGAGACGAATGCCAGCTCAGATGTCGCACTTTTACTTTTGGAGGTCAATATATTATTATTTTATAGATTATTTACAAGTGATAAATATACTACAGATTATTTCAGATAAACAAACTGGCTGAATTTGAGAGTTTAATGATTTTTTTTTTTTGAATAATATCATTTTACGTAAACTTTAATTCAGATTTTAACTACCCCAATTTTCGCTGTGTTAGAATTCTCTTTAAACAATAAACTATCTTTTCAATTGATTATATTTAAATTTCTCACACAATGGCCAGGAAAATAATTCACCATTACATACAGAATCAGAATTAGTTAAATTGTTTCTCTCCTCGATAGAAAAGAGTGCTTTTTAAAAAGTAGAAAATTGCTTGAAAATTGCCTTTTCAACAAAAACAAAATATTTAAATTTAATTTAATGATTACAAACTTACCAACAATCAATTACAATTAACAAAGTCTTTTTAATGGTAATTGCGTCTTATCCATTATACATTTGTGGTGTTCCCGAAGAAGTCATTAAAAAAAAATACGCAATTATACTTTTCCATAATTGAAATAAAATTAATTTTTATTATAAGAAATTTTTTTCCCTATTTTAAATTCAAAATCAGAACTTTTAATATAAAACGATTTCTTTCCTTCATGCTTTATACTTTCTGTGTGAGCGAAGCAATTCAATACATAAATTATTTTAATTTGTTTTGTTTTCCTTCTTTAATTTGTTTAATGTCTTCAAATTGTTTCTAATTAAGAATTAAATTAGTATTTTAAGTTTTCTTCAGAATATTCTGCATTATGATAATAATTAACAAAATCCTGTGATATTAAAAACTTTATGAACGAATGTTATTTTTATCATTTTTTTTAATTGGAAAACTTTATTCAATTTATTTTGTTGATTGTTTGATTGAGATACTAAAACAACATCATTTTTTTATTTCATTTATATTTAAACTTCAAAAGTAATCGTTAAATAATAGCTGAAGATTAGAAAGAAATTATAGATGAAGAAAAAAGGTAAAGAAGCTTTTAGTATAAGTTATTTTTTCTCCAAGTATACAATTTTTACTTCCTAGAAAAATACCTCGTCTTAAAGTATAAAGAATAAATTAGAAACGAGTTATATTTCCCCTTTTTAATTGTGGCCGCGGTGGCCAAGTGGTCTAGGCATCGGATCATGGCTAGCGTGTCATGAGTTCGATCCCAGTACCACTTAAGACCCGCTGTATAGGGGCGGGATACACATTAAATCTGTCGAGAGCTCAAACATCCACCCATTGGTGTGGTGTGGTAGTTAGGAGAAGGGGGTGCCAGCTCAGGTGTCGTAGGCGTCACTTGACCATGGTTCAAAATGACGTGGACCGTCGTTAAAAGCCCTCGTGTTGCTGAATAGTGCGACGTTAATATTCACTCACTCATCCCCTTTTAACTATTAATTGTTGAATTTCACGCTTGTGAAAAGATATTTGATATTAAATAATTTCTCGATATTAAGAAATGACCCTACTCTCAAAATGAGGGTGAGTTAAAAATTTGATAAGCACAAGAAAATATTTCGTATATTTCTGTACAATTTTAGCCATCTTTATCACACGCACACAGATATTAAAAAATGTAGACTTTTTTCGTTTAAAAACGTTCATTTTCACATTTGGTGCATTTAAAAAAAATACGTTCGATCAATTGTTTCTATATCAATTTTCCCTATTAGAAAAATTTGCCAAATAAATGAGGGCAAAAAAAGATAAAGTTGCCTATTATTTTTTTGAAATAAATGTAGTTACTTAGTACAAGAAAAATTCCTTTACAGGTTTTCCATATTGTTACGTGCTGATATCACATAATGTACATTTAAAATGACATTAAAATGCTCTAAAATTATTATAAAAATTAATAACAATCTACAGGAAATACAGGTATTGCGTTTGCTTTGATAATTCTATAGAAATATGGATTTTTATCTCCTTCTCCTCAGGGTTTATCGCAAGTTTACATGATGTCTGGAAAATATTTGCAAGTAAGGGAATTTTCATTCGGTATACTTAATCATTATAATTTCAACAACAACTTAATGATCTTCAAAATTTAAGATTTTGTAATGATGAAAGAGCTTGTCTATAGTTATACGGTTTTACTAGGAAAGATAAAATTTAATTACTGATTTTTATTTTAAATTATTGATACATCACGTTATGTGCAACTTAAACTCTTGTATACTTGCAATGTTGATACATATAAAAAACCATAATTACTACATATTGGAGATATTTCAAATTAAATTATATAGTACATATATATAAATGTAGTCATAATAAATATTTGATTTTTATTAAGTAATAATCAAGATATATACATATCTTGATGAAGTTATTTCTGCATATAATGATACTAATGTATACAGGGTGGGCCCGAATTCATACTACAGACTTTAAGGGTAGGTACAGGACATTGTAGCAATCATTTATTGTATAGGAACGTATAGGTGCAAGTGACGCGGTGAGGCACAAACACAAAAAAGGAAAGACGAAATAGAGACAGTGTTTATTGAAAGCGTCGTTCACAAGCGTAATGTTTACAATAACTGTTAAAAATTGCGTCCATCAGTTGCGATACATGCTAGATAGTGTCGGTAGAGCGATTGGCGTACACGTTCAAAAGGTGCGAGGTATTTTACGCACACGTGCAGTAGCTTCCGATTTCCAAGCAACGAGATCCTCATCTGTGTCAAGAGGTGTCACACATAAACAAGATTCTTAAGATGTCCCCATAAAAAGTAACCGATGCTCAATAAATCGGGTGATTGGGAGAGGTGGCCACCACGGCCAATCCATCGCTTTCCAAATGTGGTATTCAAGTATTTGCGCACATCGCTGAAAAGTTCTGTGATCCGGCATTCGTCCGTCAGGAAACTGAGCGTGACACATTCGTAGCACACCACGGCCGTTCCCATTTGCTCGGCCGTACATGTAAGCATGTCTTGTATGTCTGCTTTTTTGGCCTATGTCAAGTCTCCCATCGTAGACGTCAGCACAAATTGCGAATAGCGCTTTCCCTTACTGAGGTTCCCCATGTTGATCGGCAACTAAACATCTACTGCCCCATACCGGCAACGCAACCAACCGCTCTCTTTTCTTTTATTTCTTCTGTTTGCGCATCATCGCGTAGGGGTCATTACCCACCCATGCTTTGGCCGCGGTGGACGAGTGGTCTAGGCATCGGATCATGAGTTCGATCCTAGTACCACTAAAGATCCGCCGTGTAGGGGAGCGATGCACGTTAAATCTGTCGAGAGCTCAAACGTCCTCCCGTTGGTGTGGTAGTTAGGAGAGGGGGTGCCATATCAGGTGTCGTCCGCGTACCATGGTTCAAAATTACGTGGACCGTCGCCAAAAGCCCTCGTGTTGCTTATCAGTGCGACGTTAATATTCTCTCACTCTCCCACCCATGCTTCGCTGTGTGTTTCATGGTATTGTAGGACTATACATTCTTTAAGTTATTGCTGTCTAAGTCCTAACATTAAGTTTGACATTGGGTTGAAAAGTATTTTGTAGCTCTCGCCTCTTAATTTAAAAAAGACAGGACTTGAATTTTTAAAATGAAAGCAAGTTTATTTTTTATGCACCCGTCACACCCCTTGGGTATCGATTTACGAAACACACATTTTTAACTGATTTCTACCAAAAAAAAAATATGTTTGCCAAATTTAAAGTGTGTAGCTATTTTATTCAAGAGCGGGAGTTTAGATTTTAACACATTCTTAGCGAATCTCTGCTAAACAGAAAAAATATGTCTGCCAAATTCGAAGTCTGAGTCAAAATGTCAAAAATAATAATTTTACTCTGTAACACGACCCCGCAAATGCAGAGTGGATTTCCATTAAACCCATTCTTATTGGATCAATTCTTAATAGCCCTTACAGATGTTTGCAAAATTTAAAGTCTGTATTCTAATTGCTGAAAAATGTGATATTTATTTTTTTATTGTACAAACTTGAGTGCTGATTTCTGCAAATTCCTTTCATAGTGAATCTATGCTAAAAACATGTCTATCGCTGTAACAGTTTAAATTCTCTTCTATAATTTTATAGAATTTTATTCTGTGATGATCTTTCACAATCCCCCTCGTGAATCGAATTTTGTGAAACTCTCTACTTAACAAAAGAAACACGCCTGCCAAATTTCAAGTTCTTAAGTCTGATAGTTCTGGAGATCTCGTGATGAGTGAGTGAAAATAAAAACTTTTCTCCTCTTCATAAATATATTTTTATATTAAAGGCATTTTGATCGAACATGAAAACGATCAAATCTCTAAGCCAATGGACATGAATTGTGATCGTAGTGCGCATTTATGCTGAGAAACTCGCAAAATATAAAACCGGCAATAGAGGCAGAAAATTTATCTTTTTTCGTTTTCACCGATGCGATTTCCTAGAGGAAAAAGGAAGGATGCCATTACGAAGTTTTCGAAGACGTTATAGGCAACTCGATGACTTCGAACGTGGTCGTATTGTCAGAATGCGTGAATCTGCTAGGTCATATTAAGCAATACGTCGTCATCTGCAACGTACAGACACAGCTGTGCAAAGGTGCTGGCAGCAATGGTTGCTGCGAGGAACTTATCGACGAAATGAAGGCTCTGAAGGGCCAAGATGCACAAATGCGAGGCGAGATCGGATGATTGCTCGACAGACCTGAACTGCTCCATCGGAATTGGTGTCTACTATTCAACGTACTACAGCTTCTCCACTACCCTTTCCCCCCATGGTACCACTTCAGGACGCTTGGCAGAGAAGGGGTTACTCTCACGGCAGCCTTTAAAACGTCTGCCTTTGACCGCACAGAATCGTCTGTAGAGGTGTCTAGACAAGCATCATGGCTGCCATCAGACTAGAATCGCATAGTGTTCAGTGAGGAATTCCGCTTTACTTTTGAAGCACATGATCAACGTCTTCGTGTCTGAACGGCCGGGTCTCAATCAGCCTTAAAGATAATCCCTGGTGTGAGGTGCTATCTCATACGACAGCAGGTCATCTTTAGTCATCCTCCATGCATCTTTAACAGCTCAGCGATATGTTGATACCATCCTGCAGCCAGTTGTATTATCCTTCATGACCACGTAGACCGGGAACCAGTTTCCAAGATAATGCCAGGGCCCATACCGCTCGCATATGTATGTACAGTCTTCGTCTCGTTAGTACTCTTTTTTGGCCAGCAAGGTCACCAGAATTTTGACCAATTGAACATGTTTGGAATAGGGTAGAGCGTCAGATTCGGGTACCCTAAAATATCGCAGATCTGGAGCAGCTTCTGGTGAATTCCTGGCAGAATGTATCACAGGATGACATTAGGAATATTTATCACTCTTTACCGAGACATATACAAGCATGTATCACCACCTGAGGCGGTTCCACCAACTACTGATTGGAACATTCAAGCTGTAATCGTGAGCCGTGGAAGGGCCTTAAGACCTTCATATTTTTATCTTATTATCTGTGTATGAGCTGTATACATATTTGATTTCATTAAAAACTACCACTTCCTTCATGGTGCTTCGATTTTTTTGCGAAAGAGTATATATATATATATATGTAAGGATAATTAAATTGGATCTAAAATTAAATCCCTAACCACTTCTAAAGTTTATTTTCCCGTTACATTTTCAAGTATTAAATTTATTACCCAGTTCGTTACATCTTCAAGTATTAAATTTATTATCCAGTTGGTATAGAAGAACACATGGCTTTAAAAGATCTTCAACGCTCCTACCATTAATTTTTATTACCTACTATTTCAAATATACCTCTTCAATAAGGAATGTACTTGAACAGACATCTGGCTTTTGAGTGGCAGTGGACTCTTTATTTTTAACACGTGTCCGTCTCTCTCTCTTTTCAAATCAGTTTAGAAAGTGATTTCATGGAATAAAGACGGTTAAAATAAAATGTCTTGATGTTCACACGCACACTCGCGCACACGCACACACTATATGTATATATCGAGAGAGAGAATGTATTGCAGGCCCTTTATAATAAATTATTAATTTACCTCTCAAAATACTTTTGGAGGTTTTTGGGCACAAAAGTTAAAAACAATTTGTTTTAATTCTATTGCTTTCATATTTGAAAAGTCATTAAGAGTTTTAAAACTACTATTGAAATTCTTAAAAATCGAAATAATGACTCAAAATTGCTCCTTAATGATAAAATAAATTTTTTGCAAAAGAATGGTTTGAAAAAGGTCGAAGAGATATTAGTTTCAAAGTCGTAGTTAGAATAGAATTACGATACAACAATATACATTACCCCTCGTTAAAAATGATGCATTGAAAGTTCTTGATATATTTACAAATATTCCTTTTTTAAAACTTTTGATGAAAATAAAAATGTATAGCTGACCTTTTTAAATTAGGTATTCCATCTTTTAAGGCACTTTGATGGTTGAATGCACAGGGTCAGTTATCTAGCCTGAAGTTTAAAAAAGTTTGCAAGAACGTTTTTAGTGAAAACAAATGACAAGATACCGCATGAATAGATCATAGGAAATATTGAGTTTTCTATCATTATACCCCTTATTCGCAATTATAGTGATCCTTAACGAAGCACATCCAACAATAATTGAAGTGAATATCCATCGGAAATCGATACATAATGATAGCCCGATCATCACAGAAAAACTTCGAATGAATTAGAAAAGAACGTTAATATATGTCCCGAAATCTTTAACTAACAGTTCGTAGTATGTTTCATTAGATTTTAACAAATTTAATTTATTAGCACCATAATTCATTTGATCGACTGAAGTTTGTTCAATTAATTGATTCTGGTGAACTATTTTGAAAGACTGAATTCCTTATGAAAATACGTATGCCAGGATATAAAACGTTTTAAAAATGTCCAGCTGCATTGCATATATGTATCTTGATGGACGTGAAATTTAGGTAAAAAAATGATATGTGTAATATAATCACATTCCATTTGTTTCTACAATTTATAGCTTCATTGCATATTCATTTTTATACAGGCTTGAAATGATTAAATCACTGGAATTCAGAAAATTCTTAGGTTAAGAATATCACAAATTAATTCAGAAATTTATTTTCTTTCTTTTGATATTATAGAAATTTAGAATTTCAATTGAAAATCTTAGTATATATATACTAGTGGAAATTGAAGATGTCACACCTATATAGAAAAAAGTTGTATATATATAAATTGAATAAAAACTGAAGTGTATTATTACCATATTCAAGGCTGTGTGTATCATAATTTGACATAAAATTAGTGGAGTGCAGATTAGGGTGTCAGTTAGATATGGCAATTTTATGGTGAGATAAGGATTTCATTCTAACAGACTGGTTAATTTAGTAACCCTTATATTTTGAAACGCCGTCTTATTACGAGAAGGTCGCGTGTTCTCTATACTTGATTGCTTTTCGTTATTTAAAATTTTTGTAAATGTTTTCAAGAAGACAGAATTTTCAGATTAACCATTTCATTTATCGCTTTGAATTTGCAGATTTTCATACTTTTCGTAGAAAACTTTTTCTCTTGGCATTCACGTTTATGCGCTTGTTCTTTTGAAATATTTTACAGTATTTGTATTATACAATGTTTATATTATAAATATTATACAGTCTATAAGAAGTATGATTTAGGCTTTTTTTGTGATTTGAGAAGAAATGGCAAAAAGGTCAAGTTGTGTACGGATTAAAGATTGATTACTACTAAAGTCGAATGTGAAGTCTTTGAGAATGCCATGCGTTTGTTCAAGAAGAAATTGAGCGATGCTTATATTTGTAAATGTCGAAAAAAAACAAGAATGTATGTGCATCGGATTACAAAGCCTGTACGAAAGAAGAGCAGGTTTGGGGAAACCAGGATAAGAATGCTTCAGATTCGGATGATGAGGAACATGTAGGTGGGAGAGAATCAATTCGATTCTTACTCTGCCGAGCTCAGGTGGAGAAAAATACACAAATTCTGCAATCCGCAAGAACTGTTTTTACTTTTCCTCGAGGGCACCGAAAGAATTTACTCTTTCTCGGAGAAACATCTTTTGTAAGCAAAGGTAAGACCTTTTCTTTCTTTTCTCGTTCAATTTGTCCCCCCCCCTTTAATTTGTAAGAAATGTCGAATTAGATCTTTATTCTAATCACGTTTTGATAACTTTAAAACATTGATGTTTGTATCTCTTAAAATTGGTTTCTTTATTTTTTTTTTGGAAAACACTATTTTACAATTTAAGAACAACTAAAGATACGTATTGATAGTTTGGCAAATGATTCTAATCACCCAAAAATTGCTAACTTCAAATTGCTTCCCTAAAAGCGCTAATCTATTGCATTACTTTATAATAAAAAAATATACTATGCAAGTATAGATTTTTAGTTTAGTATAGTTAATGGCGTGAACTGAAGTTTTGCTTCAGTAATGCTCTTTATGAAGGAATTAAATTTTTTCTATAAAAGGAAAAAAAAAACAATTTCTAGAAGACTCTGACAGTGATATAGTGGCCACGGTAGCTTAGTGCCCAAGGTAGCGGATTGGTGACGAGCGTGTCATGACTTCCATCCTGGTATCGCTGAAGACCCGCCGTGCAGAGGAGTCCGATGCACGTTAAATCTGTCAGGGCTCAAACCTCCTCCCCGTTGGTGTGGTGTAGAAGTTAGAGTGTTAGTTAGGAGAAGAGTGTCAGCTCAGGTGTTGTCCTCGTGATTTGACCATGGCTCAAAATTATGAGATCTGTTGCCAAAAGCTCTCGAGTAGCTGAATAATGCGACATTAATGCTCACTTACTCACTGACTGACAGCAATAGAACACACACGCATACTTGGGATAAATTTAAACTTAAGATCATCTAAAAACTAACGTGTTTCACATGCACTTTAAATTTCAGTTTTCATATCCATGTTTGTACACACACCTACGCCAAGAACTAATTCAATTCAGTTCTCCTCTCCTGCCATCTAAGAATAAATATCTTTATAAGTAATTAGATTATAGATATTTTTCCAGACCCGTAAGAGGACCAAATTATAATTAGGCTATCATAGATTCGATCGAGAAAGTTACTCAATGAATGTTGATTGTTTATTTGCATCGTGTTTTGAAACAACACGTGGGCGATTGGTGAAGAGCCTCGTAATTTTAATCGTAATCAAGTGATGAGAAGGACATCTGAGCTGGCAGCCCACTATCCAAACCTCCGCATCATACCTTTGTAAGTAAGGTGTGGCCACGGTAGCCAAGTGGTCTAGGCATCGGATCTTGGCTAGCGTGTCATGAGTTCGATCGCAGTACCACTAAAAACCCGCCGTGTAGGGGAGCGATGCACGTTAAATCTGTCGAGAGCTCAAACGTCCTCTCGTTGGTGTGGTTGTTAGGAGTGGAGTGTGTCAGCGCAGGTGTCGTCTGTGTCACTTGACCATGGTTCAAAATGACGCGGACCGTCGCCAAAAGCCCTCATGTTGCTAAACTGTGCGACGTTAATATTCAATCAATCATTGTAAGTAAGGTGTTCAGTGGTTTTGATTTTGAATTCAGTCGCCCAATGAAGCTTAACATTTAATATCTTCGACAGACATCGTATTTTTGATCCACAATCAAGTGACGAGGACAACACCTGAACTAGCACACCTCTCCAAATTTTCACATCACGTGAACTGAGACTCAACAGATTTAACGTGCCTCAGCCGCTTTACAAGGTAAGCCTTCAATGGCATCAGGATTCGAATCAGAAGCAACGCCATCTATCATTTCGCGACCGTAGCTTCTAATTGAAGGCAGAATAACGTGTTGGCGCGTGTTTTATAACATAGGAATTGATTTTTTAAATTAAGTCACACTAATGAACATCGCACGAGTTGACGAGGAACTTCTTAATTTTGTATTATTTTCGGAAGAAATATAAAAAAGGGCTTAATTAAAAAGAAGGGTTTTATTTTTTTCAATTGTATTAAAGTCCGACAATAAGTTTCTCGAGGAATGGTCTGACCAACTTTAAGATCGCTCTAATAGTCGTCTTTATTGGCATTGTTGTTCGACGGGAACTTAGAAACGAGCGAAATTTTCTCCAAAAGGAATTTTCTGAATGGCATTGACTTTAAGGATATACTTAGGACTTTTCTAGAAATGCGATAGAAATTGGGATCTGGAAATGCGGGCATTCACATTCAGACCAAGCTGGGTTTTTTCGATGTTGCCATTTTCGAATCACACAAGTCAAGAACTTTTGAAGACTAAAAGAGTTAAAATTGTTTTGAAACGTCTCGGAGGCTGTTAGTGAAAAAGCATGAAGACATTTTGAATGTTTTCTGATGGGGGGGGGGGTTTCAAGATGATATTTTTGTAAGTTTTTTATAAAATAAGTAATAATATATAAGTTTATATGCTATAAAATTCTTGTACGCTATAAAATTTGACCTTAAATTGCGAAGTGGATGAAATCATAAGAGGGCTAAGCACTTATGTGAAAGTTATCTATTCCATGCCACCGTAAGGGACTCAAAAGTATTGTTATGATTTTTGTGTAATAAATGCTTAAAATGGAGTAAATCAGGGGTGTCAACCTCGCGGCCCTCTACAAATATATTTGCGGCCCTACCAGTGTATAGGCACATAATAATATATTAAAAAATATGAAAACTTCGCCTGAAATAAGAAAAGTAGAGTTGCAGGGAAGGGATGTCAAGTGCCAGGATGTAAACTTAATAATTTCCTTGCTATTTTATTTATGTTTATTACAATGCATTATTCGAAATAAACTTATATTTCTTTGAATATTGATTCTTTTTTTTCTTCGCGACCCTCCTAAAGTTAAACATGTCATGAGTTCGATCCCAGTACCACCCGCTGTGTAAACAGTGTTGCTAAACAGTGCGACGTTAATATTCACTCACTCATTTACTCACCACCCGCTGTGTAGGGGAGCGATGCACGTTCAATCTGTCGAGAGCTCAAACGTCCTCCCGTTGATATGGTGTGGTAGTTAGGAGAGGGAGTGCCAGCTCTGGTGTCATCCTTGTCACTTGACCATGGTTCAAAATTACGAAGTCCATCGCCAAAAGCCCTCGTGTAGCTGAACAGTGAGATATTAATATTCACTCACTCACCCTAAAGTTAAGCATTATTTGTTTGGCTCAAGTTAGAGCTTTTGAGTTTGACTCCCTTGTTGTAAATAATTATATCTGGAAATATAATACGTTAATATTACTTTCTGTATATATTTTGTGCTAAAATTTAAATATTGTTATTTTTTACAATATAATGGCGATTCGATGGAAACTT
This sequence comes from Trichonephila clavata, assembly GCA_019973975.1. NCBI lineage: Eukaryota > Metazoa > Arthropoda > Arachnida > Araneae > Nephilidae > Trichonephila > Trichonephila clavata. Next base: position 443,305 of record BMAO01011924.1, read on the forward strand.
GGCAAAATATTGGCGATAGAGCCAACTTGGCATAAATTTTTTATAACCTCACCAGGCTTCTCCCGCACACATAATGTATTACATGGATCTTATAAGCAAAGGTATCTATACGGATCCTCTTTTTATGCTGGACTTTTTGAGAGTCAACGATTTAATAGATCTTGTCTAACTTGGTCAGACCCTGGAGGATTATCATCATCAACAACACAACAGCATAATTTTTGCCTATCATTTTTGGCGAGTGGAAGACCCTAATGGATGCTTCTGGAAATTGCTAGAGAAATCTATTAATATTATGATCTGTGAAGTAAGCGGATCTTTCTCGAACGATCCAGTCAGACTATAAATAGGAGCCGTTCGCTGAATATGAGTTCTTATTGTTTTGACCGTAGAAGAGTCGACTAGCGATTAGTTGCTACAATCAAGCGAGTGCTTGAGAATAATCTTAATCTTTAAGTATTTGTATTTTTAGACACTAATAGTTGTGTCTGAGGGCTGTAGAAGGTGTGAAGATCTTATGGAATTAAGATAATTTTAGTGTTGTATCCTGTATTTCAAGGATTGTTTTTTCTGCACCTAAATTTTCATTGCTCTTGAAGAATTGCTCCTCCTCCTGTCTTGCCCTTCGAGCCTGATAGCAAAAAATCCTCTCACCTTGATCTACGTAACAGTAGTATTAAAATAAAACACGAAATATTGTTTTTTTTTAAAAAAATAGTCACTGTACACATATTGGATATAATGTTCGAGCTTCGCAGTGAGTAAAGGTTTTCAGGTTCACAAAAAAAAATTATTTCTATATTAATGCAAGCCTTCAATGATTTATATAAAATGCAAAAATATTGAATAAAAATAAAGTAATACTCTTTATTTAAATTTACATAATATATATATTCCTTTCGTTTGCTAACAAAAAGTAAAGTATAATTACACTTGCTGAATTTTTGGCTCGTTTCCAAGTGTCCAGGGATCGAATAACCAGACTTTGCAACAAACAGTTATAAGTAAACAGTTGCTTTTATTTAAATCAATCTTATAGTCTCTCACCTTGAGACAAGGTGAGAAAGCTTCACCCTGAGGGACTCAAAGTCAAACAAATATAATATTAGGGGGAAGGGAATAAAGTTCACGTATTTTAATTAAAGTTTAACTAGTGTCTCATCTTATAGTCTACACACAGAGGTGACAGAACTATTAACATTAACTGCCTACTTTGAAACCTTACCTGCTGCTCTTCAAATAGATGTCCTATTCAATTTACAAATAACAGATTTGGCTGCCTAGAGGGCTCTATACTTAAAAAAAAAAGCAGCGATATTATTTGAGTGATATTTTATGTACTCGTCATACAAATTCAGGTGTGTTATGGATAATATAGCAACCATAAAGGATTATATTGTTTAATTTAGTAAAATAATAATCATTTGAAAAGAATTTCATATAAGGCATTCAGAAAAATGGGAATTTTTAAATAATTTTGCAGTAGATTTAACAATACATCCTATTCACTTGTATTTACTCTCTGTAATGACTTATCATGTTGTTACTTGAACATCATTCTAATAATCAGGATCAAAGACCATAGTTATGTACGGTGTCAAAATAAATAATAACTAGTCGGAACCTGAGCTAGAGCTGTATTATCTACACAGATATTGAAAGGTCTTTATCCACAACACCTTTAATATACAAGGGGTGTTCAAATGAAAAGCTACGAAACGACACTGTAGGTATAAATGAAGTCTTTCAAAGTATACACCATAGACCTAAATACAATGATCCCGTTAGTTAACAAACAGAAGGATTCCTTGCTCCCGGAATTTCCTGCGCCCGTGGCCCCAGTCCTTCCCAGCATCTTTGAGTTCGTGGTCCCAGTTGAAGCGCTTCCCTTTCAGATGTTTTTTCAGGAAACCAAACACATGGAAATCGTTGGGAGATAAGTCCACACTGGTGGATGATCAAGTTTATCCCCCTTGCATTTGACTAGTTTCGCGTGTGTGACCTTGGAGACATGTGGACGCGCGCTATCACGAAGCAGAATCACATTCTCAGCGGGTGGTTTAAAACCTTCTGCTGTCAGAAATCTCGCTGCTCCTCAGACGTCGAATTTTGTAATTTGAACGCCATGATGTCCTCACACGTACTGCCAGAAAATAGATTGTGGTTTTCAAAATTTCATAAAAAGCTAACCAGTTAAATTTTTAAGGGAAAAACTTGAAACTTATGAAGTGATTTTAAAATGCTACTCCTACCAAAATTGACGTACATATATGAGATTTGATTTACAAGTACGTCAAACAATGTGTGATAAAAGTTGGTATGTGGATTTTGCCATAACATGATTGGTATTTGTTACAATACTTCTTTTTATGAATGCTTATTGAAAATTTCTTAAAAAATGTGTAAATTCTAAATTCAATTATTTTTTTACAAAATAAGTATTGCTTTTATTGAAAACTGCATAGCGATTTTTGTTTCATGTACTATTAGCAACAAATGAAAAAGTTTTCCAAGTATTAGGCCCAATAGAAAAAAAGCCTTAGCATTTTAAATGAAGACACACTAGTTATTTTATCTTTCCGAGATAAGTCAGTTTCAAGTTTTGATTTGCCATCGGGTGTGAATAAAAACAAACGAAAAAATTATCACAATTCTGCTTTGATAAACGTAGATCTTTAAAATTTTGTTTGTTTGTGCAAAAGTATATGAAATAATTTAGGCTAAAAAAATTAGATTTAATTTTTGACCGATTTTTGTCATCGTACTGTGTCCTCTTAATACCTCTAACTCTTCTATTTTTCTCTTCTCATTAACTCTTCTCTATCTTTTTTCTATATCTGTTTTATCTTGTTTCTTTTTCATCCTCTTTCTCTCTCTCATTTGTCTTTTATATCTCTCTCTCATTTGTCTTTTATATCTCTCTCTGTCTTTTCTTTCCCTCTCATCTCCCTTTTCTTTCTATTCTCTCTTTGTTTTCTCCTCTCTTCTCTTCATCTCTCTCTTTACTCTGCTGTACTTACTCTCATTAAAAAATATTTTTTAAAAATAAAATAAATGACAATTTTTAAAAGAGTGCTATTCTGGAAAGTGATTAGCTGGCCAATTTATTGGTAGTTAAAAATAAATTAGTTTAAAAATAATTCAATAGCATAAAATATTAAAAATTATTGTTTTACTTAAATTAAATTTAAGTAAAAAATTAAAATTAATCAATTTCATTAATTAATTAATTATTAAATTAATTTCTTTCATTGTTGAAAGAAGGCATGGATTGTTTAAAGAAAATTTAAAAATGGTGAGCTGATCAATTTATTGATAGCTAATACATAATAGCCTTTTGACATGCTAACACACTATTTCTTACTCGCGAGATGTACAATGTTCTGCTAAAAGAGTATTCAACCATGAATTAATTCTACAATAGAGGTACTAAGTTCATGCCTGACAGCTTAATGCGCATGCTTGAATTTTTTCCCTTCGTTCCTGTGTACCAGTCGTTTTCTGCTGGCAGTCGAGTCGCAGAGATAAGGCAGTCGAACTGAAACGATTTGAACAGGAGTACTGTATTATATTTTATATCAAAGCTTGGTGATTTTCTAAGTGAAAAAATTCGTATAAAATTCAGCAAGCATTTGGAGATGATGCTATGGGGGTCACACAAATTAAGGAGGGATTTAACCGATTCAAAAGTAGGTGCACATTGGTAGAAA